>JASDQU010100280.1:551013-628073 GCA_032191745.1 Picea mariana | reverse complement strand
CCATGGGGGGGGGGGGAGATCCGAGTTGGTGGTATTTTCCATGTGGGACCCGCATACGTGTCACCTTCTTGTCAACTCAGACCCCCCTCTCTCATTACCACTTACCACTCGACCCCCCTCTGAGCAAACTACCAAACCACTCATACATACCACCTCCGCGCTCCGACGTCACACTCCACTACCCGCTACACGTCACACTCCACTACCACGCTCTGCCTCCACACTCCACTACACTTCCTACACATCTCACCCACGTCAACAGACCACCTCATGAAGGACACGTGGTAGTAATCTGCATACTTTGAGGGAAAGTAAAGTTTGAGACTTGATATTTTAGAAGTCTAGAGACCCAAAGGAGATCTCGACTGTTGATCGATGAAGGGGCCGCAAAATCATCGATCTGGTTGAAAGGCCAAATTCCCGAAGAGGAGGGAGAGCCATCGATTGAGAAGGAAAGGTGTCTATAGATCATTGACTTCGGAAGATTGGTGTACAGATAAAAGAAAGGTTTGAGATTTGAAACTGTCGGAGCCCGGATCACAAAGTAAATCACAACTGTTGATTTAGGAAGGCTAGATCTGATCCGTAGAAATTTGAAGGACAGATTTGAACCGTTCGTTTAGGAGCACCGTCAATATTGAGAGATCGACTGTCCCATCGCATTGCGTGGTTAGAACATGCTTGGGTCTTAATTTTTCTTGAGCGGGTCACATTCAAAACCACGGTATCACCAAAGGCATACGTGGAGCTCTGTAGTGAATTATGGGATGAAAAGCGGGTTTCCCTCAAACTACCTTTGGCTGCGCCCACAATCACGTGGTCACGTGAGAACATCACCCAAGGTCATATCGAAAGTAGGAGCTATAACTCGCTAGGCTGAGATCTCAAAGTGCCTATTGGTTAGGCGTATGGTGACCATCGATGGTCACAAGAAGGAAGGGGCTTAGAAGCTAAAGAAGCAAAAAACAACTGACTGTAACTACCAGAGAAGATGAAGAGTTGCGACTGCCAGAGAAGCCAAATAATATTAGGATAACACTTGCTAATGATGAACATATTCAGAATAATTGTTAGAGAATATGAAGAGTTCATATGACGATCATGCAGAGAACTTGACGTGAGCAAGACATGTAGAACAAAGAAGAGAGTGAGTTTGTCGATAGTTATGCATGTGGGTAGAATGTGACCGAGGAGAGGACCTGAACTAGAGATCAGAGGTGCAACGTATAGCACGCGGAGACAACACATAGTATAAATAAAGAAGAGAAGCTGAACAGAGGCATCAAAGTGCAGAACAGGAGATAGAGTAGAGTATAGAAGCAGAACAAGTGCATAGAAGTTGAAGAAGGCATAGGAGACATGGAGCTGTAACAGACCATATCAGAGACATATAAAGTAAGTAAAGTTTTTATAATATTCAATTAGTGTGGTAGGGTGGTGCTAGGGAGGATTTCAGTCCTCTAAATTCTAGTTGGTGCTAGAAGATATTCTGGGAGTTGGTGCTTCCATCTAGTGGGTGCTAGAGAAACCTGGGAGTTGTTGCTAGAGAAATATGAGAGTTTGTTCTCTCTGCAAATTTTAGCTTGCTATTAGAGGTTGTAGCCTCATATTTGAGTTGGAGCTCAAAGACTGTGATGAAAGTTGGAGCTTGATTAACATCCTAAGAAGAAGAGCTTTTCACCCTTTATGGGTTTCCTCAGGAAAATCGGTGTCTCTGTGTATTATGTGTGATTGATCATTGTATATATATGCATGTTAAGTTATCAACAACACATTAAATAATAATCTAGAAAGAATAAAAAAGGGAAAAAGTTTCAAGCTTATATACATAACTGATTCACCCCCCCCTCTTAGTTATATTTTCAACAATTGGTATCAGAGCCAGTGCCTTTGACCAAAGGTAGATCCATAAGCTTGAACATGACTATTCATGATGGAAGTTCAACTAATAGACCCCCTCTGTTTGGTGGAACAAAATTTGCCTTTTGGAAAATAAGGATGAGAACAAATTTAATGTCTTTGGGTGCTGATGTTTGGGATGTCTTTGAAACAGGATATGTGAAGCCTGTAGTCTTGGCCTCAAAAGATGATAAGCTGGAGTTTAGATTTAATGCAAAATCAATGAATGCCATCCTCAGTGGACTTGCTAAAGCCAAGTTTGTCAAATTCATGCCCTGTGATTCAGTAAAAGTTATGTGGGACAAGCTGATAAGTCGTTATGAAGGTAATGAAAAGGTGAAAGTCGCAAAAATTCAGACTCACAGATTGAAATTTAAGGAGTTAAAGTTGGATGAATATGAAACTATCAGTAAGTAATTCTTACGTATAGAATAACTTGTCAACACTATGAAAGGCCTAGGTGAGATGATAGCTAAATATTTTCTAGTCCAGAAAATATTAATATCTGTTCCTGATAGATTTAACTCAAAGGTCTTTGCTATAGAGGAAATAGCTGATCTCAAAATGTTGACACTAGATCAACTTCTTGGAACCCTAACTGCTTATGAAATGAGAATCACCAAAGGTAAATCCACTACAAGAGAGGCATCTTTTAAAGTAGAGAAAAACACAGACTTCGATATAGATGAGATTGAAACAAATTTTGTGAGAAGTCTGAAGAAAGGATCAAACAAATACAAAAGTAAACTACCCTTCAAATGTTTCAACTGTGGTATAATAGGTCATTTTGCATCTAAGTGTCCTCACAAAATAAAGGATCATACATATGACAATGAAGAGAAACACAAACACAAGAAGGTCTATAAAGACAATAATTTTAAGAAGAAAAGCCTTTGTGTAAACAATGATGATGATCCCTTAGATGATGAAAGAAATGACTCTTCTATTGAAGATAAAATAAATGATATCATGCTAATATCTTTAGAATATTTAAACACCGAAGATACAGGAAGCGAGTTCGCTGATTGTGAAGCAATAATAGATCTTGAAGGAGAACTTGTCAGTGCCATGGAAGAGATTCATAGACTCAGAGAAAAGAAAAGAAAACAAAAACAATTACTGCTAAGGTATGAGAAAACATGCAAGGAACCATATGAAGAAATTAATATGTTGAAGGTCAAGTTAGAAGAAGCTAATAAGATTTAATACATCCTCAAACAACAATTGAAGGAAGTCGGAAAAAAAGGTGAAAAATTGGAATCTGAAGTAGTGACTGTTAGAAACGATCTAGAGAAATTTCAGGCCTTATATCATAAGAATATGACAAGTATTAAAGGCTCAGAAGGATTAGCCTCCATTCTGAATCAAAAAAGGAATTCAAAGTTGAAAACTGGTTTGGGTTATGAAGAGGGATCAAGTAGTGGTCAGCCAAGCAACAAAGAATCCATCAAGTTTGTCAAATATACAACCATCAACAACAACAAACCTGTAGAAACAAAGGAAGATAATCAACTGCCAAGGAGGAGTGAAAGAAAAGCTACCAGAACTGAATCTCTAGAACAAAGAAATAATACACTCTTTGCTCAAGGAAATCATCAGCATGGAAGAAATCGACCTGCTCAAAGAAGACAACCATTTTTTGGTACACAGATTTTTTCTATGGATATTGTTTTTACTGCTCTAACTTTGGCCACAAAGCTATAAATTGTTCTTTAAGATGTAGACATGATCAATCAAGACATCCAAGGAATAAATACATGCCACAACAAAGAATGAGACAACCAAGTAACAAAAAATCATAGATTGCAAATCATGTGATGGATGGAAAAAAGACACAGATTAAGCATAACAATCGTTATGATCCTTTATTCAATGAACCAGAATGTTACATCTGTCATAATTATGGACATAAAGCTGCAAACTGTCGCTTAAAGAACTATAAGCCAGATTCAAATCACAAAGCTGAAAATATCAAGGTTTGGAAGAAGAATGAAGATAACAAGTGTGGATTGGTGTTGTCAGCTCAAAGACAAAAATACCCTTGGTATATTGACAACGAATGCTCCAATCATATGACAGGTGAAAAAAGTAAGTTCCTATCACTCAAGGAAAATAAATTAGGGAGTGTGACCTTTGGAATGATGCTCTAGGAAATATCAGAGGTAAAGGTTTAGTAAGCTTAAGTAATGGAAGAAGCAAAGCTCAAGATGTATTATTTGTTGATGGTTTAAAGAATAATATTCTTAGTGTCAGTCAGATATGTGACAGAGGATGTGAAGTCACTTTCACTGCCAAGAATTGTAAAATAAAGACAGTAAACATAGGAGAGATACTTGCAAAAGGGGTTATAACTAAAAACATTGTATATGTTCTGAAGGAAGATAAGGAGAAATGTCATTTAAGAAAATTTGATGCAAGTTTGTTATGGCACAAAAGGCTTGGACACCTAAATTTTGATCATATTGTCAAACTGAATAATGAAGGTGCTGTGAAAGACCTTCCAAAAATATCTAAGCCTAATAACTCTGTATGCGAATCATGTCAAATGGGGAAGCTGAATCGTGCTCAATTCAAATCAAAGAGATTCACATATTTAGAGAAACCACTTCAAATTGTTCATATGGATCTGTGTGGACCATCATGAAAGGAAGGTACTGGAGGAGAACATTAATTTGTGCTAGTCATTGATGACTTCTCCAGACTTACGTGGGTTGCCTTTCCAAGAGAAAAATCTGATGCGTTTGAGAAGTTCAAAAAGTTTAATGGATTAGCTGAGAATCACACAGGAAGGAAGTTAAAGGAAATTCGCTGAGACAGGGGAGGAGAGTTTCTGTCAGGAGATTTCAAAAAATTCTATGACAAACATGGAATTAAAAGAGAATATACCGTTCCAGGTACTCCTCAACAAAATGGAGTTGTAGAACGCCAAAATAGATCAATTTAGTAGATGGCAAGGGCTATGATGAGTGAAAAAGACATTTCACAAACCTTCCAGGTGGAGGCTATTCACACGGTTGTTCATATTCTAAACAAAGCACATCTAAGGCTGAACAGTGATAAAACTCCATATGATTTTTGGTTTGGTTGACCTGCATCAATGAAGCACTTCAAAGTATTTGGAAGTAAATGGTACATCAAGAATAATGATGATCATCTGGGAAAATTTGATAGTAAGGCTGATGAAGGTCTCTTCTTAGGATATGCAACGAACAGTAAAGGATACAAATTCTTTAACAAACGAATGCATAAATTAGTAGACTGTATTGATGTTCGAATTGATGAAGAAGCTCCTGTAAAAGATCAACATAGAATAAACACTAAGCCAGATGAAAAAGATGACGAGAATAATGAAAATGAAGAACAAAAAATCTCAAATTCACAAGAAGATGATGAATCAGGTGGAGAAGAGACACCCAGACAAGAAGAGTTAGGACAACAATCAACATCAAATCCTTCCTCCAGAATTACTCAAAAAAATCATCCTGAAAGTCAGATAATTGGTGAGAAAGACAAAGGTGTACAAACCAGGAGAAGGATAATCAAAGACACCGAGCAATCACATATAGCCTTCATATCCATGGTGGAACCCAAGAACTTTAATGAAGCCAGTAAAGACGTAAATTGGTTAAAATCAATGAATGAGGAACTAGACCAGATTGAAAAGAATGACACTTGGGAACTCGTTCCTAGACCAACAAATAAAAATGTAATAGTATAAAAATGGGTCTACAAAATTAAGATGAATGAGCAAGGAAATATTGTAAGAAATAAGGCTAGATTGGTCTACAAAGGATATGCTCAAATAGAAGGACTAGATTTTGATGAAACATTTGCACTCGTCGCACGATTAGAAGCTATTAGAATGTTTCTTGCCTTTGCTTGTTATAAACAGTTTAAAGTCTATCAAATGGATGTCAATTCAACTTTTCTAAATGGAGATCTAAAAGAAGAAGTCTATATGGAACAACCAGAGGGTTTCCAATTGTCAGATAACCTTGAATTTGTTTGCAAGATGAAGAAAGCCTTATATGGGTTGAAATAAGCTCCTCATGCCTGTTATTACAGAATGGATAAGTATCTTCAAGGCAATGGGTTCAAGAGAGGAACAATTGACAACAATCTATATATCAAAACAGAGGGTCATGATTTTCTCATTGTGTTGGTATATGTAGATGACATCATCTTCGGAAGCAATAATGATTCATTGGTACAATGGTTTGATTCTTCCATGCAATATGAATTTGAAATGTCTGATAGGGGAACTGTCATTTTTTCTTGGTCTGCAAATTACTCAGAGGTCTGAAGGACTATTTCTTTCTCAAGAGAAATATCTAAGACAAATTTTGAAAAGGTTTCAAATGGAATATTCTACGCCTATGAGCACACCTATGGTCACTGGATGCAAGTTAAGAAAGGATGATGACTCACTTGATGTTGATCAAAGTTCATATAGGTCTATGATAGGCAGCCTATTGTACATCACAACATCCCATCCAAACATAATGCATGTTGTTGGAATGGTAAGAAGGTATCACACTGCATCTAAACAGAGTCATTTGTTAGTTGTCAAAAGAGTATTCAGATACTTGAAAGGAAAAATGAACTATGGCCTATGGTATCCCAGAAATCATAATTTTCAACTATCAGTCTATTCAGATGTTGATTGGGATAACTGCGTGGATGAAAGGAAAAGCACGAGTGGAGGTGCATTCTTCTTAGGAGATTCCCTTGTAGAATGGTTGAGAAAGAAGCAAGGTTCCATTTCCTTATCAACTAGAGAAGCTGAATACATTGTAGCTGCTACTTGTTGTACCCAATTATTGTGGATGATTTAGACACTTGCAAACTTGGAGGTAAAATATACTGCACTGATCCCAATTTATTGTGATAATACTAGTGCAATAAGTGTGTCAAAGAATCCTGTATTTCACTCCAAGACCAAGAATATACCCATAAAGTATCACTTCTTGAGGGAACAAGTGACCAACACTGTTGTTTATTTTCATTATATTCCATCCAAAGATCAGATTGTTGATATCTTCACTAAACCGCTTGCAAAATCTCAGTTTGAGTATCTACGCCAGAAGTTGGGCGTGACCTTGTTATCGAGTTAAAATAGTCTATTTGATCAGGGGGAGAGTTCTCTTAGTATATCTGATTAGGGGGAGCACAAAGTCACTCTCTGTTTTCTTTGACATTGATGTCAAAGGGGGAGAAAAAGGTGGTGTCTGTATGCTACAGTTGGAGGTCTAAGCATAATAGTGCCGCCTTTCAAGGTTGCCATCAATGCCAAATGGAAAGATTGTTGGCATGTTTATAGGAAGAGTGTGCTTGTCATTGATGGCAAGAACAACAATGAACCAAACCTTGAGAGAAGCATAAGACGAGAAATCTTAGAAGAGATAGCAGTTTCCATAAGTGCAAATGAGGTCCAAGAGATAGAATCACAGGAGGAGCAAAGGTCGAGACCCGTGAACACTTATAAAACCTTCTAAGTCGGAGAGATCATAAGCTCAGGAGGAAGAGCAACAATGGCTATTGGATCACCGATCCAGAGGACCAAAAACTGTCGAATTGAAATAAATGGAAGGATAGGATAAACAAATATGGAGAGCCATTGGATTTAATCCAAAGCAAAGTTGCATTACAAACAGATCAAGCCGTTGATCTAAGATATTGATCCAATGAATGTCATTCATTTTTGGTCTAAAGTTATGAGGAGTTTATGCTCCAGAGAAATCACTTCAATAATTTCCAGTTGAGATTTGAAATACCCGAAGCCCATAGACCCGAAATACATTCTCAACCATTGGATCATCCGAGGTAAATCTCAGTCGTCAGATCATCCGAAGAAGATCTCAAGCATCAGATCACCCGAAGTTAATTTGGGTCATCTAATCCAGAGCGTTAGTTTGAGATTTGAAATCTCCGAAGTCCGGAGAGCCGGAGAGCCAGAGAGATCAAATACATTCTCGACCATCAGATCATCTGAAGTAAATATCAGTCATCAGATCATTCGAAGAAGATCTCAAGCATCGGATTGTCTGAAGTGAATCTGGGTTGTCTGATATAGAGCACCAATTTGAGATTTGAAATCTCCGAAGTCCGGAGAGCCGAAGAGTCGAAATACATTCTCAACCGTCGGATCGTCCGAAGTAAATCTCAGTCGTCAAATCATCCGAAGAAGGTCTCAAGCGTCAGATTGTCCGAAGTGAATCTGGGCGTTCAGATCTATTTCATCAGTTTGAGATTTGAAATCTTGGAAGTTTGGAGACCCGGAGAGCCAAAATAAATCCTCGACCGTTGGATCATTCGAAGTAAATTTTAGCTGTGAGATCATTATAAAGTGTAAGGACATGATAAGTTGGAAGAAGGGCATGCTAATATCAATGACCGATAATCATGCACTTATATCTATGGTTGACAGGACATATCGAACCCTCCCGACCTTTCTACCTTTAACCATGGGGGGGGAATTCGAGTTGGTGGTATTTTCCATGTGGGACCCTCATACATGTTTCCTTCCTATCAACTCGGACCCCCCTCTCTCATTACCACTTACCGCCTGAATCCCCTCCCTAAAAAACCACCAAACCACTCATACATACCACCTTCACGCTGCGACGTCACACTCCACTACCTGCTACATGTTACACTCCTCTACCATGCTCTACCTCCACACTCCACTACATTGCCTACACGTCTCACCCATGTCAGTAGACCACCTCAGAAAGGACACGTGGTAATAATTTTCATACTTCGAGGGGAAGTAAACTTTGAGACTTGAGATTTCAGAAGTCCGGAGACCTGAAGGAGATCTTGACCGTTGATCGAGGAAGGGGCTGTAGAACCATCGATCTAGTTGAAAGGAAAAATTACCGAAGCAGAGGGAGAGCCGTCGATTGAGAAGGACAAGTGTCTACAGATCATTGACTCCAGAAGATTGACATTCAGAGAAAAGCAGGGTTTGATATTTGAAACTCCCAGAGCCCGGATCACGAAGTAAATCACAATCAATGATTTAGGAAGGCTAGATATGATCCACAGAACTTGAAAGGACATATATGAACCATTCGTTTAGGAGCACCGTAAAGATCGTGAGATCGATGGTCCCGTTGCATTGCGGGGTTAGAACATGCTCGGGTCTTAATTTTTCTTGAGTGGGACACAATCAAAACCACGGTATCACCAAAGGCATACATGGAGATATGTAGTGAATTGCGGGGCGAAAATCGGGTTGCCCTCAAACTGCCTTTGGCCGTGCCCACAATCACGTGGTCACGTGAAATTATCACCCAAGGTCATATCGAAAGAAGGAGCTAGCACTTGCTAGGCCAAGATCGTGAAGTGCCTGTTGGTTAGGCATATGGTCACCGTCGATGGTCACGAGAAGGAAGGGGCTTAGAATCCAAAGAAGCCAAAAAGGACTGGCTATAACTACCAGAGAATTCGAAGAGTTGTGATTGCCAGAGAAGCCAAAGAATCTCAGGATAACACCCGCTAATCATGAACAGATTCATAATAACCACTAGAGAAGATGAAGAGTTCGTATGATGATCATACAGAGAAATCGATGTGAGGAAGACATGTAGAACAAAGAAGAGAGTGAGTTTTTTCGATAGTTATACATGTGGGTAGAATGTGACCGAGGAGAGGACCTGAACTAGAGATTATAGGTGTAGCGTATAACATGTAGAGACAACACAGAGTATAAAGAAAGAAGAGAATTTGAACAGAGGCATCAAAGTGTGCAGCAGGAGATAGAGTAGAGTATAGAAGCAAAACAAGAGGATAGAAGATGAAGAAGGTAGAGGAGACATGGAGCTATAATAGACCATATCAGAGACAGAGAAAGTAAGTAAAGTTTTTGTAAGATTCAATTAGGGTGGTAGGGTGGTAGTAGGGAGGATTGCAGTCCTTTAAATTCTATTTGGTGCTATTAGTGATTCCATCTAGTTGGTCCTAGAGAAATATGAGAGTTGGTGCTCTCTGCAAGTTGTAGCTTGCTATCATAGGTTGTAGCCTCATATTTGAGTTGGAGCTAAAAGACTGTGATGTACATGAAAGTTGGAGCTTGATTGACATCCTAAGAAGAAGAGGTTTTCACCCTTTATGGGTTTCCTCAAGAAAATCAGTGTCTTTGTGTATTCTGTGTGATTGGTCATTGTATATCTATGCATGTTAAGTTATTAGCAACACATTAAATAATAATCTAGAAAGAATAAAAAAGGGAAAAAGTTTCAATCTTATATACATAACTGATTCACGCCCCCCTCTCAGTTATATTTCCAACACTAAGGAGGTTGAAACCAAGGAGCTACATATGATCCTCCTCCATTTAGGAGTCTATTACAAAAGATTCCAACAAAAACATAACAAATTCCTATTTTTTGGGATCTTGTCTATTGTCATAAATGAATTTTGAAATAGGTCATGCTGCTTGATGTGGAGATGGAACAAATGTCCCTCATGTCTAACTAACTCCTAGGAAACCATTCGAACCTTCCCTGATAGTTGACAACCTTCCCATAGCTCGGATTTGTCACAATGTTAGAGTTCGCAACGCCTTTGACGACATGCGCTGCGAACTTTCCTATAGGTGATGAGTTTGAATTTTCTCCCAATCTCCGAACTGGGTCGAGATGATGTTTTGTCAAAAATTCAATGGTAATATGGTGCTTATCCACACAACATTTCAGAAGAACCCAGATTGGAATTCAAAATTTACGATCAAAACATGACTCTACTGTGTGCTAATTGCTACAAATTGTCCTGAATTACTAGTTCACAATGCCAATGAGTCCAAGCGATGTGAACTTTCTTGTAGCAACCTGTTTCACTTTTTCCAAAGCTTCAACATCTCAAAACTTATACCAGGAGTCCAAAAATGCAATAAAACTTCATTATCTTGATATATAATTGGAGGAAAAACACCAAAACTGCTAGTTATAGTTCAAAATTTATAACCATCACCAAAATGTTGTAAATGCATATCATAAGGTTCAATCCTGACAATATCCCCTCCCTTGTGTGTCTTCTTGTTTTGCTGACTGTCCATACTCACTGATTTTAAGGATATCTTCTGTAAATTTCTTTGACATTTGGTATTTGTAAACAAGGTAAACAAGAAAATTTGGGTTTGATGAAAGAGTTCTCTTTACATGGAGGTCACCTTGCCTAAACACTTATACACAACAGTGGTATGAGAAGGAGAAAACTTCAAAGGGAAATATAAGAGGGAAAATCACTGGGGTTTTAGTAAAAATGTAGACAGGTAAAGCAATTATGTGAAAACATGGTTTTAGCATCACAATATTAGTTCACAACGCCAACAAGGTATGCAAATGAGATTGGTTCTATAAAGGATTAACCATAGTATTTATGTTTGATAGGAATCTCATGCTACTGATTAAGACTAGGTCTAAAATTGATTACAAAATATGAGGGTTTTGATAGTTTGGAAATAGAGGATTCACAATGCCTAGTTTGTAGTGCGCAATGGTGATGTAGATTTAAATAAGGCAGTTTGCAGCATTGTGATATCAGTGGGATTGAAATCTTGTTTTCAGAAGAAATGATAAGGTGAGATTAAGATAACAACTTTGACTAGTGGGTAGAGTTTAGAGTGCCATAGTAATGTTCTTAAGAGTTGGTAGCAAAGGGAATTTAAAAGTTCACAATACCAGTCTGCAGCGCCAGTTTGTAGTGCCAAGTTCATAATCAAATAACGCACTTCAAGGAGACTATCAGAAATTTTGTGACATAATCCTTGAAAATATAATTAATTAAAGGCGTTGAAAACCACAAAATTCCCCTTGACACGTTTCTTAGTTGCAATTATTAAAGATAAGTGCATAAGGTACTCATAAGTACGCTGCAAACTTTCCTGTTGAGTTGGCAGCAAATACACCTGACCATTTCATGTGCGAACAACTTCACTAAGTTTTATCCCTATGCATGCTTTGCACGAGTCTATTCTTTTGAGATTTTATACTCCAACGAGTATATGTGCACTCCTTGCATTCACTCTATCTCTCATGAGCTATTGAGTCTGAAAATGACTCTTCCTTTGCACTCCTTGCATGGCCACTGTGCACTCCTTGCACTAGGATTTCAAAAGAGAAACAATTGAAACTTACAGAACATCAAAGGTTCATTCATTCAACCATGAAATACGCACACATGCATATAAACATAGAAAAAATAAACAACATAGCATTACCCAATTTACTCAGAGATACACAAACTCAGACATGTGAAGAAAATATCCTCTATTATATTCCTTCAACAAAACATTACAAAGAGTTCAACGACCTTCAACTTCTCTCAACAACAGTTCTCTACAACTGTCTTAGCAAGTTAACAAATAATTTTCAGCAGCCTCTTTTGGGAATAGATTACATACATTTCTACATGGAGGGGCTTCTTGAGCCTTCCTTCTGACTACTCTAGTGCTTTCACATCATAATTAAATAATTCTAACACTAAGCTTATTACAAATAAATGAGCATTTACAATATAGATATGAGTCAACGTTCCAAATATTTACAATATTTTGGGCATTAAAGAAATTACAATTTCCTTGATTGTTTACAATGACTCATGCCTCAAAATCTTAGGGGCCTTTAATTACAATAATTTAAAAACATTAAAGTGATGTGATCTCCTAGAAATCCAAAAAAAATTGAATGTGCGCGTTGGATGCTGAGATATCCTCCACTTGGTCTTATTGGATGTTGACAACGATGCTCCTACGTCATTGGGGTATTGGAGTCTCAACAAATAATCAACTTGAAGCTTATACATTGCTTAACAATAACAGTAATATCCAACATAGATTTGTTGATTAAATTGGATATTTGAGAGTCCCTGTCAAAGCCTCGATTCATCATACATCTCCAAGAGATTATAGGATGGCCTCCATTGTTTATTGGATCAACAAAGTAGCTCAATTGTTTTCCAAGGTATTGTTTTATCATGTGCTAGTAAAATAAAATAATGGTTTGGTCGACCAATTAGCGAATGAGGACAATCAACTAGCACAAGGAACATTATTAAAGGACAGGGTTTGTAACTTCACCCACATCCCTAATGTTTATGACACACCAAACCTTTGAGACATATATCATTGTAGTTAAGATCCATATGGATTGACATGTGAAGGCCTCACATCCAAGCATGGAAAATAAATACGCAAGGACACAAGCTCTGAGTTGTGACATGAGCTTTCTATCACTCATCCTGTATTATATTTCTCTCATTATTGTCTCATGCATGTGAGGTGGGATATTAGTAGCAACGGGTTGGATGGATAGGTGAGATATGCGAGATAATTTCAATATTTTTCTTTGGATTTTTCAACTGATTTGGTTGAATCCTAGGTTGTTCATGGTGGTAAAATTGTTCACAGTTCCTACTCTGAATTCTTCATTCTCTGGTTCCATGTTTCTTGGGAATATTGGTGGCCTTATCTCTCGGGTAATTCTCTTTATGCTACCCTGGTTGTCATTGAGTCATTAGAATGTTTCTCCCAGCTATTTTCAAGTCCTATTCATTTGGTTCTGGCTTTGGGTTCTTCTATTGTGTGTCAACTATCAAGAGTTGGGGATTGGGAAGATAATTCCCAAGCCTTTAGCTCTATTTTCTTTCTTAATAAGAGATTGGGCATGGGAAGATAATTCCCATGCCTTGAGCTCTATTTTCCTGCTTAACAAATATTGGTATTTTCCCCGTTACATCGATAATTCTTGGTTTTAGGAACTTAATGGTGGGATTCTAAAAGCATTTCTCAGGATCCTTTAGGGTCTACAGTTTCAGGCCTTGCATCTCAACAACAACATTTGTGAGTTGGGTCTTGGGAGGCTAAGTCTCAATAATTTGGTTCATTTCTCTTGGTCGATTCTCTTGAGTCTCTTTAGTTCTATTTTCGGTAGAATTTAGATCAAGCTCGCTGGTTAGTTTGCAATCTAATTATGCCTTTATAACCTTAGATCTAGACCTCTTTGCATATATCTTATGTTTGCGCTATCTATTCACATGGATTCAAGGGAACTGTTGGAAATCAGAAGGATATTATGAAGGCATGAGGACACCCTTCAAAGAAATAATATGGCACTTTAGGCAACGCCTGTGTGTATCCATGATAATGAAAAGCAATGTGCAACTCAAAATGCAAGAATAATGAGTCTATTTGTACAAAAAAACATAAAATATATGAGTTTTAAACAAAGTTTGGCATGCTAAGGAATTTAGTTCTCAATATACTTAAGGGAATATTTATGAAAAACCTCAAATAAATGTGCCTCCAACACTCATCTCAGGCATCCCACATGAAGAGATTGTGCACCATTTTAAGGAAGCTATGGAAGTGGAACAACAAATTTACCTAGAGGAAGCAGTGAGTTATCACTTATTTATTTATTTTTTATAATATTTAAAGTAATATGTATTTTGGGTATATTTTACAGGAAGTATACATATGTTTGGTTGCAAGAAGAAGGCGCTAGATGAGATTTCATATTTAAATAATTATTTCGTTCCAATAGTCTTTAATTTATGGAACAAAGAAGTACTTAGATGAGAGCAAAAAACAAAGACAAGACATAATTGATGAAGCTTGTGCAATTTATCAAATAGTACTTGTTTATCGAAGTGATTACATGTCCTGGCAGTAATAGATGCAGGAACATGTGTGTTGAATTTTTTTTAAAAGGGAACAACGAAAATACATTGTACTAGGACTAGACATGGGCAACATCAGTGACCTGTCATGAATGGGGGCAACGTTGAATTTTTCACAAACTGTTTTTGTATGCACTGAAATTTGACATGGATAGACTATTCAAATGCATTAACAATAAGGGAGGGTTTCTAGACTCAAATATTACTCACACACCCACTTGTTTCCATAATCAATTCATCATGTAAACCATAAACCCTATTTTTCTTTCAAAGCGCACAAATTGGGTGACACAAGTTTTAAGCTTCTTGGCACAAGAGGCTAAAACAAAGTTCATTGTCTTGACAATTCACTTCTATCCCAGAGAATTTTTTGTGTTTTGAAAACACAAGAAAATCACACTATTTAGTCTTATTCATGCTAAGAATAGATGTCAAGGGCTTATTTAGAATTAAATCTGAAAACCACTAGTTTCCATCTTCTTCAATCTTTGTTGGTTGGATCTTATTTTCTCCAACAATTGAATCCCAAACTGGACCTTTGTATTTCATAGCCTTGGCCTGACTAAAACCATTTTTAGTATTAACACATGGAACTCCCAACAATATACCCATCATAATGGTCGTTCTCTTGGGTATAAAGTGTTCACTTGAGTAACTGGTGGCAATTTTCATTGGTTTTCTAGAACAACCACTTGGGTATGTGTTGTGACTTTCATTGTGAACTAGGGGGGAATTTATATGATTTTGTGGTTTCCATCTACTTGCAACTTCCTTTAGAAAATACCATGGGAAGTAAGGCCAATAAAGACTATAGTTACAAGGATAGCTCCATAAGTTCATTAGTTGACAAAGGCCAGGGATGAACCTAATAAGGAACTTGATGAAGGAAAAAGAGAATTTGATGAAGTAAGAGGGCTATAAAATAAATTGAGATGAAGGTTTGTAGGAATGATTATACCTATAAATATATCATTGAGGAAAATTTTGTAGTTTGGTCTGAAATTAACCTTAAGTGCAAGATTCCCTTTCTTGGAATCGAGGGCACAAAATTTAGTAGGAGTTGGACCTGATTGTCAAAGTAAAAGGGTTTTAAATAAAAATTAATGTCTTGACCTTAGGTTTGGAATAGAACTTGAAAAAACCTCAAGGAATTCAAACAAATTTGTAACATTACTCGAAAAATCCCTATTATAGGATCCAAACACTATTCGATGTAGCCCAAAAATGAAAAAAAAAGAGTGACCCCTAGGGGAAACGATGGAAAACTATTCCTACTCCATATAATTTTCATATCATTTTGTTATTGCAATTTTTTTGCTAGTGGAATTTTTTTGGATCCTTATGGATTCTAAGATTTAAAATTACATTAAAATGGGTAAAAGTGGTGATCATTTGTCATTTTGAAGGAGACATAGAAGATGAATATTGAAACAACATAATATAGAGATGAAGGTTGTTGAGTGTTTACAATCGATGTATAATCAGTGCCCAATACAAAAATTATTTTATATATACTTCGATAATCCTCCATTGGTGGTGGAATTTGGTCTCCAACCATGAAATTACACCTAGAAATACTGCAGGGAAATGGGGTAAACTGCTAATTTCAAAAGGGTGTAACACAATTTTGAAATTATTCCAAGGAAACTGAATAGTTGTTGGAAATATTAATAAGAGGAGAACACATTTAAATATATAGTTTTCTATAAGTAACTTCTACCTTTTCAAGAAATTCAAGGAATGGAGCTTCCGATCTTGATTTGAAAAAACTTGTCAATGTGGATAATTTCCAAAAAACATTAAAAAACCTATGAAAAGTTTATATGATTAGGGCTATCTAATAGATTGTTATATGAACACTTTTTTGGATTCAACACCCTATCAAATAGAATTAGAGGTTAGTGTTGAACTGAGATATGTTTGAAGAGGTTGTAAGCATGTGAATCCTTGTATCCAAATAGATTAACTGAACAACAAAACACACCTAAAAATAGATGAATATCACTCAACATGTGAAACAAAAGGAAAACACATGGATGTTCATCACTTCCTCTCAAATGACTCATACCATTATTCTCCAAAGTTCATATATGCTTGTGCATCCTTCGAAAATGAAAATCGGTCTTGCATTTTCAAATGATAACAATCGATGCAATGAGTGCTCTAGTGGTGTATAATCACCCATGAGCTCATTCTCATCATTGTCATCATCATCATCATAATCATCATTGTCATTGTCATTTTCATTGTCATCATAATCGTCATCCTCATCATCGTTATTGTCATCATCATGATCATGATCATCATTGTCATTGTCATCATCATGATTGTCATTGTCATAATTTCCACCATCATCGTGATCAATATTTTCATCGTCATTTCCATCATCATCATTGTGATCATTATCATCATCATTGTCATTGTCATCATCATTTTATTCCATTTTCATTATCATCATCATCATCGTCGTCGTCATCATTTTCATCATTAGTGTGATAATTGTCATTATCAGTGTCATCATCATCATCAATGCCATTATCATCGTCATTGCCATTGTTATCATCATTCTCTTCATGATAATCCTTGTCATCGTCATCGCCATTGTCATTTTCAACATCATCATCATTTCCATCATCATCATCATCGACATCATCATTGTCATCATCATCGTCATTGTCAATGCCATCATCGTCGTCATCATTGTCATTTTCATCATCATTGTCGTCATTGTCATCTTCATCATCATTAAAATCATATCGTCGTAAACCTGTGACCTCTAGGGAGTAAACTCATGTTTTTAACCGTTACGCCCTCAATATAATATATATATTAATTATATCATATATTAATTATTACAATATATTTATTATATTATTATATAAAATATAAATTATATATAATTATAAAATATGTTAATTATATTATATATATATATATATATATATATATAAATTATATATATTTGATGCAAGAGCATCACTCCATCTCAGCAAATGCGTCGGCACGCCAACACGCAGACACACAATGGAGAAAGGGAGAGGCACCGACCCTCCCATTTTTAAATTTTAAATATGATCCTATACATATTTCATGTTGTAAGGTTGATAAATGACAGACCATGCCTTAGTACAGGTAGTGGATAAGGTTGCCTTAAATGATTACCTGTAGCAGGTCCAGATCGTAGTCAAGTCTGGATAAACATTTATGGAATGTAACTGTAAGATTATGGTGCCATAACTGAGACAATGATAGCACTAAGGCAGTGGAGACGATAAGCTCGTAGAGCCTTGTTTTGTAATTAAGATACTTGAGAGAAAGATATCTTAGGTACAAAGAGTCTTAGGAGACTTAGGAAGTATAATAGTTCTAAGGGAGAGCTTGAAACTGGGAATCTGTTGCAGTCTAGGTTTTGTAAACATCTGTATAGACACACAGAGATAATAGAAAAGCAATTTTTCCTGGATATCGTGTGTTTGTGTATTTTCATGAATGAATGTTGTGGATGTGTGATAAGTTTCATTTGCAATAGGTGATAGATTTATTTTCTATTCATTGAGTTTTATAATATTGTTCTGGATTATTTAGGTTGTGTAAGGAGTGCACAACAAAACAATTGAGGTTCTGTAGCCAGCACAAGGAGTGCACATCTGAAATATGTGGAGTAAAAAATGAATGTCCCAAGAGGGAACATCAGAGTGATCACAAACTCAAGAGGAACCTCAAGGTTACTAAATACCTTAGAGGGGAGACTGTGCGGAAGAGGCATAGAAAGAACCTGATTTACTAAGAACTCTATAGAGCTTTTCTAGGTGGGCATCGAGCGAGTGCAAGAGTGCACAAAAGGAACTTTGTGTTGAGTTCAGAAGGAACCAGATTTATTGAACACTCTGTAAGGAAGAGCTCTGCAAGGTGTGCATTGAGCAAGGAGATCGCCAGGAGGGTGAGAAGAATTTATTTTCAATAAATCCTTCAGATCTGAATTTGACAAAATCCCAGAAACACAAGGAGTGCGTGGGAGATCGAAATATTCTAGGAGATCAAGATCAGAAGGAATAACGCAAGGAGTGCGTGGGAAGCTAACTTATTCTAAGTCCTAAATATTAGAAGAGACAACATGTTCAAGAGCATAAGCAAGACCCTAGATAGTCAGATTCGCAGGAGAAAGTTCTAATGCCAAGAGATTTGAACACTTTCAAAATATTCCAAGTCGAGAGAAGGTGGAAGCTTAGGAGGTGGAGCAAAGGAGGAAATGGATCTCAAGCATTGGATCTGAGCACAGAGGATCAACCGTTGTCTGATCACAAGAAGGTGCACAAGATTTAGCGTTGTGTATATGTAGGAGAGAAGACTTGTTGAAGTCCCAAAGTCCCGAAGTCATCTGGGACCGTCCATCATTTGGGAGGACGCATGGCAAAAATCCATCAAGTTCAGGAGAAGGCGCTCCAGGAGGACCGAGCATACTAAAGGTTGAAATACCCAGATCTCGAAGAGGCGAAGAGCCGAGAGCTGTTAATCTACAAAGGGACACTTGTCAAAAGATCACGAGCTTTGGGTAAGTTGTAGCGACGTTTCAATTGAGAAATGATATCGCCGAAGCCTGAAGAACTGAAGAGAAACTGGACCGTTAGATCCAGGAGGGCACATGGTGAGAGATCGTGAACTCCGGGTGAAGTCACTTTGGGAGAAAAAAAAGGAGAAAGGTTTGACATCGTAGAATCCCGAACAACCAAAGCGGATGATAGTCGTTGATCTGGGTTAGACAGGTGTCACCCGATCATGAACTTAGGAGGATCGTACTCAGGGGTTTTTGTGAAGCAGTGTTTTGGAATATCCCAAAGCACTGGAGGCCGAAGTCCCAAAAATGATGAGAGCCATCGATAAGAAAGAGGACACGTGACACCAGATCTAGGACTTCGGAGAAAAGTGAAGGAATAAAGGCTCGAAGACCTGGAGAAGAGATCTCGACCGTTAATCGAGAAGGGAGCCAGAGGGTCATTGATCTGGTTGAAGAGGCCAAAGTCTCGAAGTGTGAGAATGACCATTGATTGGGGAAAGTACGTGTCAGTAGATCTTCCACTCCGGAAAATGACCAGTCAAAGGTAGCGAGAGTTCTAGAATTGAGATTCCTGAAGGCTGGATTCGCGGAGGGGATCCTATCCACACATTTGAAGGGATAGGTGTCAAAATATCTTCCATTTTGGAAGATTTCCATATGGAGGTAGCGAGGGTTTGAGATTCCAAAACCCCGAAGTCCGAAATCGCAAATAGATCTCATCCGTTGATTTCGGAGAGACAGATTTGGTCTGTGGATTTGGAGAGGGAAGATCTGAACCATCAATCCAGAGGTCACAAAGCAAAAGAAAAAAATGAGCGTGGTTGAAGAGAAGGACACAAAGAAAAAATGCAATCTAGAGATGGATATGGAGCTCCATGAGATAAGAGCAAGGATGGAGCAACTGACATTAAAAATGCACCAGGATGATAAATCACATTGGGTGTATGAGTGGCCCATGAAGAAGAAGGTGAAGTGGTCAGTCAAGAGATTGTTGGCTAGAGGACAACAACAACTATTAAAGAGGTGGCTGAGGTATGTTGAAAGCCTCAGAGATGAAGAAGAAGTGATTCACATCTGTGAACCAAAAATTGGGAGACGCCTCGGTGATGAGGAGGAGGTGAGATCAGATGAAGATCTCATAAACTACCAAGTGGGAAGAAATGGAATTTCGAGTTGCCAAGTGGGAAATAGGAAGATATCAGTGGAAGGTTTCATATACTGCCAGAAGAGCAGTGCTTAAATTTCAAGTTGCCAGGTGGATAATAGGAAGATATCAGTGGAAGGTCTCATATACTGCCAAAAGAGCAGTGCTTAAATTTCAAGTTTCCAGGTGAGAAATGAGATGGGATCGATTGATCTCATAGACTACCAGGTGGGCAAAAGAGAAATCCCAAATTTCCAGGTGGGTAGGGGGAAGAAAAAATACTATCAGAAAGTCTCAGGAGATCAGAAGTGAGTTCATAGCAGCAAGGACTGATGATGGATAAAGATTCATGTGGGTTTTCAGACCATGTGAATGAAGATGATGAGAAGTTGAATACTCTCACCATCTAGGAGGAGGATCAGAGGAGCATTATGATCATTGGGGGAATTCATATATTCCTACCAGATAGGCTAGCTCAGGCTAGAGCATGTGAAGAAGGACAACCAACAGTGACTGTCATGATGAAGGAGAAGACATCAGAAGCTACCCAAGGAGAAGAGGAAGAAATGGAGCAGACACTAATGTCTACCCCAGTAGAAGGAGAGGAGAATTAAGAAGAACTGCCCAAAATTTTCAGCCAAGAAGTTGAAACAAAGATGACTGCAACACTAGATCCTGCAACAGATACATAAGAAAACAACATAGACCTTGTTGATTTGTATGCAGAATTGGAAGCCATAGAGAGAAGGGTAATGGTGCAAAGCTTTCACATCCGACAGGTCAAATTGGAAGCATATGGAGGAGCATACCAACCAGAGGAACGGTTGGAGGGAGTTGGAGATATGCCAACACAAGAAGAGATGACATAAGAAAATAATTTGTTAGAGGAGGAAGATGAGAAACAACTTGATGATGAAATTGCAGAAATGGAGCCTGCAACAAGGTGGCAAGCTAATGCCATGGAAGAAGAAAATGATATGAGGGGTCAAGATGATCTACCCACTAATAAGGAGGAAGTGCAGCCAAGAAGACTGCATAAGGAGAGCCAACCACTACAGCAGTTGGAAAGAGTAATAGATGAGATCAAGAAGCTGATGTTGAGGTCAGTTGAAGTAGTTAGCAAAGGGAAGCTGAACAGAGGAGAGCCTACCATAGCAATAGGGAAGAAACATAAGAAGAAGCAACAACAACAACAACAACATAGCTGGAGAGGAGCAAGAGGACAACTCCAAGGAAGAGTTTGGTATCCAGGAGGATTTCAACACCAGAGAAGAGGAGCTCATGATTTTCCCAGAAGTGGAGTATGATGCAGGAGCATCACTCCACCTCAGCAAATGTGTCGACACACCAACACACAGACGCACAATGGAGAAAGGGAGAGGCACCGACCCTCCCATTTTTAAATTTTAAATCTGATCCTATACAGATTTCATGTTATAAGGCTGATAAATGCCAGGCCATGCCTTTGTATAGGTAGTGGATAGGGTTTCCTTAAATGGTTACCTGTAGCAGGTCCAGATCGTAGTCAGATCTGGATAAACATTTATGGGATGTAGCCGTAAGAGTATGGTGCCGTAACTGAGACAGTGATAACACTAAGGCGGTGGAGAGGATAAGCTCGTAGATCCCTATTTTGTAATTAGGAGACTTGAGAGAAAGAGATCTCACGTAGAGAGAGTCCTAGGAGACTTGGGAAGTATAATAGTTCCGAGGGAGAGCGCGAGAGAACTGGGACTCTATTGCAGTACAGTTTTTGTAAACATTTGTATAGACACACCAAAGATAATAGAAAAGCATTTTTTCCTGCATATCGTGTGTTTGTGTATTTTCATGAATGAATGCTGTGGATGTGTGATAAGTTTCATTTGAAGTAGAATATATATTTGTTTTATCTTCATTGAGTTTTATAATATCGTTCTGGATTCTTTAGGCTGTGCAAGGAGTGCACAACAAAACAATTGAGGTTCTGTAGCCAGCTCAAGGAGTGCACATATGAACTCTGTGGAGTTAGAAAAGAATGTTCCAGGAGGGAACACTAAAGAGATCAAAAACTCAAGAGGAACCTCAAGGTTACTGAATACCTTAGGGGGGAGACTATGTGGAAGAGGCACAGAGAGAACCAGAGTTACTGAGAAATCTGTAGAGCTCTGCTAGGTGGGCATCGAGTGAGTGCAAGAGTGCACAGAAGGAACTCTATGTTGAGTTCAGGAGGAACCAGAGTTACTTAACACTCTGTAAGGAAGAGCTCTGTAAGGTGTACATCGAGCAAGGATATCGCCAGGAGGGTGAGAATAATTTCTTTTGAAGAAATCCTTCGGATCTGAATTTGATGAAATCCCAGAAATGCAAGGAGTGCGTGGAATATCAAAATCTTCAAGGATATCAATATTAGAAGGAATAACACAAGGAGTGCATGGGAATCAAACTTATTCTAAGTCCTAAAGCTCAGAAGATACAACATGTTCAAGAGCTTAAGAGAGACCCTAGATAGTCGGGTTCGCAGGAGAAAGTTCAAAGGCCGAGAGATTTGAACACTTTCAAAATCTTCCGAGTCGGGAGAAGGTGGAAGCTCAGGAGGAGGAGTGACAACAACTATTATATTGGTTGTGGGAAAGGAGCATGGATCGTTAGATCGACGTTCAGTGACATAAGGAAGTGCAAAGAAGAAAACATATCTCAAACGTTGGATCTGAGCGTAGAGGATGAGCCATCGTCTGATCACAAAAAGGTGCACAAGCTTTAGCGTTGTGTATATGCAAGAGAGCAGACTTGTTGAAGTTCTGAAGTCCCGAAGTCATTTGGGACTGTTCATCATTTGGGAGGATGAGTGGCAGAAATCCATCAAGTTCGGGCGAAGGCGCTCCGGGAGGACTGGGCATACTGAAGGTTAAAACACACGAATCCTGAAGAGCCGAAGAGCCGAGAGTCGTCGATCTGCAAAGGGACACTTGTCAATAGATCATGAGCTCCGAGTAAGTTGTAATGAGGTTTCAGTTGAGAGCTGAGATCACTGAAGCCCGAAGAACCAAAGAGAAACTGGACCATTAGATCCAGGAGGGCACGTGGTGAGAGATTGTGAACTCCAGTTGAAGTCACTCCGATAGAACGTGAAGGAGAAAGGTTTGACATCACCGAAGCCTGAACATCTGAATCATATGATAGCCGTTGATATGGGTTGGACAGGTGTCACCCGATCATGAACTTAGGAGGATCGTACTCTGGGGTTTTTGTGAAGTAGTGTTTTGGAATATACCAAAGCACCGGAGGCCGAAGTCCCATAAATGATGAGAGCCGTCGATACGAAGGAGGACACATGACACCAGATATAGGACTCTGGAGAAAAGTGAAGGAGTAAAGGCCCAAAGACCCAGAGAAGAGATCTCGACTGTTAATCGAGAAGGGAGCCAGAGGGCCATTGATCTGGTTGAGGAGGCCAAAGTCCTGAAGTGGGAGGATGACCGTTGATTGGGGAAAGTACATGTCAACAGATATTCCACTCCAGAATATGACCAGTCAAAGGTAGTGGGAGTTCAAGAATTGAGATTCCCGAAGGCTGGATTCGCGAAGGGGATCCTGGCGGCACATTTGAAGGGACAAGTGTCGAAAGATCTTCCATTCTAGAATATTTCCATACAGAGGTAGCGAGGGTTTGAGATTCCAAAACCCCAAAGTATGAAATCGCAAATAGATCTCGTCCATTGATTTCAGAGAGACAGATTCGGTCCGTGGATTTGGAGAGGGCAAATCTGAACCATCAATCCAGAGGAGGTACCGTCAAGATCAGATATCGATGGTCCCGAAATATTTTGGGGGATTGAAGGTGTGTGAGATTTAATAAGGAATCACATGGTCATGTGAGAACATAGCTTGAGGACACATGTGAAGAAGGCGCTTAGAAAAAGGAGCTACGAAGCATGAAAAGTTGAGATTTCCGAAGGCTGGAAACCTAAAGAGGATTAGGGCAATCGATCTAAGAAGGGAAATTGACGGTAGGGAATAATCACGGGGAGAAGAGGAAAAATTAGTGAACACGCTACTTCATCACCTGAAGTGCGTGGGAGTCATTGATCTCTTTGGGATAGGAGATCGACGGGTAGATTGACATTTGTCATATTAGGACCATGGAAACCAGACGGGTCTAGCAGAACCCACACATAGAAGGAAAAGGGACCTGTGTATAGCGAAATTGGGTTCAAAGAGGAACCCGAAGAGTCAATCTGACTCAGGACAAGGAAAGATCTAGAGACCGGGAGGTCACGCAGCCCCAGGAGGGAAGGGGGTCTGCATCAATATTATAAACCAAAAAAAAACCTTACTAAACAAAACTCTGACCACTATATAAAATCTGTGCGCCCAAATTTCAAAACCCCGACTAAACAAAAAGATGACCAAGCGAGTTGGTAGCCTACATAGAGGTTGAGTGACAAAGAATATGGAAGGAGCCTGCATAGAGGTTGAGCGATAGAGAAGGAAGGATCCCACATGAGTGCAAGTGACAAAGGAGATCACCCCACCAACAGAGGAGCAATGTCGTCTGAAAGATCAATAATTATGCTATGTACCTCCCAGATTTTTCTTCTTTAAATCGATTATACCATATGTTATAAGAAAAATTCCTGGGGGTCGCTCATCTTTGTTTCCCTGATAATAATTTACATAGGATACACCTTTGTATTAAATCTGCAAACCACTAGTTTCCATCTTCTTTAATCTTTGTTGGGTGGATCTTATTTTCTCGAACAATTGCATCCTGAACTGGACCTTTGTATTTCATAGCCTTGGCTAGACTAAAACCCTTTTTAGTATTAACACCTGGAACTCCCAACAATATACCCATCGTAATGGTCGTTCTCTTGGGTATAATGTGTTCACTTGAGTAACCAGTGGCAATTTTCATGGGTTTTCTAGAACAACCACTTGGGTATGTGTTGTGAATTTCATTGTGAACTAGGGGGGAATTTATATGATTCTGTGGTTTCCATCTACTTGCAACTTGCTTTAGAAAATACCATGGAAAGTAAGGCCAATAAAGACTATAGTTACAAGGATAACTCCATAAGTTCATTAGTTGACAAAGGCCAAGGATGAACCTAATAAGGAACCTAATGAAGGAAGAAGAGAATTTGATGAAGGAAGAGGGATATAAAATAAATTGAGATGAAGGTTTGTAGGAATGATTATACCTACAAATATATCCTTGAGGACAATTTTGTAGTTTGGTTTGAAATTAACCTTAATTGCAAGATTCCCTTTCTTGAAATCAAGGGCAAAAAATTTAGTAGGATTTGGACCTAATTGTCGAAGTAAAAGGGTTTTAAATAAAAATTAATGTCTTGACCTTATGTTTGGAACATAACTTGAAAAAATCTCAAGGAATTCAAACAAATTTGTTAGAAAAACAAGATCACGGAGCAATAAAATAAAACAAATGTGGAAATAAAACACAAAATATACACAATACAATAGAGACAAAGATATACGTGGTTCACCCAGTGTGGGCTACGTCCACTAGAGAAATTTCCAGGTCCTTCCTTTATTATTATGCAACAAATGAAGGGATACAACCTACAACAAACCCGTTGTAACTTCCTCTTCATTCTCTCACAGTCTCCTATCTCAGAATACAATATTCACTATCATCCTTAGTCACAATACATTTTCCTCATAAAATAGGTTTTCCTTCTAATGAACGGTCCGGACCTCGTAGAGGGGGTAATCCCCCTCTGCACTCCCCCACATGGAAGAGTGTACATTCTTCTGGGGTGTAAAGTCTTCATGGGGTATAAACACAACTGAAAACAAAGACCTTTGAATCTGGAAGATAATCAGGCTCCACAACCAACAAAATTTGTAACATTACTAAAAAACTCCCTATTATAGGACCCAAACACTATTCAATGTAGCCCAAAAATGAAAAACAAAAAGAGTGACCCCTAGGGAAACGATGGAAAAATATTCCTACTCCATATAATTTTCATATAATTTTTTTATTGAAATTTTTGTGCTAGTGGAATTTGTTTGGATCCTTATGGATTCTAAGATAGAAAATTACATTAAAATGGGTACAAGTGGTGATCATTTGTCATTTTGAAAGAGACATAGAAGATGAATATTGAAACAACATAAGATAGAGATGAAGGTTGTTGAGTGTTTACAATCGATGTATAATCAGTGCCCAATGAAAAATTTATTTCATATATACTTAGATAATCCTCCATTGGTGGTGGAATTTGATCTCCAACCATGAAATTGCACCTAGAAAGACTACAGGGAAATGGGGTAAACTACTAATTTCAAAAGGGTGTAACACAGTTTTGAAATTATTCCAAGGAAACTGAATAGTTGTTGGAAATATTACTAAGAGGAGAACACATTTAAATATATAGTTTTCTATAAGTAACTTCTACCTTTTCAAGAAATTCAAAAGAATGGATCTTCCAATCTTGATTTGACAAAACTTGTCAATGTGGATAATTTCCAAAAAGCATTAAAAAACCTATGAAAATTTTATATGATTAGGGCTATCTAATAGATTGTTATATGAAAACTTTTTTGGATTCAACACCCTATCAAATAGAATTAGAGGTTAGTGTTGAATTGAGATATGTTTGAAGAGGTTGTAATCATGTGAATCCTTGTATCCAAATAGATGAACTGAACAACAAAACATGCCTAAATATAGATGAATATCACTCAACATGTGAAACAAAAGGAAAACACATGGATGTTCATCACCGCATCTCAAATGAATCATACCATGATGCTCCAAAGTTCATATATGCTGGGGCATCCTTCGAAAATGAAAATCAATCTTGGATTTTCAAATGATAACAATCGATGCAATGAGTGCTCTACTGGTGTATAGTGGTGTATAATCACCCATGAGCTCATTGTCATCATTGTCATCATCATCATCATCATTGTCATTTCCATTGTCATTGTCATTGTCATCATAATCATCATTATCATCATCATCCTAATCATCGTCATTGTCATCATCATCATCATCATCGTCATTGTCATCATCATGATTGTCATTGTCATAATTTCCACCATCATCGTGATCAATATTTTCATCGTCATTTCCATCATCATCATTGTGATCATTGTCATCATCATTGTCATTTTCATCATCATTTTCTTCCATTGTCATTATCATGATCATGATCATCGTCATCATTTTCATCATTAGCGTGATCATTTTCAATATTAGTGTCATCATCATCATCAATTCCATTATCATAATCATTGCCATTGTTATCATCATTCTCTTCATGATAGTCCTTGTCATCATCATCGTCATTGTCATTTTCAACGTCATCATCATTTCCATCATCATCATCATCCATTATCATCATCGACATCATCATTGCCATCATCATCGTCATTGTCAATGTCATCATCGTCATCATCATTGTCATTTTCATCATCATCGTCGTCATTGTCATCTTCATCATCATTGCAATCATATCGTCGTAAACCTGTGACCTCTAGGGAGTAAACTCATGTTCTTAACCATTACGCCCTCAATATAATATATATTAATTATATCATATATTAATTATTATAATATATTTATTATATTATTATATAAAATATAAAATATATAATATATATATATAATTATAAAATATGTTAATTATATTATATATATTATAAACAAAAAAAACCTTACTAAACAAAACCCTAACCACTATAGAAAACCTGTGCGCCCAAATTTCAAAACCCTGACTAAACAAAAACTTGACCAAGCGAGTTGGGAGCCTACACAGAGGTCGAGCGACAGAGAATATGGAAGGAGCCTGCACAGAGGTCAAGTGATAGAGAAGGAAGGAGCCCACATGAGTGCGAGTGACAAAGGAGATCACCCCACCAATAGAGGAGCAATGTGGCCTGCAAGATCTATAATTATGCTATCTACCTTCCAAATTTTTCTTCTTTAAATCGATTATACCATATGTTATAAGAAAAAATCCCGAGGGTCGCTCATCTTCGTTTACTTGATAATACTTTACAGAGGATACACCTTCCACACCCTTCCCTATTATCTTTATTGTCTTACCTACTACCGATCCTGCTACTGAATTTTTAGGGCCTGTCTTTGCTCACATTATCAAAGGACCTTCCTCCTTGTAAAGAAATATGAATATAGTATTGATAAAGGAACTCCTCTCATGTTTCGGAAATCCAAGCACCAAAACAATGATGGAATTTTTCGAATAAATATTTTCAACTTGATCCTTGATTTTCTTGTATTGATAATATAAAATGTGTTCCCTTGTCATCTTATTGTAATTGAAGTAAGAGACATTTGCAGTAGTTGTCCCTAGCCGTGGGAGTATCACATTCATAGGGATTTTCTTTTCTCGCATCCCCCACAACTTAAAATGCTCGAATTTCCAGCTAGTTGAGCTAACACTTGACCATGACACTTATGATATGGAGGACAATTCTTCAATACCAATTCTTTCTCAGCTTCTTTCTCTGTCACTTTTATTTTTTGGACCTCTTCTACAAGTCCACTGGCAATATGATGCTCATGACACCATTGATCCATGTTTTTTTCAAACACTCTTCGGGTTGATTTATTATCAAGTCTGGTACCCTAACCATTGTGTCAAGTTTTCCATCAGTAATGATATATGAAATCTACAATATCCTATCATCTTCAATCTTTAGATCGGTCATCTCCAACATCCTAAACTTTGATGTTCTAAAAAAGAAAGGCTTATACAACTGATTTTGGTCTCAAGAATTATTGGTGGGTAACATGCCCAAACTTGTTCTTTAAATATGCCATGAGAATGATAATGTTGCGAGAGATGTCAGTGAGTGTTGCTTCCAGCTTTGAAAATATCTATTTCAAATTATCCTGTGAATTGTTATTGTACTCATCTACCATGTCTATGTTTTTTATACTTTACATCTCTTGTGTGATGCAATATAATGTTTTCCCCAATTTGTCTTGATATTCCCTTGAATTCAAATTTTCATCTGTTATCTTGTATTTTTGCACCCAACCCAGTCAGGATAAATAACTCCACCAATTTTTGTTTTTCAAATGAATCATATATTACTTCATAGAGTAAATAATTACATCATGGATTAGAGAGAGTCACAACATACAAACAAGAGGAGAACTAGGAAGTTCCTACCTAGAAAGGTCCAAAACACAAGCATATGGGCCTATGCCCCAGGAGGAAGGGACTCAACATCTCGATAGAAGACACTAAAATTGAATTTGATAAGTAGAGATAAATCTTTCTTAGATACCCCCAATTTCCCTAGGCTAAGGGGGAATGATTCATCATTAAAATTAGCTTTACATTTGTTCTTCCATAGAAAACCAATTGCAAGCAACCAAATTTTGCAACATAATAATTTGCTACTATCCCTAATTATCAATGTGTCCCATAGAAGAGGACCTTTCCACAAAATCAAGGAGGTAAAAATTAAGTGAAATTAAGCCTAAAACCATGCCCATGAAATCTTGGTGGAATGGCATCTCCAAAACATGCTCAACTGTCTCATCCTTACCAAAAAAGGTACATGTAGTATTTGGAATACCAACTTTATGAAGTTTGGTCTTGACAACAAACACTTGATGAAGCAAAAGCCACCCCCATACTTTGTGTTTTAAAGAAGAATGGAATTTTGAAATGGATTGGCACCTTGACAATCAAGGTTCCTCTAGATCCCTTAACCTACACCTTTTGTTCAATTGTGGGACAACAATGGATTGTGTGCTTCTAGATAATAGAGGTATTTTTCCACACTTGTAAAAGGCTCCCTACTCATCAATTTCCAATCCCTCCATAATGGGCCTGATCCATGAAGTTTCATTTTAAAGAGACAACATTCCAAAATCATATGACATAATTCCGTCTAACACATCTTTGTGTGAATAAATTTACCTTTTAATACCGATGAAGATCGCCCCAAGTTTTCCCTTGTTGGTGATCATGGTCCACAAATACTTCCAAAAAGAATACATTTTCTATCTAGTCTCTAACCCAGGAACACAATGGAGAGTCTAGGAAGCCCCTTTACAGACATAAATGTCCAAATCATCCTTGATACCAAACCCCAAGAATATCCTGGCCCTTCAAATTGCCATGATAAAAATCCCAAAACTATTTTCCTTACAACACACCCTTTTGAGTAGAGCTTAACTTGAAAGAAATAAGGCCTTAACACTACCAATTATGTCACATGGAAGAAAAGGTCCTTTAATACCTTGAATGTGATGAACCTGTTGGATCTGAGCTCAAAATAAAGATTGTTAAGGAGCATCACTCTCCACTGCTAGTAATTTGAAGTTGTTATTGAAACACATAATCATAGATGTAGAGAAAATAAAAAAATGTCTTGAATCTTCATACAATATTAAACCTTTTGTTCTCTATAGTGAAAATTCTTAACTAGTTCCCTCGCAGGATGAAGATGGAAAATATCCTAAGATAAGAGCCTTATGGTTTTATTCTCGTGACTGTTGTTTGATTTGTGCGAATTTCCATTTTAATATTTTAATGGTATTTTTAATTGCTCTGTATCAAAATAAAATGGGTTGAAAGATCTTGCAAGACTACTTCCATTTATTTGGATAATTAGCTCATACTTTTTGTCATTGGCAGTGCACACATAGTAATCAATAAAGAAATTATTTCTTTCCTTTAAACCTCTTGCTCCTTCCCATAGCTATTTTTCATCGAAGTTGAAATTCTTGCATTTCATTTTCCTCTTGCATGGTTTAAAGAGTCGAGTCAAAACACCATCAGTTTCATGACCACTCCTTTGAGTAACAAAAACCTAAAATAAATCACTAATTAAAATTTATCTAGCAACTTTTCTAGGGCTCTTCAAACCCATCTTAACTTAGGTGTAGATATTTGGAATAGGATTGTTAGAATAACTTTCCAAAGCTGCTAAACAAACATAGAGATTTGAGTTAGGGAGTGAAATCCAGTTGCTATATCACTGACTTTGGGAATCCCTTCTAACACAAGGGTCAAGAACGAGGTCTTATTGGGGCCGACAGAGTAATCAACCCTGCTTTATTGGTCTTGGTGCAGTGGTTGCACATATTACGGAGATCACTTTGGAGAAACCCCTCTTTGTGAGGAATCTCTCAAAGTGGTTTCAAGCTTAGTTACCCTTCCCTTGCATGTAAACTAGACGATCAACTGTCCCCCCTTTTCTTTGGTATAGTATGTGGTACCATAGAGGCCATAATCTTTTAGACTTTCTACCAAAGGTGACAACACAGGGAAGGTGGTGTTGTACCTGGGATCGATGTTGGCTAGACTCACTCGGACTCTTTGGAGGGTTTCCCACTGCTCGGTGGGGTAGCTTTCACCAGGGCGTAAGTTCATTAAGCAGGTTGTCAATGTGAATTTCCCACCTACTGAAACTCGTCCCCTTTGCGCATCGATCCTGCAATGTTGGATTCCATCACCAACTAAAGCTTCTTTGTGAGAAGGTTTGTTTTCATGCTTGATTCCTAGATTAATTAGTGTGTGTTGTTTGTTTTCCTTAGTAGGCCTTAGGATTGAGTCTGCATCTAATGTAATTGGTTCTAAGGTCTTCCAACCAACATCGTGTCCCATTACCACCACTTGTTGGCATGTGTGATTTGAATCCAAACATGCCCCTATAATTCATAGATAGTATACCAATAGTAATATAGCATAATACAGGTGTGAAAGAGTGACACTGTGGTAATCATTATGATATTATTGTGATACCAACATGATACTAGTAATGAAGTAGAACCATTGTACTAAGTAGTGTTACAACTTGATAGAACATAGTTGGTTTAGCTTATATGAATCTGAGTCCTGGTGTTGTGCATTGAGTTACATACCTTGTAAATGTTTATAGTAAATAGAGTACTAGTAATACCATTGATTACGATAGGATTAACCATTGTAAATGAAAACTGATAAGGAATATACAAATCATGATTGAGCTTATTGAATATCCATAACATATCCATAGCTCTTATTACTTATGGAATTAGAATACAATACTTAAATAGAATGGTCATGATACTTGCTTGTTATGATTTACTTATACATAGGAGCTTACTCTAAACCATGATCTAATTCCATTTTGATTGATATCATTTTTAATTAGGGCAATTCCATATGTTCAAATCAAGGTAATCCTATGGGTTAATTTGGGTAATCCTATGTGGAAAGTTACTTCTTTTGGCCTTCCATGTAGAAACAAGTGGAAGACTATATCAGGACATGTTCACATTGTATTCAAAGCAAACTTAGAAACAAAGAGCTTGGGTTGTAACAAACTTTTCAAATTCCCTTCATGGATTTTGTTAGTGGCTATCCTACCACCCAATGCAAACATGATTGAATCTTTGCAGTATTATACAAATTCTCAAAGAAGCTAGTTTTCGTAACTTGCCACAACACTATTAGTGCCTCTGAAGTTGTCAAACTCTTATTTTAACATGCATGGAGTAATTTTATCTTACCTTTGGCCATCATTTATGATCAAAACTCTCAATTTATCAATCACTTTTTGAAATCATTATGAAACCTTTTAGGTTGTCAATTACTCTTTTCTACATTTTTTCAACCCCAGACAAATGGTCAAATTGAGGTAGTTAGTTGCAAATTTGTTCATGCTTACTACATATATCATAAACAAAGAAAGTAGTGGAATAAATACCTTCATGTATTGCAACATAGCTACAATAGGGCCACTCATATCTCTATTGGGCACTCCCACTTTGAGTTTTTCTTTTGGTTTTCAGTCTCTTTCTCCTTGTAAGTTTCTTCTTCTCTTCCAGATCCATCCACCTTCAAACAGTAGAAGGAACACGATAAATCCTCTTCTTTTATGTAAACCTTGACAAAGATGGTTGGTATAACAAGATCCTTGTCCTCTATGGATTTTCACATAAGGTTAAATTTCAACATGTGGTTTTAGATTTATTTGGAAATACATTTGATTTTCTCTACAACCTTCCTCGACCAATCAAGTCTTCATATATCCCCAAGCATGAGCTATAGGCAGTGTCTAGTGCATGGGGTCTAGAAAATGGTTGGGTGTTTATCCTCGTACATATTACTGGTAGAAACATAGTTAGAGGTATTATCAATAATGACATGTATAGTAATTTGGCACACTCACCTCCACATTACTCATCCAAAATCTGAAATAATAGATGTGCATCCTTCACATCACTAGAAGCATTCACCGATCTCAAAAACATATTTCCTCATGGGAAATAAAATAATAACTCAATTATGGAGAAGACTTTCCATCAATCCATGTATCAGATGTGATGGTACATCCCACTTTGGTACATGAATATCTAAGCTTTCTCAAGTCATCGTTTATGTGTTTGACTTAATTCTGTAAAAGTGCCCCCCTCAAGTCATGAAAATTAGGGACTTCGAAGCTTGAATCACATGCAACTATGGTATGTAACATAACTTGATAATAAGGTGAGCGATAAGAATTAAAGGAATATTTTCATCATACCACATGTTTGTCTTGTATTGGAAAGTTGCTTCCTTGTATTGCTTCTTCCACTAGCTATTGATGGTGCAATGAGAGCTAGGGGTGGTGAGGGTGAAAAAAATGCATCCAAATGTGTCTTTGATCCAAGTGTGTCATCAATATAAGGTTTACACTTCTACTCTCATTAATGGGAATCTCCCCCTTTCCTTGTCTTATCATTAATCTCTTTTTTCTTATCTTTTTCCACATTCATATAGTCAACAAAAAATTGCATTAGGGATTTCATTCATGAATTTATGGCATGCTTCCACTTTCCCTTGTATGCTAGCTAAATGTTATTTCACCATATGTATGCCCCCTTTGATTTCCTTCTGACAAAATTTGCATATACATTTCCCATAAAACTCTTCACAATGGCTCCATGTAGGGTCTATCATTTTCCTGGGGTTGATGATAATGTCTCAAAGAATGAAAATAAATATGCAATTTCAAAATTGTCCTTGATTATTCATTAAAAAAGAACTCAACAATTTATAGAAACAATGAAGGATTGAATTTTTTTTTTTACATATCTTCAAATGCACACTGTTAGCACTAGAAGTTACCCTTAGACTACTAGAAGGATAAGCCCAGTACCCATTTGAATCTTATGATATAATGATTAAATTAGGTTTGGTAGGTGGATCAACTAGACTGATCGAGAAAGGGAGAGGGCAACAAACTGCAGATCAATAGGCTACACCATTGGGCATGGAGTTAACACAACAAGTCTTTCCAAATACAGAATATACTCTCGTAAAAGAGGCAACTGTATCCAGTTATCAACGATTTCAAGTTTTTAGGAGATATGAAGAAATGAAGGAGACACATCCATGAATATGTCAATAATACATCAGGTTTTATTAACACATTCACTCAACAGAAAATTCAGTAACTGGAAATCAGTCCCAACACATAACTAAAATGATAAAAAATAACTTATGTAAGATGTGCATTTACAACATATCCTCTACTGCTCATGAATATGAAATACATCAACCCTTTATACCTCAGGTACAAGACATCATCATATTTAATCAGGAGGAATAATTAAAGTGTAACATACCTCGGCCTCCAAATCCGGTCATGCCAACAAAAAAACATTCATGCTCTGATATAAATTTGTAGTGTCTCCAACCATCCCAGGGCTGGGCCATGCCACCTTACAGAAAGATTCACTTTCATTTGCGGAAAATATCATACTTAATAAATTGAAAACAACATCTACTTTCTGTTAACATACATTTATAATTCAAATTTAAACAGACATAAACATTCTGCTACAACACAGATTTATACAGAATTAACAGTAAAACATGCATGCAACAAACAAAGTCAATTCTTATAAATAGCAGACATGTACTTAAACACTGCATGTGACATTAACATAATTGATACTTATCTTTTAATTTATGTCCACCAACTACGTGCAGACCTTCCACGAACCTCCCATCCTTGGACCACACTTCTCATCACTCTCAGTAGTGGGTCACCCCCGAGCTGGGACTAAACTCCACTTGGGTAAGGGATTCTTAGGCTAGGCAGAGACTATGGGAAGTTGCACAATACATCAGGAAATATTCCCTCCCAGGAGCCAACTTACGCACACAGATCATATCCTCTCATTCCTCACATGCCCGTCCCACCCCGGGAAGTATAAAACTTCACTGTTCAATAGTCCATTGACTGCTCCACTTCCCTTCCAGGGCTTCAACAACATGTCAGACATGAATTCTTAGAGTTCCGTAGCTGCTACTAGGCTCCCTCCAAAAGAATTCACTTCCACAACAACCTCTCTCACCTAGAGAGAGTTTCTCATAGGCCTGACAACCTACTTCTTCAATCCACGTGCCTGACAACCCGCTTCTTCTATCCAAATCCTATGTCAAATAGTAAGGTCGATGGCAACAACAAAACTCATGTATGGCACAAATGATGGTAGAAACAACCAACCGTTAAGGTAGGGTACGAGCTCAAGAAAGTATAGGTGCGTGCAAGTTACAAAGGTCGAACATGGAGGAGGTTCAACGATGGAGAGCATGACTTAGTCTATGAGTGTGTGAGGAAATATCACAAGAATGGCTGAGCAAACCCACAACGAACTGATTTCCCACATAAAACTATATGTCCCAAATCAGACACATGTCCTCTTGAAGCTGAATGAGCTCCACTTCTCATTTGTTCTCCTTCCCATGAGAACTTAGGATAACATGAGTTATTTCCCAAACCTTAGTCTTTTAGGAAAATATATTATAATATTCCCTTGGGGTTAAGCCCTCAATCTTAGCCCTTTTTCATAGCCTCTTAGCCCATTCCCTTTCTTACCTAGTGGAGCTTATTACCTCATAACTCTTTCTTTGTGGTTGATCTACATGGAATGATGTATTTTATATTAATGATATGCATAATTACATATACAAAAATAGGCTCACTGGCCTTTAGAATCACAAAAGCAACCTAACTTATAATCACTTGGCTCACTAGCCTACAAAACATGTTTACAATTCAACAGGGGCTTGGCCTTGGGGTATTACAATCCCCTCCCCTTATTTATGCATTTTCCTCAGTGCATCTTATTTACATAATATCAACAAGATTTCCAAAATCTTCAAAACGATGCGGGTACTCTGTCTGCATAGCATCTTATTTATATAATATCAACAAGATTTCCAAAATATCCAAAAAGATGCGGGTACTATGTCTGCATAACATCTTCATGCTCCCAATTTGCGTCCTCAAGACCATACCGGGTCCCTTAGACCTTTACAATCTCTATGGCTCGATTCCAGAGCTGTGCTATTTTCTAGTCCAAAATTCTTACCGGATGCACTTGAAAAGCGCCTTCTTGCTCTCCTTGAATCACATTCCAATCAATAACATGATCAACATCAGGTAATTCAATCATATAAGATACATGCCCAATCCTTTCTAGGATTTCAAATGGCCCACAGTAACGAGCTGCCAATTTGGAACAGTTTCCCAACTTCAGGGAACTTCTATTGGCCTTCACTTTCAGAAACACATGATCTCCAATACAAAATTCTCTATGAATTATGCCCTTATCAACATAGATTTTCTGTCTGTATTGAGAATCCTTTAAATTCTTCTTTATATTTGACATCTAATCTTCCATTTCCTTGAGCAACTCAGGCCCAACTACTGCTCTATCAGTTGGGTTGTCCCAACTTATGGGTGTGTTGCACTTTCTGCCATAAATTGCCTCAAATGGGATCATATTCAGAGATGCATGGTACCCATTGTTGTAGGAAAATTCTACCAAATGTAGATAATCCTCCCACTTTGGTGGTTTTTCCATCAAATACATTCTTAGCATATTCTCTATTACTTGGTTCACCCTTTCTTTTTTCCCATCAGACTCGGGATGATAAGTTGTGCTGAAGCTCAGATTGGTTTTGAACCCTTTGAATAATCCCTTCCATAATTTTGAGGTGAACTTTGTGTCTTTGTTAGACACAATTGTCTTGGGTATGCCATGCAAGCATGCTACTTCCCTCATACAAATATCAACAACATTGGTTTCCTTGTGAGTAATCTTCATTGGACTGAAATGGGCAGCTTTAATAAGCTTGTCCACCACCACCATGATAGAATCATGTTGCTTGCTTGTTCTAGGAAATTTGGTGATGAAATCCATTGACACCACTTCCCACTTTCACTCAAGAATGGGAAATGGATGAAGCAACCCAGATGGGTGTCGATATTGCTCAGCTTTGACCTTTTGATACTCTAGACATTCAGCAATGTACTCAACAATTTCTTTCTTCATGTCTGGCCAATAGTAATGGCTTTTGACTGTTGCAGTTGTTTTATGATATCCTAGGTGTCCAACATAAGGTACATTATGCATATCCTTCAAGATCGTACTCCTCAATTCATGAAAATTGGGTACATAGATTATGTTCCTGTATAGGAGAATTTCATCATTTTCCAATTTATAATCTTCAACCTTCTGTTGCATTTTACCTTGCTGTAATTTTGTTACTATCTCCATGTATTGCAAATCTACTTTTGTAGCCTCATAAATTATTCCTTTAAGATCATTTTTATACATGCTAATGGTTGTAGCATGCAGTTCATGCACTCTCTTGCTGAGTGCATCAACCACCTTGTTCTCTTTTCCTCTGATGTGCTTGATATCAAAGTCATACTCACAGAGGAATTCCAACCATCTTCTTTTCCTGGAATTTACAGTTGGTTGATCAAACAAATATTTTAGACCATTATGGTATGTCCTCAGCTCAAATATTTTTCCCATGAGGTAGTGCCTCCACTTCTTCAAGGTGTGTACTATGGCTTCCAACTCCAAATCATGAGTGGCATAGAGCCTTTCATGCTCTTTCAATTTTCTGGATTCAAAACATATCACAAATCCATTCTGATTGAGGACTCCACCAAGTCCTTCTTTGCATGCATCTGTGCAAACCAAGAAGTATTCATTCAGATCAACAATCCTCATAATTTGAGCACTTGTTAACAATTGCTTCAATTGCTGGAAGCTTCTTTCACATTTTGTTGTCCACTTAAACTTCACCCCCTTCCTTTGCTAGAAATTAATCAGGTGAGAAATCCTTGAAAAACCTACAATGAATCTTTTGTAGTAGCCAGCTAGACCCATGAAGGACATGACTTCTATCACATTCTTAGATTTTTTACACCCTTTTGTGGCTTCAATATTTTTGGGGTCCACCGCTATCCCTTCTTCGGATATGATATGCCCCAAATAGTGAATTCGGTTCTGATGAAATGAGCACTTGCTCAATTTGGCATACAACTAGTGCTCTCTTAACACTTGTAACACCATCCTCAAGTGATGATCATTCTCTTCTTATGACTTGGAATATACAAGGATGTCATCCAAAAATACATTTAAAAAATTGTCTAAGTATTCCTGGAAAACACCATTCATTAAGCACATGAAAACAACTGGTGCATTTGATAACCCAAATGGCACCACTGTGAACTCGTAATGATCGTACCTTCTTCTGAAGGAAGTCTTGTTGATGTTTTCATCTCTGATTCTTACTTGATGGTATCCTGACCTGAGATCAATATTTGAAAATATCCTTTCATCCTTTAATTGATCAAAAAGATTATCAATCCTTGGAAAATGATACTTGTTCTTTATAGTTACTTTGTTTAACTGCCTAAAATTGATGCACAACCTCAATGTCCCGTCCTTTATCTTTAGAAATAAAACTGGGGCACCCCAAGGTGACACACTTGGGAGTATATACCCCTTCTTCAAAATATCTTCAAGCTTCATTTGCAACTCCTTCAGCTATGGTGTACTCATCCAATAGGGAGTCTTCGATATTGGAGCTGCTCCAAGCATCAAATTTATAGAGAAATCAATATCTCTCTTTGGGGGTAGTCCTGGTATCCCCTTAAACACATCCTCAAACTCTTTTAGGAATGCATGATCCTCAATATTTTGCACCTTATCCTTAGGTTCCTCCATACGAGCTGCAAATATTTGGCAACCCTTCTTGTAGCACTTCTTCAGTTGCATTGTTGAGATTTCTCGGACAATAACTACCTTGAGAATTCCTGGGATTTTTCTTGGGTTCCCTTCCTCATTCATGCAAGTGAATTCCTTGTTATGTCAGTCTAAGATAACATGGTGTTGGTCCAACCAATCCATACCAATTAAACAATCACATAAACCCAAGTGTAGGATGTTCAAATCTGTCTTGGTACCCAACCCATTCATGTCCACTGAACATGATTTAACCAGCTCAACAACTTTTCTCTTGGCTCCTATAGCCAGTTGCACCAACCAAGATTTCCCATGCTTTCTTCTTGGAAATTGAAATATTTCCATTACCTTGGAATCTATATAGCCATGACTAGATACTGAATATATTAAAATAGTAAAGGCATGGTTATTGATCATACCTTCCACTTTAATCATGTGTGATTGAAATTGCTCTTTATTGTTGTCCAGGGCTGCATAGATCCTTGAAACACTTATGCCCATGTCTTCCATTGTTTCAGCTTGTTGTACATTGTCGACAACTCTCACTTTATCACTTCTGTGAGGACAGTCTCTATACATATGATCTCATTTACAACCCCAACATTAAATGGGTTTCTGCCTTGGCCTTTTCCCACCTGTCTCAGTCATTCTGGGTTCTCTAGGGGTTTGTTGTCCCTGAGAACTATTTCTGAAGAATGGTGGCTTGTTCCCCTTCTTCCTTTGCTCCATCTTGAAATTCTTCTTGTCTTCCCAAGCTCTTTGGAAAGTATTCTTTCCTTTATACTGATCATATAAGAACTTGGATATTCTTATGGTTTTCTCCAAAGTTTTAGGATCATCATATTGAATTTTATCATAGATGAAAGATGGCAGCCCACTCAAGTATCTATGGATTTTAATTGTCTCATATTTGATGAAGGAGACATACTTCAACGGTTCTAAAAATCTCCTTTCATACTCATCAATGGTCATTCTTCCCAGTTGGATTTCAAAGAACTCTTTCATATTTTTGTCATAATACATCTTGGTTAAGTATTTCTTCTCAAAATGCTTCTTGAATTTCTTCCATGTGACATTCTTCTCTCTGATGTGATGCGCTTGCATAAGATGATCCCACCACATGGGTGCCTTTCCTTTCAATTGGTAAATAACAATTTTTCCTTCCACATGAGAAGAATAATTATGCAGTTGGAAGTATTTTCTCATGCCCAACAACCATGTCTCAACATCTTCATATTTCTTGTGCTCTCCATCAAAACTAGGAGGTTTGATCTTATTCATTTCTCCTCTCAATTCATCCACCCCATAATTCTTATGATGCTTCCTGACAGGATATGGACTTGATTTGTCGTTTTCTCTTCTATTGGAATGTCCTTGTGAGTGATGGTGATGTTTTCTACCACTCCTTGATCTTCCTTTTCCCTCAGGGGTCATGTGGCTTCTTGATTTGTTGGAGCTACTCTCCTTATCCAACTTATTTTCAATTATGTCCACGCTCTTCATTAACTTGATATTGAATTCTTATTGTTTCTATTTGGATTTCATAATACTTTCATTATCATCCTTGTGACTCTGGACATATTTCTACAAATTTCTAATGGTCTCTACCATATTCATGTTATCATCCTTTCCTTCTCCATGTTCATTGGAGTTTGTTCCTTCCATACCCAAGTGGACATCCATTCCTTGGATTTCATCTTCTTGGCTGTAATCCCCCTATGTATCATCCATCTCTTTGTACTCTGTGCTGATATGATATGATCAATTTGTTGTTAATTATCCAAAATGTGCAGCCAACAGAACAATTTCAGTTTAACTAACTTAACAATTTCAAGAAAAATATGAACCATTTTGGTTCAATAATATATCAAACTTCTTTCTGTTGATTTCTTGAGTAGTTTTCTGATCACTCCCCATTTTTGGGTGAACAAATATGTTCTGTTGTCCCAGACCTTTCCAATGACTGCTTCCTTGCTCAATTCTAAGCTTTGAGCAGAAAACTATTGATGCAGGACCTCCCGTCCTAAAACATTTTTATGCAGTCTTCTGTTGTAACTGCATTGTAACCCCCAAAATCGGGGTGCCAAGGGTCATCTTAGCTCTATGATTCGATCACCAAAAGGATCTAATATTCACATAACCATAGTTTTAATACATAGGTGCTAAACTCTATTAAACTCGTATTCCTGAGAGTTATGACTCGACTCTATTCCTTGTTTTCTAATCAATGGTGTAGATCGAATTAGCATGGAGATCTACGATTAGGAAAGATTGCGGGGTCCCAACTATCACGACATTTATCTACATCCTCGAGTTCCACAATGGAATTTGCACATCGCTATTGGAATCGATGTGCACCGTCAATATTTTGGTGAGTGTCGATCGACGATCGATGTGGATTGGAGAACCATAATTTGTGCAGACGTTAACTCACCCTTTGAATCCTACAATGGCTCCTCGTTGTTTATATGAATTTACTTAGATCTGACAATCATGACTTAATTGGACGTTGATATGGCATTCCTCATACTCTATTTAGATCTACGGTCAACATGAGATTTGGGACTCCGGGCTTCGAGAGTTTAGAGGCTCCATCTTACACTGCCTCCCAATTTTTCGAATCAACAAACTCACAAATAACAAATCAATGGACCGTGCCTTCCCATTAACTAATGTCCATGATCAAATTTGGGACTCCGGGCTTCAGAGCCTTCCAAAGAACCTCTCCACACATCTCTGGGAGTGTCGAATTACTGAAGATCCTCTCACTTTCCTCCACGTATCATCTCCCGATCAACGATCGAGATTAACTCTAGAGTTCGAGAGTTCTCAACTCAAAGTAACCTGCAACTGAATTCCTCTGGAGTACCAAGTCTCTAGACCTTGGGATCTAGCGCTACATGTCCATTGTATTCAATGGTTGAGATGGACTCCGATCTTAGGGAGTCCTTGACCCCAACTACTTATGCCTTTAACCCTTTGGAGTGCCAATTCTCTGGACTATGGGATATACTGCCACATGTCCTCTCCCAATAAACAGTGAGGATTTACTCCGCTCTTCAGAGCTTCGTGGGTTTCACCTTCATCACAATTCATTCCTTCCAAATTCCAAATTGGTGAATACGATGATCTCCTTTGCTCGAATGTCAAACAATTAATTTAGTGACACGTGACCCCATCGATGGATGACACGTGTCAAGTCCCATTTGGTATTAAGGCCTGCAAATGATACAAAAACAAGTGACACGTGGCATGCTTAGAGTAGGTCCACGTCATCCTAGGTGACATCATCATTCCATGTCACTCTGGTGATTTTCAACTTTGGGACTCCAGGGATCTGGAAGTTCTTCCTTCACCATCCCTTATTTACTCTGAACATCGAATTCTAGAACCTCTTAAATTTTTCGGGTTCCACATAGTATTGTTGTCATCATATAATATGGTGAAATGTGGCACAACTAGGGAAGGTCCATGTTACCCCTGGTGACATCATCATGACACATCAGTCCGATGCTTCACCACTTCAGGACTTCGAGGCTTTGGGACTTCGGGACTCCGAGACTTCAGGAGACTTCTCCACACTACACCACAAATCCCCCGAACGCTGAATTCCCAAATAGGATGATCTGGGGACACGTGTCCTCAAGCATGAACGGTCCAGATGAGTTTTAGACTTTGGGACTTCGGAAGGAAATCCATTCTGCGTGCACTTCAACCAATTTCCCCAAACATCGAACCGCCGAACCAATTGGGAAATTCAATGGTCTGCCTTCTCCTGAATTATCTATGATTGAGAGTCACTTTGGGACTTTGGAGATTTGTGCTTCTGCCCCTTTCTTGAAAAAAAATTAAAACTCGTTGAGGTAACGAAGTCCGAAGGACTTGAGGGTTAACTGTCATGCACCTTTTTCCAGATCTAACGATTGGGAATGGTCTGCCTCCCCCCGTAGATCCTACAAATCAAATTCAATCTTGTAGTCCAATACCACGATCGTTGTGATAACTTATCCACCACTTCTCTTGAGCTTTCCATTACCACACAGGAGCTCTCTCAACACCCCTCTGGCACTCTGTACCTCAAATCTCTGTGGAATTTTTACTTCAATTCCTTAAACATGGACCATCGAGGTTCAATGTTGAAACCGTGCTCTGATACCAATTTGTAACATACCCTAGCCTCCAAATCCATTCATGACAACAAAAAAATTTCATGCTCTAATATAAATTTTTAGCGTCCCCAACCATCCCAGGGTCGGGCTATGCCACCTTACAAAAAGTCTCACTTTCATTTGCGGAAAAATATCATACTTAATAAATTGAAAACAACATATAATTTATGTTAGCATACATTTATAATGCATATTTAAACAGACATAAACATTCTGCTACAACACAGATTTATGCAGAATTAATAGTAAAACATACATGCAACAAACACATGCAATTCTTATAAATAGAAGACATGTACTTAAACACAACATGTGACATTAACACAATTGATATTTATCTTTGAATTGATGTCCACCAACTGCTTGCAAACCTTCCATGAACCTCCCAGCCTTAGACCATGCTGCTCATCACTCTCAGCAGTGGGTCACCCCCAAGTTGGGACTAAACTCCACCCGGGTAAGGGATTCCTAGGATAGGCAAAGACTACGTGAAGTCACATTGTACATCAGAAAATATTCCCTCCCAGGAGCCAACTTACGCACACAAATCACAACCTCTCATTCCCCACATGCTTGTCCCACCCCGGGAAGTATACACTTTCAGTGTTCAACAGTCCATCGACTGCTCCACTTCCTAGAGATCGGACATGAATTATCAGAGCTCTGTAGCTGCTACTGGGATCCTTCCAGGATAATTCACTTCCCCAACAACCTCTCTCACCTATAGAGAGTTTCTCACAGGCTTGACAACCTGCTTCTTCAATCCACRGGCCTAACAACCTGCTTCTTTTGTCCAGATCCCAAGTCAAACGGTAAGGGTGATGGCAGCAACAGAACTCATGTATGGCATAGATGATGGCAACGACAACCAACCGTTAAGTCAAGGTACGTGTTCAAGCAAGTACATGTGAGTGCAAGTTACAAAGGTTGACCATGGARGAGGTTCAACGATGGAGAAAATGAATCAGTCCGTGAGTGCATGAGGAAATATGAAAAGAATGGTTGAGCGAACCCACAATGAACTGATTTCCCACATAAAATTACATGTCCCAAATCAGACACCTATCCTCTTGAAGCTGCATGAGATCCACTTCTCATTCGTTCCCCTTCCCACATGAACTTAAGATAACAAGATTTATTTCCCAAACCTTAGTCTTTTAGGAAAATATATTATAATATTCCCCATGGGGTTAAGCCCTCAAGATTATCCCCTTTTCCTAGCATCTTATCCCCCTCCCTTTCCCTACCTAGTGGAGCTTCGTCCCCCATAACTCTTTCTTCATGGTCGGTCTACACATAGCGATGTATTTTATATTAATGATATGCATAATTACATATACAAAAATAGGCTCACTGGATTTTAGCATCACATAATCCACCTAGCTTATAATTACTTGGCTCACCAGCCTACAAAACTTGTTTACAATTCAACAAGGTCTCAACCTTGGGGTATTACATAAAAATAAAAAGGGAAAGACACACTAATTATCAGACACAATCGATTCTCCAATCAATACATATATCATTAAATTTAGAAAAACAAAAGTCTTACAACATGATTTCCAAAACCCATGGTTGAGCCCCTCAGCTCTCTCGAGATTCTCTCACTTAACTCCTTTAGGTCTTATTTTTTTTACAATATATATAGAAACATCATATCAAATATTAAGGGGGTCGAAATCCTTTCTTAGCTAAATATAGAGAGAGGTTACAAAAGTATAGGGATAAGATATTTGCAAAATCTGTCCATATTCTATTATCTAGGATTTGGTTTTTGACCAACTAAAAATGTGCTAATTGAAGAGAAAATCACGGGATTTGATAGAAAAATATTCAAACTTCATCATCCAAATCAAGTTGGGGTCATTATTTCCAGGTTGGAGCTCCACCAAGTCGAATTCTAGAACTTTGTCCAGTTTCGTAGCGCACTTTCATTGCAAAACTGTTTTAAACATTTTGCAGCTTATATTTTTCAATTATCTCCTAAATGGTGAACCAGATTGAGATGGTTTTTTGTCAAAAATTTAATATCATTATAATTCTTCTTCACACAAAGTTTGAGTAAACCCCAGTTCACGGATTTTGATAAAATCCAAAAATGGTTGTAAGTGACAGTGGCTCATTTCTCGAAAACCGTGAACTATTTTGACCTGAAATTAAATGGGTTTCTTCATCTTACCCTAATGCATATCCTATCAAAATTTCATGGTAAACAGATGCAAGGTTTGAGATATATGGTGAAAATAAACTTTTGCAACAACACTTTTGTAGTGAAGCCATGTTCCAACACTTTCGTAGTGTCATTATACCAGAAGCTCGTTGTGAAAACTTTGTTTTTGTCTGTCTTCAATTCTTCCAACACCAAGAGATTTATCAATCCAAAGTGAAAGATATAATGATCTGAATGTTGAGGTTTTGTTTTTGTTTTATGTATCATCTTCCTTAAACTCTTGTACATGTATAAAGGATAGTCAAGGGGTTTCTTACTAGTGAAATGTAGCAGCAACCTGAAGTGGTATTTCAACACCAGATGAAACCTCCCTTAACAGGTAAAGTATATCTATATCACATGAATAAATTTGTCATAATATTCCAACAACTAGCTTATGGGCACTCCTTTTGACAACTTTGCTCTATGGTACTCAGGTTTTAGAAAATCATAACAATTGTTGATCTCAAACTTCATCACTTTGAACCACTGCTCCCCAACGCATGGTATTTCTGTAGCAGCAACAATTGAATCTATGGAAAATTCAAACTCCAAAGGTCCAACTCTAGTTTTCCCTGCATTATAATTAAGAACATAATCTCTGGCTGTTTCTCTATGATATCCTTGTATATTTTCACAAAACCTCATACATCCAACCTGTTGAAATGAATTGATAAAATTAAGGTTAGCTTCCAATATTTGCATATCTTGGGGCTCAAAATGCATCAGGGAACATGATCTCTTGCGTGTGTCCTGATGTTCCTTGGGTTCCATGATGTCCACTATAGTCTGCAACTGAAGACAAACTGAACTAACTGTTGAAGTGTGTGGCCTCTTTGGAACGAAGAATGCTTTAGAGAACCTTGAATTGCCAGTTCATTTAACACATGCAAAATTCGTAATGACAAGAATTTAAAACCAAAATGATATCATGTGGCATGGATTTAGAATAAAGATAGTTGAATTGGGTATGTAAAACCACTATTTCAAAATGTTTGATTATTTTGTATCGCGGGCTATAGAATTTAAATTAATAGCGCCACAAATTTTTCGATAGTTTTGTAGACTGTGTAGTTACAAAACAAGGGATTGCGCTACAAAACTACAGACCTTTAAAATTATGACTAGGACTGTATTGAAAGAGGTGAAAAGACTATACAAACAACTTAATATGACCTTAATGGACTATGATTCATCTATACACGATCTGACAATGACAATCCCACCCTTTGAAATGACTAAAAACACGATGTCGTGTCATAAATTTGACTTTATTTCTTAATACTTGACACAATTATGACTCTAGGACTTAACATGGAACTTCACAAGACCAAGACATGACTTAATAAAAACCGAAAAAAATAAAATGAAGTGGAAATGACTCCCCAATACATTTTATGTGCTAAAAGACACAACAATTCAATCTAAAATATCCACGGGTATGACTGGTTTCAATCATCACTGACCTATTTAAAAAAGCACTAGTCCAAATTGATCCCAATTTAGTCTTTTTCAAGAACTAGAGCATTTTGGCCTAACCAATTTGGACTTTAATCTCATTGACTCCAATAAAACTGGTGAATGAATCCTAGTTGAGTGATTCTATTGATAATCCTCGTGGTCTCAAGTATATTCTCATCAACTTCAAATTAATTATGATCACTATATTTTGCAATAGGAGAGGATATATCAATTGTGTCATCTATATGAGGCATAATATGAGGAACATTTCATCTTCAAGTTCCACGTCTATTAAGAGATTCGAGGAATATATCATTGTTTATTTTCTGATTAGGGGAGTTCCCTCTACACTTTCATTTTCTACCCTAACCAAAGGTGTTTGGATCTTTACATATATGACAAGATAACTCTAATAAGGAAAACATAGCAAGGTTCCTCCAAACCCACCCACTTATGTTGATTACTTGTTTTTTAATCTACTTCAATGCTTGGAGGCACTAAGAGATATGTGGATAGTCTAATGGTCAACATGATAGGTACCAAATATAGGAGACCATGCACAACCTCTCGTTCAGGGATCAGTAGCAGAAGCTAGTAGTTAAAATAACTTTGGTATAAAAGTGTTTATTCACCAGTCTTGCTGCAAAATTTCTTCACAACTAGTTATATAAGTAGCCAGGAATTTGCAGGCTAGTTTGGTGCATATCAATAGTGTGAGGGTAGTGTGAGGATGAGGCATTATAGACGTAAAAATGTGGTGACAGAATAAATCTAGTGGAAATAAAATCTTAAATACACAAGTTGCCTTTATCTCAAAATGGTATGATCATAGAATACACCATTATATACCTAGTAGTTTTCACTCACACTATTCGTAAAACATGATTTAAATATTAAAAACATACAAAATGACAACATTAGAATGAGGTGAAGAAAAATCAATTCGAGAAAGAGATGGAGAAAAATCAATTCAAGAAAGAGATGAAGTAAATTTAAATAGACGACGTTGGTAAATTTACTTGGATTTCATCAGTTTGAATTACAAACTTAAGACTTTATAAATTTGTGAGTGATTGTCTCTTAAAAGAGGATAAAAATGGGAGTTTTTATGTGAGAGTATGTGTGTGATGTTTGATTCATTCTAAACTTTAATAGAATTCAAATATTCATAATCATTCTACTATATATAAATCTTGGGTTCTTCCTTGGGTTCTTCCTAGAAGCACCATAAACTGAATTCTAACAAAATCTAGTAGAATGATGTCAATACTGGTGAGGAGCACTAGGTTTGAAAGGGGCCATTTCAACTTTACATCCGAAAGGGATGAACATAACCAAGAAAAATAACATTTGAAACATTGTGGGTTGTATCATATATTATTCGTAATCACCTCTTTAGGGGGCATTTACATCAACATTGTCAACTAAGTACTAAATATCAAGCAAGTTATTTCCATACTAGGAATTTCATGATCAAAAATCAATTATTTTCTTTATAAATAAATAATTCTTAAAAATAATATTGGAAGAGAACTTTAAAGTATACAAACATGGAATCATTGGGAGCATCAATGGAGAAAAACCCCCACACAGTTCCTACCAAAAATACAATGATCTAATATCGAGCATGGGCATGTTGTCCATTGTCGATAATGGACAAGGTTATCCAAGGGGATAGTACACAAGTAAACCTCCCCATCCTTCATCATGCATAATGTAATGATATTACCTTATCTAGAAACCTTGTAAAATTTAGAGATATGACTTAAATAAAAAATATCAAGCTAGCAAGCTCCTATGAGAAAAAAATATTAGGCTTAAAGCAAAAATAGTTCTACAAATGAGTATGGCAAGTGTCTCCCAAAACGCCTTGCTCATTCAATGATGTAAGTTTGAACTTCATGGGCATACTTCATCAAGTGCCTACTTGAGGATTCCAATTTTTTTGGGTGTATCCACATTTCTTATCATGAAAATTTTACCGAGAGTGTTGGGGGTAAGGTCAAAAGGTAACCCACAAATCATAAAGAGAATTTCAGTGATTGGATCTCCTTCCTAAACATTGTATGTTCCAGCTTTAGTGCTAACTTTAGACTACAAGCAATCACATGTACAATTAAGAAGCATAATTAAGGAGGTTTAGCATAATTTCTTGGTCCTAAAGAGAAATTACAATTTTTTCATCTTCAATGATTTTATTGGTGGGCCTTTCACTCTCAATAAACTTGAGAATAAAAACATGCTCATTATTTCTTCATGTTTCTATGGTTATCTTGTCAATTGTCTAGAAATTTGGCTTGTCCTTGAGGGCTTGTCTAAAATCTCAAGAAACGAGGAAACACAAGTATCTGACCCCTTTTTCTTTCTTGCTTCTTCAACAACCAACAAATGTTGAGTTCTGAATTGACTAGTTGCAAAGATTCTCCTTTGTTTTTGTACTTTCTCATTCCTCCTCCTTTTTCCATATCCTCCATTACTTGTCTATGTCAATTTTTTTTGGCCCTCTTACATACCTTGTCACTCAAAATTAGCATAAAACTAAGTTTGAAATAGAGGACCTTTGATAGAAAATAAAAAATAACATCTTTAATCTCTTAGCAGAGTTCCAATGTGGTTAAGTCAATTAGGAGAAGTGACGATTTCATTGTATCATTTTAGATATCTCACTATATTATTACAATCCTGGCTAACTATATATCTGATTCAATTGAATGAAGGTACAACTAAATAGGTACTTGTCAAATATTTATTCCTTGAGTGAGGGAAGATCAAGACAAATAAAGGGAAATGTGACTGCATCTAGTAGATATGACACGCAAATAAGGACCAGAGGTGAAAAGGTCAGAATAAAATTCTATAGACGCATGGATGTTTTTTTGTCAAAGGAGGATCATGCTCTTATGATGATGAGAACATAGGAGACATAGAGGTGCCACTCAGGTATAAGCATATGGTGAAACAATGGGTGTCTAAGGAACTGCCTCTGTTAGACACTAACTTCATTGTCAACAATAGGATGCATCACATTGCACCATCCTCCCTGCATGGCCTGGGGTTATTTTACATGGATGGAATAACTGTAAAATACAATACAATAACTGAATCGATGGGCTATGGCATTTCGTGTTACAATTATAAAAATTGGATATGGCTGGTCTGGTACATGTGAAGTATGCGGAGATATGCACTCATCACAAATTATATACAACTAATAAAAAATGATAAAAATAAAGGAGATACTATCTATATTGATGGAAGGCCTAAAGCTTCTGTAAATATCACAGGCTTTATAAACAACACACGACCCGAGACAACAAACAAGCAACCAAATTGCATATATGAGGGACGTGAATGGAATCGGGTAGTCGTGTGTGCAATAAAAAAGATAGCTCTCAGAGAAGAGTTATTAGTGGATTTCCATTTGAATCGAATAGAAACATTGACTAATAGTGTGCGGGTACTTATGCAACACCTTTTTAAGAAACCTCTACTTATTGCATTATATTTTTTGTATCTTTAACAATGTTTTAAATATTTCATGGTCCCAATTTTATAATAATGTGGGATGTTGATCGTGAAAAAGTGTCAGCCACAGAACCTGTAAACGATTAACAATTTCGATTTACACTTAATGCAAATTTTATTATTTATTTATATGATTTTATTTGTGTGGCAATCAATTTTTTGTTATCATCAACAATTTTTTAAATGTTTCAGGGTTCTAATTATATTATAATGTGCCAGGACGATCATGGAAAAGGGGCAGCCACAAAACATGTAAACGATTAACAAATTCAACTTTGATTTTACGTGAAATTTATTATTTGTTTATATAATTTTATTTGTAAAACAATTAGTTATTTCATTTGTTTATATAACTGAAATAACATTGATTTTGTTGAAATATGTAGTCTGCAAGCCATGATGATCATGATTCCCTCGACGAGGAGTTGTATTCATCCCCTAATCCAATGGTAATGATTAAAAAGAAGTTCATTAAAGCAAACACGGAACTTGATTGCTTGTTAGACCGTGCGGATCAAACTCCTGACATTATAGAAAAGACCAATCTGGTTATGACACAACTTAGGACATACCAGGTAATAACCATAATTTAAAGTGATTTTTTTTTATGTACTGATAAGTTCAATTATGATGGTTTGTTTTTTAACTTTTACATTATCTAACGAAAAAACATTTTCTTTCTTATATATAGATATTTGGAGCCTGTTCATCCCAGTGTCAATAGTAGTGGCGCTGCAGAGACACCACAGATTCCTAACACAGGCCAACATATAACTGCTAGACTGTTTACTTCTCCATATTCCACACCTTTATATGGGAGCCATGACACACACCGCCAGGCATCCACACAGTGGGAATGCTCTAGAGGTGGTGACAAAGATGAGGTTGATGACATGGTTGATATGGGTGCATTTCCTGGAGCTAGATGTGTGACCAACACAAGGACCCTTCCATGCACATTTTTGGTTGACGATAATAGACTTCCATTAAAAAAAATAAGACTCTCAGGTAGTTTTTCATATTTTAACTATTTCATGTTGTCCATATTTTTGGTTTTTCTTATATGAGATATGATCGATATATTGTTACAATGATGAGTGTTCCATATATAGGGAACATAAGGTGACCATCCATGAAATGATGCGTCCCTTGAATAATCAATAACTACTTATTATTATCATTTACTTATTATTTAATATATTTAATAATCAATAATAATTATATTATTAATTATTATCTTTAGAGAATGTCTTCTCGATGTTGTCCAAACATCAACACTCCCTCTCAATGAGGGAGACATTCTACAACATGTCACTCTTGTCTTTGAAGTATACAAACTTCACCCTAGACTCATGACACTTGTCTGTCAGTCTTGGGAGACATCTCTCTCCCACCTGAACTGAGGAGAAAACTCCTTCTGCGGCTCTCCCTTTGAGTCAATTAACTCTCTCTAAGATTAATCTCACTTTGGGTCTGCATGTAATATCATATAGCATCTTGTGTCTTTATAATTCCTTGTCAAATCACCATGACTTGGACAAAGAAAACACCAGGATCTTTCACCACAGGCACACACCTATGAGTGAATGTTGACTTGATGCCAACTGACACGTGGAAAGCACTTCAAGCACCTCGAGTCCATATTATTCCTTGTCATGATCAAGGAAGGACTACGCCTGGGCCCATTTACCACAAGTGCACCTTTGTGATAAATGTATATTATCTCCCTTGGTATGTATCCCAATCTAGGAGAAGTTTTTCCTGATGATGAAACATCAACACTCCCTCTTAACTAGGGAGGTATCTTTCCATAGAAGTACACAACTACTTTTTAGAGACACGCAGTCTCTGCCAGTGGTACAAAACCACCATAGTAGAAAAATATTTGTCACACATGGCACTCCCATGTGGACTTCTAGAGGATACTCCCTCTAGGAACACTTAGGGTCAACTCCCCATAGTGTGAGACATCAAGGGTCAACTCCCTTGACATGTCCTCATATGCTCTCCACATGGGATGATGGGCTATAAGCCCAAATGCACTTATTCCTTCTCGAATAAGTGTTCCACTTATCCCTTCTCGGATAAGTGTCCTCATAGATCAACTCAACTCAATCACAGAGGAGTGTGATCTAGAGAAAGTTTGTCACACATGGAACTCCATGTGGACTTCTAGAGGCTACACCCTCTAGAAACACTAGGGTCAACTCCCTTGACATGTCCTCATGTGCTCTCCACATGGGACGTTGGGTTATAAGCCCAACTGCACTTATTCCTTCTCGAATAAGTGTTGCGAAGAAACTATAATCCATAAGCCTTTGCGAAGAAATTATACGTGTGGGTTGAGACCTCATGTTTGTACTCAAGTAATATCTTTTCAAACTTCCACCTGCAAGTCATTCCTACGAATAATTGAGTCTGCAAAATTGCATAATTGAAAATCCTCCCGCCTCTATGAACTTTGAATTAATGGAATTAATGAGTTGACAGTCATCCGGTAAATTCCAGAGAAAATATTTGATTGACTATAACTCCATAGTTATTACACATGATTTGAGTTAATATACAAAGAAAAATTAATTGTTTGGTTATTTTGAATTCATTACATTTGGGAACGTTGTGGTGAAATGAATCACACTCTGTGAAACCCTTACTCCTCTTTGAAATACACAGTTACGTCATATACAAGATGTCTGGAGCTCGATGTCACCATGGGAGGTCTACAACGTCCAATGCCCCAGTTCAGATGAAGAATCTAGGAGATTCCATTATAGTAGATATTGGTTCTAATAATAGGCTCCATAAATGTCCTCCATGGTAGGAGATATACAGGATGTTTAACGCTGAATATTTCCCATCAAAGAGAAAAAAATTGAAGGTGTATGAAAAAATTAAGAAAAGTGGGTTGTATGTTGTAGCTACTCGACCAAATCTCTTTCCACACAATGATGTAGCATGGTGGGCATACACATACTTGAACCCACAATAAAAGGTAATTAAAGATCAAGTAGGAAAGCTCCTAACCTCATTGGCAGCAGATAGTATACAGGATATGTAGAAGTTACCACACTAGGTCGCTTCCTCAATAATATTTTTTTAGAGGAATTTGTCAAAAATAACCCCATATTTGTGGAATTTATAGAACAAAGGTGGGATGAGGATACACAATTTCACATAAGAGACAGTAAAATATACAACACATAGTACCTTAAAGAGCCATATCGAATTCTCGTAGAAATGATATGTCGTATGTACAGAGAGGTTGATAGCATACATATCAAGTTGGAATGGGAAACCCTGGTCCAAATTGTAGCTGAAGAAGGGATAGTTTTCAATTTGAATGAAAATCTCTTTCACAGTGCCAATGATGCTCGCATCAACAACAAAAAATAGTTTTTTGTATGTCAACTTACTTAATTGATGCAATTTGTTCTTTTGTCCCCTTTCTTGGGATGAAATGGACTTGGAATAATGACCTCCCACCTATACATATATATCATTTTGATTTGTGGGAGTGTAACTATAAAAAATAATTTTATGAAATATGTGACAACTTTATGGAATTGTTGTTCCAAATTATTTGTGGACGATCCCTTCATCGATTTTCTTCTGAAGCTATGTAAACCCTAAAGAATCTTGTTGACTGGTATATGGAAAATCATTTCACTTATATCCAGGTTTTCAAGTGCTCAGCTCCACCACACTTGTTTCCCAGGTATGTCCCAAAGCGACTCCTAGAAAGAGAAATAACATACCATATAGTTGAAGTTGGTATTGCTAAATCCCTGTCATCCAATAATAAGAGAATATGGCCTAAATTTCCAATCAAAGTAATAAATTTCACTCTTTTTAACAGTCCACATGCCAAAAAGGAGGCAAAATATCTGAAGGAATCGATTCTTTTTACAGGGACTCCTAGAAACCATGACCCTAGAGGGTTATTGATAGAACATTTCAGAACCATAAACATGATATGTATGTTCCAACATGACCCTAGCGAGGAAGAAATTGTCTTCTAAGGGGATAGATACTATGAAGAGATGACGACACACATTCTAAATGCTCAATAATTAGTAATGTTAGAGGAATATCAAGAAAAAAAGAACATGTTCCAAGAACAAATTAAGAAGTCGATATGCAGTGCACAAGAGTCGGAAGAGGCTAAAAAAAAGACTCAACAACATAAGGATGAGGAAAGAATATAAAAGGCCATGGAGCTAGAGGAATAATTAAGGAATAAAGTCTCATAGGAAGAAGAAAGGTTAAAGCAGAAGGAATAACAAGAAAGGTGCAAGGATGGAGAACAAGAGAAAGCAGAGGAGGCAACCTGCATACTTGAGGAAAAATTAAAGAAATCCTCAAAGGAGGAAATGAAAAAGAAAGTAAAGGAGGAAAGAAGAGAAAAATAAGTATCCCTCAAGGTTGGAGAACAAAAGAGAGCACAAAAAAATGCTAGGGAAGTAGCTGAAAAGAAAAGAAAAGAAGAGGAAGAGAGAAAAAAGAGAGAAGGGGAAGAGAGAAAAAGGAAGGAAGAGGAAGAAAAGTCAAAGGAAGAAGAAGAAAGAATGGGGAAATAAGAGGAGGAAAGAAACACAAAAGAGGAAGGGGAAAAGATCGGAAAACAAAAAGATATGGAGAGGGACCATCCCTGACCCAACAAAAAAAAAAATCATACCTCGATTCTCCCATCGACCTAGGTACCCATCTAAATACAATTATGCCTAGATTTTCCTATGTTTCCCTACAATAAAAAAAAATTGATAGTTCTATGGAACAACTAGGATATATTTACTACAATGTGTCTAGTAAAGGGATATCCAATAGACCTGCTAAAAGGCCAAGGATAGGAGAGACCACCATTGTTCAAGAGACACCCCATAGGTCTCTATCATGAAAATTAGGCCAAGACAAACCCCATAAAAAAATAGGTGATACATCATCTGCTCTCCATGCATTTGCATGGGCTAATATAGTGATTGTTAGTGATCTTAATGCTACACTTGACAAGTATGAAACAAAATTCATGGTCTTAGAAGGACAGTTGAAGCAAAAATATGATGAATTTGAAAGACAATTTAACACACAAGGTCAATTACATTCAAAGGAATTGGAAAAGGTGAAATGGATGGAGGAACTGAAGAAACAACACCAAGAGAATATTTCTATCTCCGAGAAACAAATATAAAAAATCAGTGAATATGAAGAGAAAATGCAAGAGCTAGAATCAAATAAGAAGAACAATAACAATACCATGAACTTACTAAAGGCAGTGAGAGAAAAAGCTATGTTGGTGAACGAAGAATTAAGAGAAGCTCATAAAAAATTTTCCATTGAGCTAAACAATGTGGAAGGCTCCCATGATGAATTGATGAGACTTTCAGACTTGGTAATATAGGAAACACAAAACATATAGGAAGCTCAGGAAGCTTTTGATAAAGTGGTACACTGGAAAAGAAAGTATGAGTATGCTCCAACATATTTACCCAAGTACATAAAGAGAGAGAAGGAAAAGATGCAATTGACACTGGATAATTGGAAAGAGGCTTTTGAAGATGTTGAATAATTGGTAAGGTTACCAATAAATCTTGCTTCACAGTATATAACTCAATTGATAGCGTCCTAGGGAAATTATGTATGATTGATATGGATGAGTTGAACCAAGAAGCTCCAAGCAAATTGAGAATATCAGAATTTGAAACAAATAGAGATCAAAGAAAACATCTAACATAACTAATGAATGAGATAAATCTAGGAGTTATAGACAATTACCTCATCAAACCAGTATGATTGACCACCCTAGTAGACAACTAAACTAAATGGATGCAAAAGGATCTCAAATGAGAAATGACAAGGAAAATCCTCCATGGAGAAATCCAGATGGAAATTGTACAGCTGGACAAGGTCAAAGAAATATCATAGAAATTTGACCCATGGACTTCCTATAGAAGAAAAGTCCCCCCAAAATAATCCACTTAAATTGTGTTTATAGCTCTTGTATTTAATAATTCAATTATATAAGAAGAAAAAGCATTGGAAATGAAAGGGTGTAACTGGAATCTGACATGATAATAGTTATAGAGTGTAAAATGACTCTTATTTTATAAAAGATAGCTCCATAGAAGTAAGAGGGACTTTTTCCCATTGTAATATCAAATGATACTAGTATTTATGGGATAATAACGAGCATAAGGCAATTTTTAAGTCATGAATGTCTACAAATGTGTATGGGACTATTTTCCATATGTATTTTTTATATAAATTTCTTGAATTCTTTTCATGTCAACTATTTCTATGTAAAGTATTTGATATGTTTATGCTTTTATGATTTATAATAGTTACATGGGTAAAATTATAGGTCTACTCTACAACTATTTGTGAGTCAATCTATGGCTTTATTATTTTAATATATTATTGACTGTTGTAGGCTAATTTTGTTGTCAATAATGATATATCATGATGTGTCTATATTTTATTATAATTGTTCATGATTAGGATAGGATAGAATAAATAGGATTAGACTAGAATATTTTTAATTCTGCTATAGATTGTTCAATTAATTTCTAGTTAGAATTATGTGAAAGACAACATGTCCTCAAATTCATTGTTAGAAAACACATAAGAGGTAACTAGGCCCACATATTGGTTGTAAGTTCCATCCCAAATGATAGTAGGTCTAATTAGGACCTGTCATCGAGAATTTTCCCTTACCTGCTTGATTGGCCATTCAGACCCGTCAATAGGTTGATTTTAAGACTTTGGTTGTGATGGTACCAATTGTTAAGGCCATGGTTTCAAATAATTTTTAATTTTAGCTCCAAAAAAAAGGTTGCTACTACTAGCATCACTTTTATATTTGGGACTTGATTTTAAAGTTTTTGTTTAAAACATTCCATGTCATTGTTGAAAAATGTCATGATTTTAACCTTGAAAAAAAAGAGTGCCACTAGTGGTACCTTTTTGTAAAATGGAGGTAAAAACAACCAGTAAATGTGACCTCTAAAAAATTGAGAACTCTGGAGAGTTCTTGTTAGGTTGGTAACATTGATAATTTCTTGGTTAGTGACACCTTTTTATAACCTCCATGGCTTTTATTGATTGGCATTTTCATAAAATCCATCACACATAACCAATATCTCACCATCTTCAATCTCCCAAATCTTTGTTTGATTTACAAAATGAGTGGAGCATTGATAAATGGGTCTTGTGTTTCTTTGTTAGTGATATAATATTAATCCCATTATTAACTATTCCTTTGCATATACTTGGATGATAGATAAAGGAAACATGTGTTTCATAATTGTTCGTTAAATAGATCAACACTGGTTCTTATTTAGTGGTTTGTGTTCCTTGCTCAATATGCACTAGCAAACCCTCAGTTTTTATTGATTTGAAGAACATTGCACGGATGCAAGAAAATATGAGACATTGTAAGAAGGGGATTTGAGATGGAAAATTGGGGATCGCATAGTTTTTTTATAACCCTGAATATGCACAAGGAATGAAATAAAATTTCAAGATTGAGAGAAAAGATGAGATGCAATTCAACAAAAGGCACTTACCCCTAAATATGCAAGGGAGACAAGAGTGAGTAGGTCTATCATGTGTTGTCCTAGTGGGTATGCGTGATGTGTTAAAGGATTTCAATGGTCAAGAAAGAGATTCAAGCTTTCACTTGAGGAAAGAAGGGAAATAGTTTCAAAGCAACTAGTCCTTTCCTTGTTGAAAAATTCTATAATGTGAGTCATAAACTCTAGACCTTTTCCCTAACATGCTTTGGACCTATAGATAAAAAACAAAAACAAAGCCATAAAATCCAGGCCTTTGGATTAATATGTTTTCAACTTGTAGATACAACACATAAATAGATAAACAATGAGAATGATGCTTAACCTAAGTGACAAACTAGCAAATATTGTTGATGTTTCCTACACTATAAGAAGGACAATGACAAACCTCATCACTAAAAATAATAATTGTAGGGGAATATTTTGAAGGCAAAGAGAACAATACTCTTAATCACTGAATAATGGTAGTCTCTACAATAATAAAATTACAAAACAAATTGGGTGGGGTGCAACTCATATTCTCAAAGGTATACTCAATTGCTCTAGGAAAAGATCTGGGTAAAAATACAATTGTATGTTGCAAGTGAATAGTTTCTCATGAACTAATAATGGCATTGATCGAGAGATGAAAAGAAGATGAGATGGGGGATTGATATATGACAAATCTATTTCTTGTAGCACTAACCAAATACAAGTTATGAATGTTAGAGAAACATTCATAAGCCACATACCTAAATATTTCTATATATAAAAAATCAAAGGCCTACTCTTTAGAATTATAGATTGGACAAGAACTTCCACATAGGTTCCATGTGAATGTGTGAGAAGTGGTTCGAGATATTTTCAAAAAGTGATTGTGTTTTGGAAAAGTGATTCTATTTTTGAAAAGTAAATTATATTTTGTAATTCAATTTAGTTAAAAAGTGAAATTCTTATTTTTAGCAGTTGAGTCTAAAAAATGTATTTCATGCATGCATGAATTAGACTAGGAGTAATCTCAAAAATAGATTGGGGTTTTGGTCTCAGCTAAAACTATAAAGACATGTCAATATAGAGATTTTAGACACACAAGAACACCTGAGCAGTCGAGAAAGTTGAGAAACAGAGAGGGAGAGAGAGTAGGCAACTTGTTTCCCGCACCACACAACCCCATGCAACAGTCTGTATAGTGTATGAAATGGTTTTGTATAGTTGTCCAAACAGTACCATACAGATCTATACAGTTTTATGGATAGATACACATCGACTTTTGTACTTCCCCAGTAGGTTGTTCCATTCAATTTGGGGTTCTTTTTGGTATAAGTGTAGTGTTGTTTTTTAGGGACCTTGTGGAGGTTTCCTTGTAAGTTTTTTGAAAGAATGAAAAGATATTTTTGAAGGCGTAATTACCTATGTTGTGAAATTAATTTTTATGCTTCTGCTATTTGATTTCCATCTCTTGTGTGATTAATGATATGGTATAAATTTATTACCACGTTAATTAAATTCAAAAACATACTTTTTTGATTGAGATCACAAGGACTTCAGTCACCTTGGGATTGGAATTTTCACATGGTATCAGAGCTTATTTATCTTACTGATATTCTCTAGGATTTTTAGTGGTAAATCAGCTACAAGGAAGAAGGACCAACAGTGAGAGGGATTCAAAGTTTTATTTTCAGATTTGGGAGTTTGTGCAATAGATTTCAGAGATGGAACTTCTGTGCCTAAGGTTTGAGGATAGATTGGATGGTGCCTTGAATTTATTATCATGGAAGGTGAGGGTTACAGTCTTACTAGAAGAGAATGATCTATGGGATATTATCAAGAAAATTGTGACTCCACCTATTGATCTGTAGTAATTGGTAGATCACAACAAGAGGGAAGTGAAGGACAAGTGGATGATATTGGATTTTATAAAGGATTATTTGATACCTCATGTATTTGAGAACAATATAGTGAAGGAGATGTTTTATGCCTTTGTTAGTCTCTACTGGATCCAAAACATAAACATGAATATGGTATTGTGGAACAAGCTCAGATCCATAGTGATGAATAGATTAGACATTGTCACCAGTTACCTCATGAAGATCACATAGATTCATGATCAACTCATAGTAGTTGGCGAGAAGGTTCAAGATATAGAGCTAGTGAACATGACATTGAATGGATTCTGAACTTCATGGTAACTAGTTTTCAAAGGTATTTGCACTCGGGGAAACCTTCATGACTTTGAGAGTCTTTTGGGATGACTATGTCCAGGTGGAGACTTGGATGAAGTCAAAGATCGACAAGAAGGATGGTGCAATAATCTAGCTTTTGGTCAACCAAATAAGGGTATAAGTAAAGGACCCATCGAGGGTAAGGGAAAGAGTGAGGAGTCAACCTCACAGATAGGAAATAAGGACATGAGTTAAATCAAGTGCTCTAGTTGTCATAATCACAGTTATTGTGCATCATAGTGTCTAGATAAGAAAAAAGGTAAAAGGAAGCAAAACCAAAAGTAGGTAGTAGCCTTTGCAGAATCTCAGATGACCAAGCTTGATAACATGTTCAAGAAGGATTTATCGTTGGTATATTTCTTTTCTATGATAATGATTCCAAGAAATGTGTGTTATGTGGATAGTGGGTCATCTCGGCATATAACATCAATGCGGTAATTATTTTCTAGTATGAAGAAGTAGAACTTAGGAGCATAGGTTGAGCTTGGTGATGATGTCAAGTACCTAGTAGTAGGACTTGGCACTATTCCCTTCCAACTCAACTCAAGTAATTATTTATATTTTGATGATCTTTTTTTTTTTACTACATCTCAAGAAGAATTTGCTTTCATTTTCAATCATGGAGGATAAGGGATTTCCAGTCGAGTTCAAGAACCAACAAGTCCTCATCAATACAAAGGATTCTATCCCAGATATAGCTCAAGTAATAATGGTTAGAGAAGGTAATTTGTATAGGTTGCAAGGTCATGAAGCTATTTGAGCCTTGGTTCATAAAAATGACAACTTTTGTGGGACAAGAGAATGGGGCACCTGCATCACAAGGCATTTCATATTCAAAGGGAGATATTCATAGGTCTTCCAGAGTTCATATTTGAGCAACATGGTGTATGTAGAGGGTGCATGCTTGACAAGCATACCAAGGTTTCTTTCCCAAGAAGCAAGCAAGGGTCTAGAGCGATTCTAGATGTAGTGACAAAGGATGAGGAGAAGGAAGCTATGAAGGTTGAGATAGGATAATTAGTGATTTCTAGAGAATTACAACAACCTTCAAGTAGATAATGGGAGACGATATCCCCTTCCACTTCTCTCAGGAGATATATATTGTTCAATAAAACATTGAGGGATGCTATGGAGAATCTTGAGAGACCTAGGAGCACATTCATAGAGAGAATACCTTTGAAGAAGTTTCTATACTATATGGAATTGATGAGAAACATTATAGATTCTAAGCCTTCCAGTTTTCAGGAGGCAACATACCAATAGGTATGGAGGTATTCCATGGTGGAGGATTACACCTCCATCATGTAKATTAATTTTTGGGACATAGTGCCAAGACTAGAGGGGAAGTCAGTTTTGATTTTTGGATGGCTCTACAAGATAAATCATGTTGCATATGGAAACATTGAGAAGTTCAAWGTGAGGTTTGTGGAAAGAGGGTTTTTCCAAAGAGAGGGAGTGGACTATGAGGAGGGATGTTCTTTAGTTGTTGGGTACACTTACATTAGAATAGTTATGTCATTGGCTTGATTTATGGGATGGAGGATACATAAAATGGACATGAATAGAACTTTCCTTAATGGAATCATTGAGGAATAAATGTACATAGAGAAGCGCCAGGTCTTTGAGGTAAGTGGGAAGGAGTCCTATGTGTATAATATTAATAAATCATTGTATGGAATCAATTAGGTATTGAGAGAATGGTATTCCAGAATCGATGGATAACTGTAGAGTATGGGATTCACCAAAATTGAAGAAAATCAAAACTTAATGTTGTTCCTGCGATTTACTCTAGGCTCACATAATAATGTCAGGCATCCAAAATTTCTAAGATTTGTTTTTATAGTTCTTTTCTACCTTCAGTTTGAGATGGAGCTTCAAATAACTTAATAATTTAGAAAACATAGAGGCAATATCTCTTCCTTTGAGTTTAATCAATATTAAAGAGATGGATAGTAGAATTGTAGTAAACAAAATTGACAAATAAAGTAAGGTATATAATATTGATAAATCTGATCTTATTTGAAATAGAATAAACATGAAAAGTATGTCTTAAAGATGAATTGAGATTAGGAGATCCACACATATATAGGTCTTGTTTTACTTACAATAATAATAGAGGAAAAATTGTAGCTGAACATACATCCAATTATATGGACCATAGTAGATGTATTACTAAATTGTAATCATTCAATCCTTAAGCACCATAGAATGAAGAAAATGTATTATGATGAAGTGGAAACACACAAAAGGTGCATGACTCAAAAAATGAAATGTAGCACATATGTCATCCATGTATAAACTTTGTTGGCATAGGGGCAGACCCAGGGTTCAATGCTACAACATCGCACCAAAAAAACCCTAGCTACCGGCCCTTTCGACAACACCTACGAAGCATATGAAGTCTCACCCGAGGTAGAGGCAGGGGTGGTTGCAAGACTCAGGTATCTGCAACCTTAGCTAGGACACAGATCTGTGATTATAACACTTAGCAATAACCTAACATAGATTACTCATCAATATTCAACCCTCATGATACTTCGCAAATAGCACAGAGCATCGCAGTATGTACTTAGATCTAAGATAATTCAACACTTAGCCACAACAAGATAGATTAGATTCGAAAAATCAATCATTAAGCAACTTACATACCAAATATATCATTCATTCATACCGTAGAAGAACAAAACATAAATATATCTATCTAAACACATCAAAGCACTTAGAAAAGGAAGAGACAAACACATGAGGTCGAGGCATAGAGCATAACACACAGATTTACCGTGGTTCACCCCCACCCTGGGGATACGTCCAGAAAGTCTTCTTCTTTATTAGCTTCAGTTAATCAGGTTACAGCACAGAGCCATCCAAATCCCTCTTCACATAGGACATAAGATCTGTGCAGCTCGCAAGATCCTTCTTCCTTGCACTATAACACAAATCCTGCTATAGTCTCTCACAGGGACTTGCACTCGGCTCTGCAAGTCTTACACAAAATGCACAAAGCCTTCATCACACAGATTCACCCCTTGGCACTTAGCCTACATCACATAGATATATCATCCACTACTTCTCTATATGACCTAGACATCTATATATACATACAAAAGTGGGCCTAAGCGTGGGTAAACCCATGGGTCGACATCCCTTTTCCATTACATTATCCCCAAAAACCCAAAAAGGGGTCTAGCTTCCATGATTTCTGCTTCACATTGCGCTCCATCTTTGACAAGTTGTTGAAGTCCCAAAAATGGTCAAATATGACCAAGTGTTCCTCAAAACTTGGTCAAGGGCCAATAGGCCCCCAAAACTCACCTGTGACTCGTCTCGATTCACTCAGGTCTGGGTAAGTTTGCCTCAAAGGCATCAAGCTTGGCTCGAGCTACTTCAACTTGTCTATGTGATACTGCTTCTTGCTCAGTGAATTCTTGAACAACCATTTCGTTGATAGGTCCTTCTAGTTGTTGCTCGACTGTAACAACTACTTGTTCTAGTAGTGTTCCTTGGCCTTCAATTTCTTCAAACAATAGGTAGGTTGCCTCCTAGCTCGGATGGATTTTTTGGGTGACTTCCATCACTCGGTTCTGCGTGGTAAGAATGAGTTGTTGGGAAGTGCGCTATTCCTGAGATCTCTTTATCCTCTCGATGGCTGACAGGAGCTTGAGCTGCGCCTATACTGTATCTATTTTCCGCTTTGCTTCCCGGAGTTGGGACTCTAGTTTCTTCAACTCTAGGTATTCAGATAGTTGTTCATATATCTATGCACTTCTGCTACCTAGTTGTTTACATTCTACAACAAGTGTTTTAATCCTCTCGACAACGCTCTGAGCATTTAATTCTCGTTGGTCACACACTTCTTGTGGAGTTTATGGTATGGTCTGAAGCTCTAATTCCACGACCCTTTGTTGAAGTTGTTGAATAACTTCAGCTAGCTTCGTCACTTGGTTCTCTATGGGTTCTTCGTCCTTCTTCTCTAAGCCGGTCACAGAGAAAAATGATCTGTTGACAGCTTCTTCGATACCTATCTACTTTGCGAGCAACTTCTCTTTCTCTTTTTGGATCTTCGCTCTATCTTCTTCATTTTTTTCTTGGAGAGCATTCTTCTCTTGTTGCGGGGCTTGGCGTTGTTCAATAATTTCCTTCCATGCCTTCTTTAGGGCCTGGGTGGCCTGCGCTTTTTCTTCCTGAGCATGTCAAAGGAATACTTCGACTGCATCAACAATCTTATGGAGCTAAACTGATTCATCTCCCACTTCTGTTGTTCCTTCTGGCAGAGGTGTAGTAGAGATTGCTCGGCTAGATTGGAGTGCTTGTTGTACTCCTTGGAGCACGATCTCAATTTGGCTATACATTTGTTCCTACTTCGCCTCCTGCTTCTCTATGAATTCCTTTAAAGCATCATTGACCGCTGCAACAATGAAATCAAAGTCATCCAATGTGGGCGCAGTTCACATCTTGGTTACAGGGGTTCTTGGTTTCTTTCTAGAGGAAGATTTCAGAGGTGAGACCTTCCTTTTCTTCGATGAGTCTTCTTCCTCCCTAGGCGATGGTACTTCGAATTTTTGATTTTTTGTACCTTCTTCATCTGGTGTAATGGAAGTYGTCCTTATAGAYAGGCTGTCAAAATCCTAGATTTCTTCAGTCTTCTTCATCGTCTTTGCTTTCTTTGTCTTACTGGGCCCAAGTGTATCCTGCGCAGTTCTGGGGCTGTCGATGTCGGGAATTTCTGTGGAGTCTGCTGAAACAAGGAGGTTTGCTGACCATTCCTTCGTGATCTCTTCCAGGTMTTCTTCTGTCATCTTATAATAGGACTGAAGCTGTTCCTGGCGCTCATCAGCACGTGGGGTTAGGTATATAAAGTGGCGGTCCATGCTAAACTTTATCAGAGGTCGGAATCTCTGTAAAGTGTTCGGGGTGATGCGAGGTTCACTCCTTATGGTTGCTTTCAATTGGTTATAGTATGCATGGAAAATGACATTCGATTTCCATTGCTTGCTCATGTCGTTCGAGTACCATAATGTAATGAACTTCGCGGTTAGTGGCTCAAAGGGATCAAGGTCCGGGAAGGTTGCGCCTTCTGGTAGATCCCATGCAACAAAAGCGATCAGTATCAGGAGCCAGCTAAAATGGAATTCATGCCCCTGATCTTGGGCTTCTCTGCAGTCAATCTCCAGTTGATTCACCAGGTACTTTGCCTAGTTCATCTGTAGTCCCTCTGCACACTTTCCTGCGAGGTCAACTACAAAGCCAGATACTTGTGTTGGTCGATTATTGCGTACCAACTTCCCTGTGATCAGTTGGCATGTGAGGCGCACTGCACCACTTTCAATAGAAGCTACCTTGTAGCCTCTCGCGCCTTTCTCAACATCGCCATAGGCTTCTTTGATCTTTTGTGCAAGAGCGTGGTCTGTGGTCTTTCCAGGATAGTACTCATGGTGATCGGGGCCCTACATGCTAAGCCCAATGATCCTACTGATCAGCGTTGAAACAACAATTATGCGACGATCTAACCACATGTATCCTTCGTGGTAACTTGCTAGAAGCAATTTTACACAAGCATTCAACTCCTGGTGTCTGCCGAAGTGCGGTATTTTCATAACATTAAGAAAAGTAGACTGCGCGAGGTTCATCGTCCATTGCTAAGGGATGAGCTTCGAATTCTTTCCCTTAGTTCTCGTCAAGTACTTATATGGGGTGAGAATGTTGTAAGATTTACGGTCCCCTAGGTTGAAGTCACAAAACTTCAACGATGTAATCTTGTCTTGATCTGCGCAGTAGGTGCCTACTCCTTTCGGTAGATATGCAGTGACTAGGGTGTATTCAAAGTCTCTAGGGACACTGTCCCTGTTAATCTCACTGCTTAGAGGGGGTATGTAAGCTGGTAGGATGGATGGCACTAAATTTTCGTTGGCTATGTCGTCCTTATGCTTAGTTCTTCTTTCTACGCCAACTTGAGATGTTCCTGCACGATCAATCGATGGGGAGGCTTGCACTCCTCCCATCGATGATGCTTGGACTCCGGTGGACATTCTTCTTTCTGACATGACTCTCTCAGTCATTAAATTGAGAAGGACCTCTATGATAGATTCCTCAAGTTTGGTGAGCTCGTCGGACATACGCACTGGGGAAAGATAATCAGGGTCACGATGATCTCAAAATACTGCACTAGGATGAACAATTTGCTTGCAATGATCACTGTACTAGGCACGATGTGGTGAGCTAAATAGGAAATTCATCAACAGTCTGCTTGCGACGAGTATGAAGCTTCCATGAACATTGATCCATTCGTTAGGGCATGGTCCAACGGTTTGGTGGTGATCCTTTAATGCTTTTCTGTCCGTTCGGGGTGGAATTCAAATGGGTATATCGGTCCAACGACTATATTTCTTCGCTATGGTGAAGTGTCGTATGTCGTTGTTCTGATATCCTGACGAAGCTCAATTCCTGTGATGTCTCCTTCTGCGAAGTTTCCTTTGGAGTCTTCTGTAGCTTTTCAATCTTGTCTCTCTTCTTACTTAGCTTCCTAGCCTTCTTCCCAGTGAGATTCATCTCGGTCATCCTTTTTTCATTATGATTCTTATCTTCTCTCGACATAGTCACTTCATGATGCTAAGATTCTTTCTTCAGATCCAAGGGTAATACTCCATCATATGGATTAGGTATTTTGATCTTCTATGGTTCCTCTAATACTCTTATAGCTTCAACATCCAAGTCCCTGGTGTTCAATAGCTTAGATCTCTTCTCTTGTTCTTCCATCGGATAAGTGATCTTTCTAGTCATAAATTCCATGAGTTCTTACTTCTTTTGTTCTAGGGCTTCCTTTTCTTTTTTTCTCCGGATCTGGTCTTTTTCAATCCAGATCTTGCCTAACAAAGCTGGAAATGGGGCATAGTCCTCAATAAATTTAATAACTTCAAATTCTTCCTCTGTTGAAGCTCCATGGGTACTCACAGCTATTCGGGTAATCCTGCCACATAGGGTTACCATTTTTTCTTTAAACAACCCTATTTTTCCTAGTGAAGGAACCATAGCAGGCCTTCCTAGGGTTTCCCAAGTACTTTCTGTCATAATGTTCATCTGTTTTCCCTCATCCAAAGCACAGTCAATGTCAAAGTATCCTATTCTTACTTTGATTTTCTCTTTTTCTTTAAAGATCTCTGACAAACTGACATTTTTATGTTCATCCAGGGTTTCTTTTATTTTCAGCAACATAATCTCTGATTCTTTCTAGAGTTCTTTTATAATCTTAGTCTCTTGATCTCCTTCAAGGTTTGCTTGCTCCATATTCATCTTTTCAAGTCTAGCAGTCATTCTAGGGCAATCCAATACTTCATGGTCCATAGCCTTACAATAGAGGCAACTAGGGTTTCTCCCAGGGCATTCCTTAGCAAGATGTCCTAGTCTTCTGCAACTATAACAAAGCGTTACTCCTCTCTTTCTCTTCAATGATCCCCAACTTTTATTGTACTTATTTCTAGGGTCATAATGGCTAGCCTCCAAAAATTTCTTTCTAGGATCCTGCATCCATTGGTTAGTCCAAAAATTCTTTCTATGCATAGGTATAACATATCTTTCATTATTCTTATCAGATCTATTCATATCAAGCATTATTTCATCTAATAATTCCCTAGTTTTCAAGCTAGGACAAAATTTGTCAAGCATACCTAAATCCATACTTTAGAAACAAAAAATTTCACTTCTTTTACTTCTATAGGGCACAAAGCTTCCAGATCTAAGAAATTTTCACTATTCTTACCTTTATCAGAGCACACAGCTTATAGATCTTACTTATTTTCTTCAGTATCAACCTCTTTTCTTGCAGATGTGATGTCTTTCCTTCATATTTTTCCTTCCTTCTTCAACATAGATCTTTTCAGATCAAGTGGATCATTGCGCACTAGGGCATAGATCCATGCACAAAGATTTCACAATTTCAGAATGAATATTTGCACAAAGCTTCTTCTGCTCAGTTCCTAGCAATCACAGTTTCAGGTCCTGGCAACGGAACCATTTGTTGGCACAGGGGTAGACCCACGGTTCAACGCTACAACAATGCACCAACAAAACCCTAGCTACCRGCCCTTTCGACAACACCTGTGAAGCAGATGAAGTCTCACCCGAGGTAGAGGCAGGGGTGGTTGCAAGACTCAAGTGTCTTCAACCTTAGCTGGGACATGGATCTGTGATTATAACACTTAGTAATCACCTAGCATAAATTACTCATCAATATTCAACCCTCATGATACTTCGCAAATAGCACAGAGCATCGCAATATGTACTTAGATCTAAGATAATTCAACACTTAGCCACAACAAGATAGATTAGATTCGGAAGATCAAGCATTAAGCATCTTGCATACCAGATATAACATTCATTCATACCTCAAAAGCACAAAGCATAAATAGATCTATCTAAACACATCAAAGCACTTATCAAAGGAAGAGACAAACACATCAGGTCGAGCATAGAGCACAACACACAGATTTACTGTGGTTCACCCCCACCCTGGGGCTACATCCACAAAGTCTTCTTCTTTATTAGCTTCGGTTAATCAGGTTACAACACAGAACCATCCAAATCCCTCTTCACATAAGACAGAAGATCTGCGCAGCTCGCTAGATCCTTCTTCCTTGCACTACAGCACAAAGCCTTGTACAGTCTCTCACAAGGACTTGCACTCAGCTCTGCAATTCTTACACAAAATGCACAAAGCCTTTATCACATAGATTCACCCCTTGGAACTTAGCCTACATCACATAGATATATCATCCACTACTTCTCTATATGACCTAGACATCTATATATACATACAAAAGTGGGCCTAACCGTGGGTAAACCCATGGGCCGACATCCCTTTCCCATTACATTATCCCCAAAAACCCAAAAAGGGGTCTAGCTTCCATGATTTCTTCTTTGTGTTGTGCTCCATCTTTGACAAGTTGTCGAAGTCCCAAAAATGGTCAAATATGACCAAGTGTTCCTCAAAACTTGGTTAAGGGCCAACAAACTTATATTAAGAAGTCTCCATTTTTACATTCGGCCAAAAGAATCCTTGAGTACATCTCTAATTTGTTTATTTATGCAAAATCATCTTAACCAAAATTGGTTAGACTTTCCACATTTCTAGCTCCCAAAATAGAATAAAATATAAACTAACTAAATATCACAAAGATTTGAACATCTGTCCTTTTTATGGAAACTCCTTTGCTTGCTGGAATTTCATCTTTCCTTTATTTTCTCGTAAATGCAACTATATTTTTTTTATCCTTGTATTGCCCGTGCAAATCTAATAATGCAATAACGAACTTGGGGGTTCTATATTGACATTTAATTCAAAGGTAAAAACCTTTTTATGCACCAATGGTAAATTCCTTTGAATTTTTACAGCATCTTGTTGGGTGATCTAATATTGTAAGATTTGTTTTACCAAAAGATCATTTAAGAATTGACTTGTGATATATCATTTTGCATTCTCTCTTTGTTCTTTTTAGCATTTTATTTTCTCTTCTCAATCTCGACTTTGCCAATAAAAGCATGAATATCATCGATATCAATTTCTGTCATCTCAACATCCACAACTAAAAGAGAATTAAGACAATCATTCTTTTTCTCTTTAGCTAATCTTTCACTTTCTTCGAGATTGTTTACCCAGGATTTTAAGGCCATTTCTCCTTTCATCTTCTCAATTTCTGAAAAAGGAGCAAATCCTAGTATATTGAGATTTTTCCTCCACACTACAAGTTCCTGAAATTTGGATCTAGAAATAATAGATTCTTTCTCTTTGTCATCAATAATCTGCAATGAATTATTGATTACATGATAATTCTTTTGTATAATATCCAAATTTTCATAAAATAATTTGTTGAAATATCTATAGTCCCTCATTGATTTCCAAAGCTTATTTCTTAAAAGCAGGGATGTCAATTATTGTGCTTTCAATTGAAGTTATTCAGGCTTGAAATTTACTTATGAATGTATCTCTCTAAGAAATCATGTTCTTACTCAAGTGTTTATCTTGAAAACTTACCTTCAATTTCTCATCTAACTGTTTGATATCCTGCTCAAAACCCTGTTTGACCTGAGTTAGTTCAGAATTGATTTTCTTCCTGACAATGAATTATGTTTTTCTCAAATCATTTTACAACTGCTCAATCAAAATATTCTTCTGGTCAAGTTTCTCTCAATTTATCTACTAACCATAAGTTGATTGTTGCAAATGCTCCCAGCAAATCTACTACTTGTTTTGTGAATTCAGGGTCACTCTAACCCTATCCATCATATACCATTCTTTTCCTTTTAGTAACTACTCCTCCTTTTTTTTGAACTTCTCTTCATATGATATCTTTCCTTTTCTTATTGAAGAAGAAACATGATGAAGGTATCTATTCAGGTTCAATAGGTGTCAAATCATCTACATTTATTACCTCTGAACCCGACAAATTAGAACCTGTTGCTAGGGGAGTTAAAGATGGGATGAGATTTGCAAGTGTAGTATATTCCCCTTGAGTTGTGACATGTTTAGCAAGAGTTTTAGTATTTGAGAACAACTGAGGAAAATTATGACCATGTTTCATGAAAGATTCAAACCATGCAAATGATTCTTCATAGGTCTTACCTGGTATGACTAACCGTGTAAAAGTTGTGTTCTTGGACAATATCTCTAGCGTCTTTTCAACTTATTCGATTTGGACCTCAAGGAGGTCATGTGGTTTGAGGTTTGATGATGTTGTCACCTGTGGAGTTGGGTTACCATTATGGACAAGACTTTGTTCTACTTGCAAAATATTGAGTAAACCACTCCTTCTGTGTTTTTGGAAATTAAGAAAACCAGATTATTCCATTTCTTTAATATTCTGAAACCTTGATATAACTTTATGATATGATCTGGATCCTCTGAAAAATTCATCAAAAGGAGAATATTCATGGAAATATTTCTCCATGTTGAATTGAGCCAAATGGTTTTCTACCACACTATGTGGATCATGCTTTTTGAATTCGATGGTAGCCAATGTAATATCAGCTAACGCTAAAGCTTCAACCTTAGCATGTCCAAAATATGATAATGAAAATATACCAACATGTATAGGATATGTCGACCAAACTCTTTTCTGTGCATCCTTTAGTTCTTTGGTGATACCTACAGAAACTATCTGATAGGCTACTTCTCTGCAAACAAGTTTGTCTAACAGAAATCTGGGAAGAGCATGTGGAAATGAAAAACATCCAAAAACTCTGATATAAGAAAAAAAATTCTTCAATGTACTAGTCTACAATAGCACCTAGATTTCACATTATTTGTTCAGAAAGTATAGGAGGAGGATGACCATAAATGGCTTCATGAATTGGAATAACAATGTTGTGACAAATTTGATAAAAAAAAAAAAATCATTTTCCTCCCATAATTTGGAATGATAAATATGTATTGGCTCAATGACAGTTGGGGTCCAACTCCAATTCATTAGAGGAAATGGGATTCTGAAACATATTGCATCCATAATATATGCAGACATATAGAAGGGATCATTCTCTCATTTAGATTTATGGGTAGTATAATCCTCTATTCATTTGGCTATATTATCTTACATCAACTTTCCCTAATCAAAATTAAAACCCCCTGTAACTTCATGAATTATAGGAACCCACTCTACAATGAAATGTGTAGGTATTTTCTTTTAGAACATTCTACAAAGAATCCTAGCTACATACATAATGTGGGAATCATAAGAGGTTCTAGAGTATATTCCATGACTATCCGATTTGAATTTATTTTCATTTCCCCACTAGTTTTTGACTATATCTGTTGATTAAGGTTGGTTGTCATTGATGTCAACCCTTGAAGAAAGCCCCGCAGCTAAAAGGTTTGGGTAATGGACCCAAGATTGTTTGATGTAAAGATGACTCATTATTGTCTCGTAATGGTTGATAAGAAGTAAATATGGATGAACTCCAAAGTGGTCCCCTTATAGTGAAAGCCCTCATGGGAAGATGCTTTGTGGAGTAAGAGAACCCATGCTTAATTATGGAATAATGAGTTGAAGGACGAATTTGTCAGGGAAAATATCCTATATGGATAGTGCTTGTCATGCCATTTCCGGTGGTATGTGGAACGTCACATAACTCATCACGGTTAGAGAGTTATGACCATATGAAGTTGGAGAACCCTCATGAGTCCTATAGAAGCCCCCAAGAGTCAAAGTGCTTTGCAAAAAGAAATTATTTTAAATGAAGAAGCCCTAAAATAAGGAAAGTGTAAGGCTACATGAAGATATAAATAAGAGACAAATCTCACTCATAAAAACACACTTGTACATATTGTGTATCTATTTTCTTGTGTAAAGCTTCTTTTAAATACTTGTGGATGCATCTGAAGTGGAAAACGTCTGAGGTAGCACGAAGGGTTGACGGCGAAATTCTCGGATTCACAAAAAACCCTATTTTCTGAGGCATACATGGTTGTCTGTGTATATGGTGCGTATACATTGAAGGTATACACGGGTTGGCTATGTATAGGGTGAGTATGTACGCAGGTTGACTGTGTATAGGGTGAGTACATGTTGATAAAGCCATGAAACTTGAGAAGATGAAGGTGCAAAGGTTCTAGATTCTAGGATCAAGCTCCCAAGAAGGTCTAGAGTGCTCAGATACATCAGATCCATCCATTGGTTCAAAAGGTGAGTTGTATTTCTATGAATAGTTGGATTTTGATGTATGCATGAGGAATGGCAATGGAGATTTGAGGATTCTCCCTAGAGAAACTAGTGGCTACATGGGATCTTCTGTATAAGTCATATCTACAGAAATATTGTGCTAGTATATTTATCATTGATACTTCTTGTTGAAGCACATCTTGTATTTCTTGGCATATGGCTAAGAGTTTTTATGGTACATGGTTGAGATATTGTATTTATTGATGTATTGAGAAATTGAATATCAGAAAGGGGTTGATGACTAAGATCATGTGAGGGATATTATAATTGTGCATGATTACACATACCTATATGGCACATGACTAGAGAGAGACATACTTTTCTTGAGTAGATGTTATGTATGAGGATGCATGCATAGGGTACAGTTACAGTCTGGATACAGTGGCAGGTTACAGATCTATGTGAAAGAAGTTACAAAGGGTCAAAAGTTTTCAAGTGAAAGGAAACCCTAGTTTCAGAAGGCATACGTGAGCTGCATAATAGATAGGGTGTGTACATATGCGGGCTGCATCACTACAAGTCGCGTATCTGTTGTATTTTTGTAGATACATGTTCAGTTCAAGCACGGTTTGATTACAGGGAATTCATACAGATTGGATACAGGGCAGTGGTACAGGTTGATACAATTGTACAACAGTATATCTCATAGTGATAGGATAACAGTGATTCCATCATTCTACTTCTACTTCAGGGCGGTTGGACGGGGCAAGGATAGGTGGTTGTAGCTAGAGAACATAGGGGGTTGTAGCCTCCTTCTGGTTGTAGCCAAAAAATTGGGGAGTTGGAGCTTCCCTCAGGTTGTAGCCTGAGAAACCAGGGGATTGGAGCCTCCTTCCAGTTGCAGCTGGAAAACAAAGGAAGTTGGTTCTTCTAATGATTGTAATTCATTAAGACATATAAGAAAAATCATTCTGTGGTTTTCTCCCGATTTAGGTTTCCACGTAAAACACTAGTGTATTGTGTATGTGTGTGATTGTTTATTTCTTATTACTCATTATTGGATAATAATTCTACATTGATATAACATTTGAAGAAAAAGGATTATAATTACGCTATTACTAATTCACCCCCCCTCTCAGTAATCCAACAATTGGTATCAGAGCAGGTTCCTTCAGAAATCAGTTTAACCACTGAAAGGTAGATCATGGAGAGTACCAACTTGTATAAAAATGGAATACCACAGTTTTATGGACAGAAGTATACTTTTCGGAGCATAAGGATGAAGACATATATACAGGCATTGGGATTTCAAGTTTGGAAATCAATTGTAGATGGATACACATCACCAATAGTTCCACCAACAAATGACAAAGAAGTGAAACTCGGTGAGAATAATTCCAAAGCCAAAAATGCACTTTTGAATGGTCTCAGAGATACGGTATTCACCAAAGTTGCACATTGTAAATCTGCTAAAGAGATTTGGGACAAGATTCAAAATATTTATGAAGGAGATTCAAAAGTCAAAGCAGTAAAGCTTCAAACTTACAGAGGTCAGTTCGAACAACTAAAAATGAAGGAATATGAATATATTGCAGCCTACTTATTACGAGTCAATGAAACAATGAATGCAATCATAGGATTGGGAGAAGAAATTGAAGAATCTGTGATTGTTCAAAAGGTACTAAGATCTCTTCCTATGAGATTCAACCCTAAGATACCAGCACTAGAAGAAAGATCAGGTCTAAACTCAATAAACATGGATGAACTGCATGGAATCTTCATAGCATATGATATGAGAACTGAACAGGAAAATCTAGATGTAAAAGAAGCATCTTTCAAAGCATACAAAAGATCAAAGCAAAAGAAAAAGGAACAAGAAGAATATAGCAGCAGCAGTGATGTCCCAGAAGATGATGAAGAACTGGCCAACTTCATCAAAAGACTGAACAAGGGAACCAACGGTAGGTTTAGAGGTAAGCTTCCTTTAATTTGTTTTAATTGTGATGGTATTGGTCATTTTGCTAACAAATGTTCTCATAAGAAAAATAAAAATGATGAAGGTTACTCAAAAGGCAGAAACACATATAAAGGCAAAAGAACTACAAAGAAAGATTTCAAGAAAAGCTTATGCATCAAAGAAGACATCTCATCATCAGATGAAGATGAAGTCAGTGACAATGACACAGGAAAAGTTCTATTCATGGAAGTAAAAGACTCTGACAAAGAAGACTCTGAAGAAGAATATGAACAAGCCGAAGAAGAAGTTGAAGAAGAAATTGAAGAGGTAGAAGTTGACTTTCGAGAAGAATTAATGTGTGCCATAGAAGTTATCAGAAGAGAAAAGAAGAAGAACAAGAAACTACAAGTAGAACTAGACAAAAAGGAAGACACTCAAGAACTAGAAAAAATGATCTCAAAATTGAAAGTTCAAATAGAAGAAGATAAAAGAATTGAAGAAGCACTCAAATAATAGCTAGAAGAAAAGGACAGGATCATCGGAAACTTGGAAGCAGAGATTGTCACATTAAGAAAGGATATTCAAAAGAAAAGTATGCAGAATAGCTCAAAAGTTTTGGATGACATTATCAACAGTAAAAAATCTCATCTTGACAAGTTTGGACTTGGATATAATCAGACAGAAAAGGGATCAAGCTCCAAAACAATAGAGAAAGAAACAAATCCAAAAATCTATGCAGAAACAATCAAAGGGGACAGGAAGATATACAAGGAAGATTACAGGGACACTCCTCCACTGAGAAGATTCAGATTTCAGAATCAACAATAGACAGATAAGCCACAAGAAGAAGAAGGATTCATAGGAGCACCTCCTTTCAGAAGATCTTCAACTCCCAAGTATCAAACTATATTTTTTGGTTTATGTTATGCATGTAATAATTTTGGACATAAAGCTGTAAATTACAGAGCTAACAATAGGAACAATAACAACTTTGAGAGTCATACACAAAGGGGTTATTCAATAAGACCTAGTGAAACACAAAGAAGAATTTACAACAGGTTTGAATCCTTGAGCACTGAAGTGGAATGTTACAAATGTAACAACTTTGGACACATGGCCAAAGATTGCAAAATGGCAGTCCCTCCTAAAAACCCTCAACAAAATAAAAACAATCACAGACAAGAACCTCAGAAAACGACATGGATAAGAAAGCAAGATTAGTATAGCAATGAAGAACGCACAGTCTCTCTACAAGCTAAGCAGAAGAAACACGGTTGGTATGTTGAAAGTGGGTGTTCAAAACACATGACATGTGATAGAGACAAATTTGTTACATTGCGAAAGGAAAGAAATGGATCAATCTCCTTCGGAAATGATAATTCAACCAAAATCATTGGAGAAGGCACAGTCTGAATTGGGAACAAGAATGAAAATGCACAAAATGTTCTACTAGTAGAAGATATGAAACATAATCTTCTAAGTGTGAGTCAAATGCATGAACAAGGTCATAAAGTTACTTTCGATTCACAAAAGTGTGAGATAAGAAGAGAAGGTTCAGGGAAATTGATCGGTACAGCTGCAAGAACTTCAAACAACATATATGTGTTAAGTGAAATTGGAAATGAAAAGTGTTGTCTAGGAAAGGAAGATGAAAGTTGGCTATGACATAGAAGAATGGGTCACATGCACTTTGATAACCTTTTCAAAGTCATCAAAAGAGAAGCAGTCAGAGAAATGCCCCAGATCACGAAACCAACCAACACTTTATGAAGGCCTTGTCAACAAGGAAAGCAAACAAAGACCAGGTTCAAATCAAAGGAATATTCAACAACAAGACCACTGGAAATTTTTCATACTGATCTAGTTGGACCAACTACAACAAAGGGCTTAAAAGGTGAGAGATACTTTATGTTATTAGTTGATGATTATACAAGAATGACTGCAGTTTGCTTTCTCAAGAACAAGTCAGAAGCTTTTGAAAACTTCAAGATCTACAAGGAAATGGTTGAAAATGAGATGGATTCAA
>JASDQU010100280.1:481604-525830 GCA_032191745.1 Picea mariana | reverse complement strand
TCATACAGTTACAGGAAAGAGCCTTTGTTTGTAGTCCTATCTCGTTCTTCACACAAAGTTTTCTCTTATGTCCGACCAAATTGAATCAGCCATTAAAACCTCTCTTTAAATCTTTTCTATAATTTAATTGTTCAGCGATGACCGCACCCGCAGTAATTCAACCTAATATCCAACTTGGAATCTCAGACCAAACTAACATCGCGTTAAATCTTTTCAGCACAAACCTTAGAACTGCTAATACCCGAGAAGAATTAGAGCGTTCATGGGCAGCCATTGAGCAAGATATTGCAACCCAGGAACAGTTAGAAGTCAGACGACAAGAACATAGGAATCTTCACTAGCATCTCCATACCAAAGTTAAGTAAATATCTGTATCTACCATTATCACAATTTCAGATGCCTTGACACTGTACTTTAAGCCTTAGTACAGACTCAGGAACAACAGTAGGGACAATCATCCAAGGGATGGTTTGTTGTTTCCTCCTTTTCTTCACATAGGTGACATCTTGAAGGGCCTATGAAAACTCTCTTCTTTAGGTTCTCCCAGGTTAGGATTCAGTTGTGTAGTATTAGCCACTGGAATATTTTTATTTTTGGCCATTAAAACGCAAAACATTAGTCTATTTTACATTCAATTATTCATTAATTCAAATGAAAGGGTAATTATGATAAATTTTTCAAATTTATTACCTGACGACAATGAGATTTTTCAAATATTTCACCCTAACCAAATTTAAAATACCTTTAATGATCATGATTAGAAAAGATAAGAATTTTGGTGCTTCAACATTTCAGAGGTTTTGAAATAAGGGATACTAAACATCTCCAGAAGTTTGAATTCATGAAGTAATTAGTCATCGTTTAATTAACATTTTCTTTAATTAATCGTTTATTTCATTCTCTTTAAACTTTAAATGCTTCAGAACTTTGGGACTCCAGAGCTTCGTGACTTCGTGAATTTGCATTATAAATTTTTAAAGTTATCGTGAAGGCCGAAGTTGGGAAGTGATTACTTACCATTAATTACGCCAAATAAATTATGTTTTAACCTTTAATATCTGATGCTTTAGTACTTTAGTGCTCCAGCACCCTGACACTTCTTAGATTTGCTGATCTTCCAGAGGAAAATCTCCTGGAGTGATGTGGCGGGATGACATCACATCTGATAATGTGTCATCAGGACATGAGTGACATGTGTCACCCTAAATCATACAAATTACATGTCCAAAAGTACCCAATACGAGTGTGACATGTCTCCACGTGAAAATAATTCCAGGTGCCATAGGACACGTCATCCAAATACTTTGTTAAAAAAATTCTGAATATTCAGAGCTTTGAGACTCCAGAGCTTCGTGATTTCGGGGTTTTTAGAACCTTTAGACATTTGATCTTGGAGCACCAAAGCATGAAGTCCCAAAGTGAAACTTCAAATATGATTTATACCATTGATTAAAAATTTCATGATATTGAATCTCCAAAGTCACGTGAACCGTTGATTTCGATAAGTGTCAAGTTTAATGGCTGATGCTTTATCCACCCTCTCAAAATGTAACAAAAAATTTATTAATTTATGAAATGATACTTCTAAAGCTAAAAATTTATTTGTAAAAGACAAAAATCAATTTAAGAATTTGAAATTTGGATTTTTATTTGAAAATTTTATTTATGTTCTAACAAAGGCTCTATCTGGGGATTGTGGCTCCCTGCGAGGCATGAAAGAACAGTAGATCGAGTGCCTTTATTGGGTAAATGTAGTCATTATTACTTTGTATTGATCTAAACATTTTATTTCTTTTAGAAATTTAATTCTATATATAAGTAATAAAAATAACAATACCTAGAAATTTAAAGCATCCTTAGTGATCAATCTCAAATCAGGATAATAAGGGTTTTCTTTCTTAAAATTTATTCAAGAACTATCCACGATAATCAAAGTAAATTTGACTAGAATATCATGTTTTAATTGACTCTGTTTTCTCTCAAGGTTATAAAGATACAATGTGTATTTCATTAAGGAAACCCAGTTGGGTCAGGATATAAGTATCGTTGAAAAAGAACTAAATAACAAAGTATATTATGCAAATATGTAAGACAAACTCACATATATTATATATATTGCTTTATTGCCAGCATGCTTGTTTAGTACCTCGGTGAAGTTATGTGTATCTTTGAAATTGAATTTCCTTTCACCACTTCAAAAACAAGCTTTCATTTAGTTGAGATGAGGGAAATCATTGTATGAATTTCCTTTCATCATCTCTATTTGGACAAGATGGGGGCAATCAATTTGTGAATTTCCTTTCACGAACTGTCTTTGATTTAATTACTTTGAAGTGGGGGAAATCAATTGTATCTAGTGTACAAGGGGTGACATCCATTTTTTATCTGATGTAAAATTGGTTTGTCTACAGTTTTAAGAATACTCTGAAATTAGTTTTCTTTCAATTCTAAGTATACCTTCACCTATAGGTAAAATATATTAGGGAAAAATTTATTCGTTTTAGGGATGAAACTTGAGCAAAATCATCAGCTATAATCTAATATTAAAGCTAAATTTTATAGGATTATCCTGGACACACTTTTTCAATTAAAATCAAGAAATGTATAAAATCTTCGTCGTACTTGTTTAAAGAGTATGCTTTAATTTTCTAGTATTGGCTAAGTTTAACATCTCTATAAAGACTAATATCATTGAATAAGAAAGAGAAATTTATTTTTTGGTAATACTAAAGTTAGAGGTGACAGATGTATCAGAAGTTCACATTAGCTCTGATGGACGGAAGATACTTCACACGAATTTCTCTGTCAAGATCAGACTCCTACTTCTATCTATTTTGCAGCAATATTCCTACCTTTATGCATTTTCCTATGATTATTCTCTCGGTTTCATACCAATGATGATCATAGAACCTATGAAAATTATGTTACATATATCCTCTTCGTCATCTCTCTAATCTTCTCAATCAACAATTAGGCTATCTTTCAATTCATGGGAATTATCCCTCATATATGTTATGAACATGCTTTATGTACTTAATGAAATGGTAAGGAGAGGAAAGAGAAGTATTTACCTAATTTCCTTTGAAGTTTTAAAGAATAATTGAGTCTATTCGTCACCTTATTCCAGAGAATCTGAAAGAAATGAAAATATGAGTTGCGACCATGATGATTGTGAGTGTTTCAAATGTGCAATTTTTACTCTTTAGGAAAAGGTTTGGGAGTAATCAGAAACGATTCAAGAGATTTGGCATTCGAATTATCAATTTAAATAGTGGGTATAATCACAGTAAATGTGACATCATGAAGAATTGGCAACGATAATGAGAGTTGTGACTCAAAAAACAATGTGTTTAAGCTCCCATCATCGGCAATTAAGACAATTGCAAAGGAAACAAACACTAGTGAATATTCCTGCACACTCAGTTGGGTCCAGAGCTTCTATAGAATCGTCACCCTTTCCCAGGAATCATTCTCCTCCAACTGATACTATTGTAGGTCATGTAGCAAATCATTAGAACGTTGAATAACTTCAACAGTTGGAACTTCCAATGAATGCATAATTTTAGCAGTTAGATAATTCAATGAAAGCAATGGAATAAAATCACAGAGAAGATATAATCCACATCAGTATCCAATGATCGGTTACCATGTTATTTTTTTTTTATGTTTTTTGTAGCTGCAAAAATTTACAAACCTATGAAGGATTAATAAGCAGAGACATAGGCAGTTACTGTAAAAAATTTCAAGTTTTGAACACATAATCTCTGTAATTTTGTATTCCAAAATTGTTATGATGTTTCACGACTCTATTCTCTCCAATGAAATCTTCAATTATTATTTTTTTCCAAAAGAAAGTATTGTTATATTTACTGAAAAGTGGATTTTATTCCTGAAAAGTACAAGATGATTCATTTTTCAAAAGAATTTTTTTTTTTTTTTTTTGAAAAATAAAAAACAATTATTTTCTGAAAAATATTTACATGAATTTTTAGCAATAAAAAACACTCAAAAATCCTCAATTGGATTGTAGATCATAAATGAGTTCTTAACCCAGTCAGGTATAAAAAAGGAAAAGTAATGTAAAGCCAATCCACGCCGATATGTATAATGGAAAACTAAAACTAAAAATTGCAATCTAAACTATTGCATGAAATGGTTTAAACATCGCCCATTGATAGGGGCCTCAAGAATCTCTCCATTTAAATTTTGCAAAGAAAATGAATTTATCCCTTCCACTGCTACAATTTTGAAAGGATTGAAATTAAATATGGTCAAATTTTCCATGGTTTCCAGTGTCTTCTTTTCTAGCTTCCCACTTCATGACTAAATCTCCAGGAAGAAATTCTCTTTCTTTGGATTTCTTATCAAAGATAGCCTTCATATTGTCTTGATATTTTTTAATCTTTTCATCAACTTCTTCCTTGTTTTGTTGGACTTCAATTATTTTATTGATTCTTCTCATCAAATCATTTGGTTCTTCATTAGAATCCTTCTATAGTTTCATCATAGGAAGAGAAATATTAATAGGAAGAATAACATATGTGCCATAAACTAATTTAAAAGGAGACATACCTATTGATATCTTGTGTCAATTTTGTTTGCCCATAGAACATATTTTAAATGTATATGCCAAGCTTTCTTATTTTCTGTCAGAAATTTCTTAATTATCCTCATTAGAGTTTTATTAGAAGATTATGCCAGTCCATTTCCTTGAGGATAATAATTTGTGGAATGACCCAAAATGATATTATATTTCTGAATTTTTTCTATCATAGCAATAGATTTAAAATCTTGTGCATTATCTGTGATTATTTTCCTTGGACAACCAAATCTTACTAAAATGTTTTCTTCCAAGAAACTTATTATGATTGAATCTATAGCATTCTGGGTTGGAATAGCTTCTACCCATTTAGAAAAATAATCAATGGCAGTTAAGATCCATTTTTGTTGGGAAATGAATTGGGGGTGAATTTCTATGATGAAATCTAGGCCCCATTGTTGGAAAGGAGCTTCAGTTTTGAAAGGAACTAAAGGTAAAGAAGGGAGGTTTTGCTTTCCAACAAAAATTCAGCATTATTTGCAAGCTCTAACCCTTCCATTTACATCAGTGAACAATTTTGGCTAGTAATATCCTGCTCTTAGGATTTTGCAAGTTATTTCTCTCCAAGCATGGTGTCCTCCACATACCCCTTTGTGAAATTCATCAATGACACCTTCTGTTTCAGATTCTTTCATGCAGCTTAATAAAAAAACCAAATGGTCCTTCCAGTATAACTTAGCATCAACAATGAAACATTTGTTGGCATGTTTACAGGCAGAGTGTGTTTGTCATTGATGGAAAGAACAACAATGATGATGGTATGTTTACATGCAACAAAATCAACAATGAGGAAATCAACAATGATGGCAAACAAGGAAAACATAAGTTCATGAGAAGAAGTGAACATTATGAAAATCAAATCTTGGGAGGAATAGCATGAGTATGCAGAGATCAAAGCTCAGAAAGAAGCGTAAGATCGGGAGGAGGAGCAAATAGTATGCATCGATCAAATCTCAAAAGAGATAGCGCTTTGCGCTTTCCATAAGTGCAGCCGAGATCCAAGCGAAGGAATCGCGGGAGGAGAAAAGGTCGAGACCTTTGAACACTTAGAAAACATTATAAGTCAGAGAGATAAAAAATCTCAGGAGGAAGAATGGTAGTGGTCATTTAATCACCAATCTTGAATACCCGATGACCGTTAGATCAACATCCAATGACCAGAGGAAGCGCAAAGGATAAGTACAGATCCGATCCATTGGATCTGAGCACCAAGGATAAACAGTCGTTGGATCCAGAAGTAAATGCATGAAGCTTAAGACTTTGGACGAGCATAGGAGAGCGTACTTGTCAAAGTCCCAAAGTAAGAAGGGACTGTCCATCATCAAGACTAACATGTGGCACACGATCCTCAACTCCGAAGAAAATCACTTCAAGGATTTTTCAGTTTGAGACTTGAAAAACCCGAAGTCCAGAGAGTCGAAGAGCTGGAGTAAATGACAATCGTCAGATCAGTTTGAAGTGGAAGGACAGGATAAGTCATAAAATCCACATCGCAGAAATATCGAGCTGTCAATTTAAGTTCATGATCGACGAACAACATTCACTTTAGATATAAAGACGTGAGGACATTACACTCTAGAGAGCTTGATATTTGAAATTCCCAAAATAAGAATTTACGTGAGTCGTTGGATCATTCCAAGTGGAAGGACAAGATACGCCAGAAGAGCTACATCACAGAAAGATCAAGCCGTTGATCTAAGATTATGATCAAGGAACAAGATTCGCTTCGGATATAAAGATACGAGGAGGTTATGCTCCGAAAAGTTTGAGATTGGAAAAACCCGAAGCCCAGAAATCCAAAATGAATAAGGACCATCATATTTGGAGGACATACAAGGACCATTGGATCAGTGTTGTTTTCCAGCAGACCACATCATCAGATCACATCAACAATACTACGTCAGCAAGGACACATGGTGCAATCATACAATGACAAGTGTCAAGTTGATTTGGCACTTCAGGTACGTGCAAATCACAAATCTGAGTGACACATGGAAGCTACTAGCCTCATGACACGTCATCAAGTGACATAAGTAAGTGACGTCACTTCGAGAGTTTTACCACCAGCGATTAGCCTAAATTCCTGAAATGTCGAAGTCACTTATGATCGTTGATCGTGTAGGAGGGTACGTGTCAACAAATCGTGAACTCTGGGTGAAACTACTCCAGGAAAACATGAAGGAGAAATATTTGAAATTGTGGAAGGGAGAAGTCCTGGAGTGGAGGATAGTCGTTGGATTAAAGAGGACACACGTCGTTGTATCATGGACTCTGGGTGAAATGCTCTGGGAGTAAGCAGAGTTTGAGAATCGAAACTCTTGAAGCCCAAAAGGCGAAATCGATGTCGTCCGTTGGTTTGGAGGGTCGCATGTCACGTGATCGTTGAGACTAAGGATCACGCATGGACAAATGAAAGAAATCATATACGTCAATTGAAGAGGACATATGTCAATAGATCTGCCATTCCAGAAGATATCCAGTTAGCAGCAACAGGGTTTGAGATCTGAAACTCCCAGAGCCGGGATAACAAAGTAAATCTCAGTCGTTGATGTAGGAAGGTGAGATATGGTCCACAGAATTGAGAGGATAGATATAAATTGTTCATTCAGGAGCACCGTCAATATCGTGAGATCGACGGTCGTGCTCCATTGTGGGGCCACAACATGCTTAGGTCTTAATTTTTTGTGAGCGGGTCGCAATTGAAACCACATTTTTGGAGAAAGGATGGGTGGAGGCACGTAGTGAATTGCGGGGTGAAAAGAAGGTTTCTCTCAAACCACCTATGGACGCACCCACAATCACGTGGTCACGTGAAGCTCATAGCCCAAGGTCATATCGTGAAACAGAGCCAATGCTCGCTAGACAAAAATCAAGAAGCGCCTTTTTCAATAGGTGTTTCGTCATTGTCGATGATCACGTGAGGGAAGGGGCTTAGAAGACAAAGAAACCATAATTGACTGGTTGTAACTGACAGAGAATACAAAGAGTTTCGACTGCCAGAGAAGCTAAGGAATCTCATCATAATGCCCACTGATGATGAACACAATGAGTATAACCTCCAGAGAATTCGAAGAGCTTCAGGGTGATCGCCAGAGGAATTGAAGAGTCTCAAGGTAACTACCAGTGGGATGAAGACTTATCAAAGAGACAATTGATAGATGGAAAAGAATCAAAGACTGTAACTTCTAGAGAAGCCAAAGAATCTCAGGATAATGGCCCACGGATGAAGAACGGTCTCTGAATGATCGCTAGAGAGAACGAAGAGTTAGGTGCATGATCGGGCACAGAATTGGAATGATAAATATACACAAAACAGAGAAGAGAGGGTTTCTCTTGTTGAGTGTGATTTATGTTGGTAGAATCATGTTGTGTGAAGGAGCTGAAACACACAGAAGAGGCATAGCACATAGAATGGAAATAAGACACAGAGCATAAAGCGTAGAAGAAGCAAGGAACATAAATGCATATCTGAGAGAGGAAGATAAATCCGAGGTGTGCATACAGAGATAGAGAAAAAGATCATAAAACTCAAGAAGATGTGAGCAGGAAGACACTGATGTAGGCAGAGCATAACAGTGTAGCAGAACAGTGATGAGACTGATAAGTCATTGATAAATATTGTATTACTGTGATAAATTTATGAGAAGCAAAGATTTATATTTCAGGGTGGTAGGGAGGTGCTAGGGAGGACTGTTGTCCTCAGAGTTTCAAGTGAGTTCTTGAACACATGGAGTTGTAGCTTCCATCTAGTTGCAGCTAGAAAAACCAGGGTGGCAGGGTGGTGCAAGGGAGAACTATTGTTCTCTGTTATACAGGTTGGTGCCTGTGTAACTGGAAGTTGGTGCTTCCATCCAGTTGGTGTTGGGACACTCAGGGAGTTAGTTCTTCCTTCTAGTGGGTGTTAGAGAAACCAGGGAGTTGGTGCTTCCTTCTAGTGGGTGCTAGAGAAGCCAAAGAGTTGGTGCTCTCAGCAAGTTGCTTCTTGTAAAACATAGGTGGTAGCCTCAAAGGGAGTTGGTGCTCCTAAGAATGATAATGTACATAACATAAAGATTACTTATCATATTAAGAAGAAGAGGTTTTTCTCTTTATGGTTTTCCTCAGTAAATATCTGTCTCTGTATATTTCATGTGTGTGATTGATGTTGAATATTCTATTGCTTACTTTCCTGCATTATTGTGATCGTCATTGAGTGTTATGTAAAGAGTTTAAAATGGGCATAATTGTTTAAGCACAATAATAATTGATTCACCCCCCCTCTCAATTGTCCAACAATTGGTATCGGAACCAGGTTCCTTTTATTTAAAGGTAGATAAGTAAGCTTAAACATGACTAGTCATGAAGGAACTTCAACCAATAAGGCCCCCATATTCAATGGAACAAAATTTGGCTTCTGGAAGGTTAGGATGAGAACCTACATAATGGATTTAGGTGAAAATGTCTGGGATGTGGTAGAGAATGGTTATGTAAAGCCAGTTGTACTAGCTAATAAGGATGACAAGCTATAATTCAGCTTCAATTCTAAGGCTGTGAATTCTATTCTAAGTGGGCTTGCAGAAGCCAATTTTTTAAAAGTTATGCACTTAGAATATGCTAAAGGAATGTGGGACAAACTCATTAGCAGTTATGAAGGTAATGAGAAGGTAAAGGATGCCAAGCTTCAAACGTATAGATTACAGTTTGAACAACTAAAGATGAATGAGGATGAGACAGTTAATAATTTTTTCTTAAGAGTTGAGGAGCTTGTGAATACCATGAAAGGTCTTGGTGAGAAGATTGAAGATGTATTATTAGTTTAGAAGATCTTAATATTTCTACCTGATAGATTCAATCCAAAAGTTTATGCAATAGAAGAACTGAATGATCTCAAGACTCTATCTATTGATCAACTCCTAGGAACTCTAAATGCTTATGAAACGAGGATTAGTAAAGATAAATATACCACTAGAGAAGCATCATTTAAAGAAGATAAGAATGAGGATTTTGAGCATGATGAAATTGAAGAAAAATTTATGAGAAGACTAAAGAAAGGATCAGGCAACTACCAAGGCAAGTTTCCCTTCAAATGTTTTAACTATGTAAATATAGGTCACTTTGCATCTAAGTGTCCACACAAGAAGAAGGATCGGAACTCTAAAGGTGAAGAGAAGTACAAATCCAAAAGATTTGATAAAAAGAAAAGTTTATGTGTAAACAATGATGATTCTTTAGAAGACACAAATAGTGACTCTTCCTGTGAAGATAAGGTAAATGACTTCATGCTTGTGACCAAAGAGGATTATTATAATAAAATCACAAGAAGTGATGCTAATGATGAAGAAGTTGTGGTTGAATTGGAAGGAGAGTTGATCAATGATTTGGAAGAGATTGACATACTCAGACTTAAGAAGAGAAAGAAAAAACAATTGTTGATACAGTTCGAGAAAGGCAATAAAAAACCTGATGAAGATGTTGCCCTGCTAAAAGTGGAATTAGAAGAGGAAAAGAAAATAGAGGACATTCTGAAACAAAAGTTATCAGAGAAGAAGGCAATATGTGAAGCTCTGGAAGAAGAAGTAGTGAAAACTAGAAAAGAGTTGGAGAAGTTTCAAGCCTTGTATCACCAGAATCTGTCAAGTATAAAAGCCTCAGAAGGATTAGCCACCATTATGAATCAACAAAGGAATCCAAAGTTGAAAATTGGTTTGGGTTATGAAGAGGGATCAAGTAGTGGTCAGCCAAGCAACAAAGAATCCATCAAGTTTGTCAAAACTACAACCAATGACAACATCAAACCTGCAAAAACAAAGGAAGATAATCATATGCCAAGGAGGAGTAAAGAAAAAGGTGCCAGAACTAAATCTGTAGAACAAATAACTAATACATCCTCTGCTCAAGGAAATCATCAGCATGAAATAAATCGACCTTCTCAAAGAAGACAACCATTTTCAAGGTACAAATATTTTTTCTATGGATATTGTTTCTATTGTTCTAACTTTGGCCACAAAGTTGTAAATTGTTCCTTAAGATTTAAACATGAGCAATCAAGACACCCAAGGAATAAACATCTACCACAACAAAGAATGAGACAGCCAAGTAACAAACAACCACAGATTGCAAATTGTCAAATTAATTTTAGAGACATGCAACTGAGGAGGTCAAGAAATAATGAACAACCAATGAGTAGACAATGTTACACCAATCACTTTGACCTATTGAACAATGAACTTGAATGCTATAATTGTCACAAATTCGGTCACAAGGTTGCACATTTCCATCTAAAGAATTACAAAGCAGATCCAAGGATAAAACCCTTAGGTAGAAATGCCAGCACATGGAAAAAGAAAGATAGTGAAAAATGTGGTCTAGTACTTTCATCTCAAAAACAAAAAGACCCCTGGTATTTAGACAGTGGATGTTCCAAGAACATGACTAGAGACAAGGACAAGTCTCTTTGTATAAGTAAAATCATAAGGACAGATAATAATGTTGATATTGAATCCTCCCCTGCAAAAAAAGAAGAAGACTCGGATACAATAAAAGAATGTTCTGTTAGCAGTTATCCCATGGAAGAAGTAGAAGAAGAATCATGTCATAAGATGGAAGAAGAAGTTGTGAATCTTAGAAAGAAGATTGAGAAGTCAAACACCCAAATCAATTTCTTGAACAATTCCATGATCCTAGATGAGATCTTGGATAGTCAGAGATCACCAAATGACAAATTTGGTCTTGGAGACAACAAGGAAGAAATCGGTATTCCTAAGAAACCTGATGCAAGTCCTTCATTTGTAAAGGGTGAAGACAAGTCTAACTCGGGTCCTTCATTTGTAAAATGGGAAAGCAGGTATGACTCAGGTTCTTCAGGTTCAAATAATGAAAGAAATACTGCAATATTTAGAAGATTAGATCAAGGAAGACATCCAAAAGCTACTCATACACCTCAAAGTAAGTTTAGATGAGAGACACCTTCATGGATGAATCAGAGGAGGTATGAGAGTGTTTGTAATGGTTCTTGTTTTCTCTTATGATGGATATGGTCATAACATCCTTGGATTTAAGGCATCATGAAAAAAAAAACATGAGCTACAATTGCGCAGTGTTCTAGTAGGACAACAACATCCTTTGGAAACACAGGGGGAGTCATTCAGTTATGACAAGAAAAGGTTGATGAAGGAGTCTTGGTAAGAGAGATGAGAAGTATTGAGTATACTACAGAGAACACAGCTGAAGCTGAAGATGAACAGGTCCAAGAATCCAGTATTACATTCCAAGACCAAGCACATCTCCATAAAATACCGCTTTTTGAGAGAGCAAGTCACCAATAAGATTGTTTAGATTCATTACATTCCAACCACAGAACAAATTGCATACATATTTACCAAACCCCTAGCCAAGACACTTGCATATCTAGAGGTAAAATATACTGCACAGATCCCAATTGATTATGATAATACCAGTGCAATCAGTGTGTCAAAGAACCCTGTATTTCACTCCAAGATCAAGCATATACCCATCAAGTATCACTTCTTGATGGAACAAGTGACCAACATTGTTGTTTATTTGCATTATATTCAATCCAAAGATCAGATTGTTGATATATTCACTAAACCTCTTGCAAAAGCTCAGTTTGAGTATCTACGCTAGAAGTTGGGCATGACCCCATTATCAACCTAAGAGAGTCCATCCTATGAGGGGGATTTTTTGTTGATTGAATATTTGATACCTCTGAAAAGTACTACAACATCTCAGTGGGAGAATGTTTTCTTTGACATTGATGTCAAAGGGGGATAAAAGGTGTGGTCTGGATGCTACATTTGGAGGTTTAAGTAGAATAGTGCAGCCCTTCAGGGTTGCCATCAATGCCAAAGGGGGAGATTGTTGGTATGTTTACAGGTAGAGTGTGCTTGTCATTGATGGAAAGAACAATAGCGACGATGGTATGTTTACAAGAAAGAAAAGAAGCAATGAGGAAAGCATCAATGATGGAAAACAGGGAAAGCATAAGTTCAGGGGAAGAAGTGAATAGTATGAAAATCAAAGCTTAGGAGGAATAGCATGAGTATACAGAGATCAAAGCTCGAAAATAGGCATAAGCTCGGGAGGAGGAGCGAACACTATGCAGAGATCAAAGCTCAGAAGAGATAGCGCTTTCCAAAAGTGTAGCTGAGATCCAAGTGAAGGACTCACAAGAGGAGCAAAGGTTGAGACCTTTGAACACTTAGAAAACCCTCTAAGTCAGAGAGATCAGAAAGCTCAGGAGGAAGAACGGCAGTGGTCGTTGAATCACCAATCCCGAATACCCGATGACCATTAGATCAATGTCCAGTGACCAGAGGAAGTGCGGAGGAGAAGTATAGATATGATCTATTGGATTTGAGCACTGAGGATCAAAAGTCGTTGGATCTAGAAATAAATGCATGAAGGTTAAGCCTTTGGAAGAGCGTATGAGAGAGGAATTTTCCAAGTCCTGAAGTCCTAAAGTAAGCAGGGACCGTCCATCGTCAAGACTAACAATGGCACATGATCCTCAACTCCGGAGAAAATCACTTCGAGGATTTTTTAGTTTGAGACTTGAAAAACCCGAAGTTCAGAGAGCCGGAGTAAATGACAGCCATCAGATCAGTTTGAAGTGGAAGGACATGATAATTCATCAAAGCCGCATCGCAAAAAGATCAGGTCGTCGATCTAAGTTCATGATCCACAAACAACATTCTCTTTGGATATAAAAATGCAAATTTTCGTCAATCATTGGATCATTCCAAGTGGAAGGACAGGATACACTAGAAGAGATACATCGCAAAAATATCGAGTCATTAATCTAATATTCTGATCAATGAACAAGATTCACTTCGGATATAAAGATATGAGGAGGTTACGCTCCAGAAAGTTTGAGATTGGAAAACCCCGAAGCCCGGAAATCCGAAATGAAAAAGGACCATCGAATTTGGAGGACATACGAGGACCATTGGATTAGTGTTGTTGGTCAACAGACCACGTCAGAAGACCACATGAGCAGATCACGTCAGAAAGACTACGTCAGCAAGGACACATGGCACAATCAGACAATGACAAGTGTCAAGTTGATTTGGCACTTCAGGTACGTGCAAATCACAAATCTGAGTGATATGTGGCAGCTACTAGGCTCATGACACATCATCAAGTGACGTAAGTAAGTGACATCACACCGAAAGTTTTACTTCAGTACTTTTACCACCAGCGATCAGCCTAAAGTCCTGAAGTGTCGAAGTCACTTATGATCATTGATCGTGCAGGAGGGTACGTGTCAACGGATCGTGAACTCTGGGTGAAACTACTCCAAGAAAATGCGAAGGATAAAGGTTTGAGATTTTCGAAGGATGAAGTCCCAGAGCGGAGGATAGCCGTTGGATTAAAGAGGACATGCGTCATTGGATCGTGCACTCTAGGTGAAATGCTCCGGGAGAAAACGAAGTTTGAGAATCCAAAATCCCGAAGCCCGAAAGGAGAAATCGATCTTGTCCGTTGGTTTGGAGGGCCACATGTCACCTGATCATTGAGACTAAGGATCACGCATGGAAAAAAGAAATAAGGCATAATCGTTGATTGAAGAAGAAAAATGTCAATAGATCTTCCATTCCAGAAGATATCCAGTCAGCAGCAATAGGGTTTGAGATCTGAAACTCCCGGAGCCCAGATCAAGAAGTAAATCCCAATCGTTGATGTAGGAAGGTTAGATCTGGTCAACAGACTTGAGAGGACAGATCTGAACTGTCCATTCAGGATCACCATCAATATTGTGAAATCGACGGTCATGCTCCATTGCGGGGCCAAAACATGCTTAGGTCTTAATTTTTTGTGAGCGAGCTGCAATTGAAACCACGGTTTTGGAGAAAGGACGCGTGGAGGATCGTAGTAAATTGCGGGTAAAAAAGTGGGTTGATCTCAAACCATCTATGGATGCGCCCACAATTGCATGGTCACATGAAGCTCATATCCCAAGGTCATATCGTGAAACGAAGACAGCATTCACTAGACAGAAATCGGGAAGAGCCTTTTTGGATAGGCGTTTGGTCACCGCCGATGATCACATGAGGGAAGGGGCTTAGAAGCCAAAGAAGCCATAATTGACTGGTTGTAACTGAAAGAGAAGAGGAAGAGTTTCGACTGCCAGAGAAACTAAGGAATATCAACATAACACCCATTGATGATGAACACACTGAGTATAACTGCCAGATAATTCGAAGAGCTTCAGGGTGATCGCCATAGGAATTGAAGAGTCTCGATGTAACTATCAGTGGGATGAAGACTCTTCAAAGAGACAATTGACAGATGGAAAAGCGTTGAAGACTGTAACTGCCAGAGAAGCCAAAGAATCTTAGGATAATGACCCACTGATGAAGAACAGTCTCTGAATGATCGCTAGAGAGAATGAAGAGTTAGGTGCATGATCGGGCACGGACTTGGCATGATAAATATACGTAGAACAGAGAAGAGAGGGTTGCTCCTATTGAGTTTGATTTATGCAGGTAGAAGCATGTTGTGTGAAGGAGTTGAAACACACAGAAGAGGCATAGCGCATAGAATGGAAATAAGACACATAGCATAAAGCGCAGAAGAAGAAAGGAACATAAATGCATATCTAAGAGAGGAAGAGAAAGTCGAGGTGCACATACAGAAACAGAGAAGAAGATCAGAAAGCTCAAGAAGATGCAATCAGGAAGACACTGATGCAAGCAGAGAAGAACAGTGTAGCAGGACAGTGATGAGACTAGTAATCCATTGATAAATATTGTATCACTGTGATAAATTTATGAGAAGCAAAGATTTATATTTTAGGGTGGTAGGGAGGACTGTTTTCCTCATATTTTCAAGTGGGTGCTTGAACACAAGAAGTTGTAGTTTCCATCTGGTTGCAGCCAGAAAAACTAGGGTGGCAGGGTGGTGCAAGGGAGAACACTTGTTCTCTGTTATACAGATCGGTGCCTGTGTAACTGGAAGTTGGTGCTTCCATCTAGTTGGTTTTGGAACACTCAGGGAGTTGGTGCTTCCTTCTGGTGGGTGATAGAGAAACCAGGGAGTTGGTGCTTCCTTCTAGTGGGTGCTAGAGAAACCAGAGAGTCGGTGCTCTCAGAAATTTGTTTCTTGTAAAACAGAGATTGTAGCCTCAAAGGGAGTTGGTTCTCCTAAGAATGATAATGTATAGAAAATAAAGATTACTTATCATATCAAGAAGAAGAGGTTTTTCCCTTTATGGGTTTCCTTGGGAAATATTTGTCTCTGTATATTTCATGTGTGTGATTGATGTTGAATATTATATTGCTTACTTCCCTGCATTATTGTGATCATCATTGAGTGTTATGTAAAGAGTTTAAAATGGGCATAATTGTTTAAGCACAGTAACAACTCATTCACCCCCCCTCTCAGTTGTCCAACATTGATTTCCTGTAGTTTTAAGGTTCTTGCCTTGGTGGAGTCATATCAGTAAGGCATTGAAGAGTAATAAGGTATGAAATTGTATTTTTATACCAAGAAGAGGAAGAAAATATGTCATCTATTTGAATTGTTTACACTTGATCATCAATTTCTTCAATATCTGGGAGAGAATTTTTGGACTCAAAGTGATTTATTCCAAGAGCTATGAGATTTGATTCAGCAAATCATTTTTCCAAACCCTGTCATTTTACGAATTTGGTTGGTTTGACTTCTAAATCATATTCTTGAATTTTTTCCAACAATTTTCCCCTTCTTCCATCACTATCAGGTTGAATTAGGATGTCTTTGACTGTATTGGTGGGTACATATGTGATTATTTTGGAATGTAATGCATATGTTCGGAAATCCTTAAGTGCCTTAACCATATCATAAGCATGTTTCTCTAAAATATCATATTTCAGATCTACATGTATGAGGCTTTTACTAAAAAAGGAAATAGTTTGTTCATATCCTTCATTATTTTTCTGTAAGAGAATTGTTGCAATTGTGTATTCAGATGCAAAGGAAAAGATTAAAAATTCCTTTAAATAATCAGGACTTACCAGCACTGGTGCTTCTCCTGTGGATTTTTGAACTTATTGAAAATATGCCTTAGATTTCGTTGTCCATTTCACCTCATTATCCTTCTTCATCATATATGTGATCGATTTAATAATTTCAGCAAAATTTGGAATAAACCTTCTCAAGAAATTGATTCTTCCTAAAAATGATTGAATTACTTTTTTGTTTCTCTATATATTGATATGATCAATGTTTTCAACTCTTTTCAGATCCACTTTAATTCCATCTTTTGATACAATATGTCCTAACAACTTCCCTTCTTGCATGGAAAAATGAGATTTCTTGGGATTTAGAGACAAACCAAAATTTCTACATTTATCAAACGTTTGTTTGAGATGTTTCAAGTGTTTTGCATCATAATTAGAAAAATTGTCAGATCATCTAAATAAATGAAAACAAATGTATATTTCTCACCAACAAAAGCTATATCCATGTCTCTTTGAAAGGTTGAACCTACTAACACAGACATCTACCTTAGATATCCTTTAGTTTTAAGTAGTTTCTTAGGATCTGAAACTGGTGTAGTTTTCTTATCGTCTGGGTTTTTTCTGGTATTTTTTCGTCTGAGTGGCAACTTTTCCAAAATGGAGTCACCAGGTGAAAAATAAAAAAGAGCCTTAACCGCGTGTTCAATTCCTTTTCACCCTCAAGAATCAAAGCTAATATTTTTCATATTCCCAGGGAAAAACAATTTTGTTTCTTCGTTCCCCGGTAACAGCGCCAAAAAGATGTTGTTCCTGATATTTACTCTAGGCTCACAGAATAATGCTAGGCATCCAAAATTTATAATATTTGTTTTTATAGTTATTTTCTACCTTCAGTTTGGGATGTCAATTATTGTGATTTCAATTGAAGTTATTAGGGCTTGCAATTGACTAAAGAATGTATCTCTCTATGAAATCTTGTTCTTACTCAAGTGTTGATCTTGAAAACGTACCTTCAATTTCTCCTCTAACTGTTTGATTTGCTGCTCAAAACTTTGTTTGACCTGAGTTAGTTCAGAATTGATTTTCTTCCTAACAATGAATTTTATGTCTCAAATCATTTTGGAATTGCTCAATCAAAATACTTTTCTAGTCAAGTTTCTCTCTCAATTTATCTACTGACCATAAGTTAGCTATTGAAAATTCTCTCAATGAATCTACTCCATGTTTTTTGAATTCAGGGTCACTCTAACCCTGTCCATCATATATCATTTGTTTCCTTTTAGTGATTACTCCTCCTTTTTGTTGAACTTCTCTTCGTATGATATCTTTCCTATTCTTGTTGAAGAAGAAATATGATGAAGGCATCTCTTTTATTTCAATAGGTTTCAAATCATCTACATTTATTACCTTTGAACCCAACAAATCAGAACTTGTTGCTAGGGGAGTTAAAGATGGGATGGGATTTGTAAGTGCAGTAGATTCCCCTTGAGTTGTGACATCTTGCATAGGAGTTTCAGTATTTGAGAACAACTGAGGAAAACTAAGACCATGTTTCATGAAAGCTTCAAACAATGCAAATGATTATTCATAGGTCTTATCTGGTATGGTTAACCTTGTAAAAGTTTTGTTATTGGACAATATCTCTGGCATATTTTCAATTTATTTGATTTTTACCTCAGGCGGGTCATGTGGTTTGAGGTTTGATGATGTTGTCACCTGTGAAGTTGGATTACCATTATGAACAAGACTTTGTTCTACTTGCAAAATCTTGGGTAAACCACTCCTTTTATGTTTTTGGAAATTGAGAAAACCAGTTTGTTCCATTTCAGGAAGATTCTGAAACCTTGATATAACTTCATCATATGATCCAACTCCTATGAAAGTTTCATCAAAAGAAGAATCTTCATGGAAATATTTCTTCATATTAAATTGAGCCAAATGGTTTTCTAGCTCCCTATGTGGATCATGCTTTTTGAATTCAATGGTAGCCAATGTAATATCATCTAAGGTTGAAGCTTCAACCTTAGCATGTCCAAAATCTAATAATGAAATTATACCAACCTATATAGGATATGCCGGCCAAACTCTTTTATGTTCATCCTTCAGTTCTTTGGTGATATCTGTAGAAACTGTCTGATAGGATAATGCTCTGCAAACAAGTCTATCTGGTAGAAATATGGGCAAAGCATGTGGAGATGCAAAACATCCAAAAATTCTGATATAAGAAAAACTTTTTTCAATGTACCAATCTGCAATAACACCTAGATTTCCCATTATTTGTTAAACAATTATAGGAGGAGGATGACCATAAATGGCTTCAAGAATTAGAATAACAATGTTGTAACAAATTTCATAAAAACAATCATTTTCATTTTCTTCCCATAATTTGGAATGATAAATATGTATTGGCTCAGTGGAAGTTGGGGTCCAGCTCCAATTCGTTAGAGGAAATGGGGTTATGAAACATATTGCATCCATAATATATGCAGACATATAGAAGGGAGCATTCTCTCCTTTAGAATTATGGGTTGTATAATCCTCTATTTGTTTGACTAGATTATCTGTATAATCCTTCATTTCCCCACCAGGTTTGACTATATCATGGACAATTCTATCGTCACTTGCACGTTCTTATTTCTCAAATTTCATCACAAATGGTGCATTATAAAAATATTTGGGATTCCAAGTTAATTTATATATTACTTGGATGTCTCAGGTTAGAATGAGCCGACAATAGTCTTCTGATGACTGTAGATGGTTCTTATCGTAATATCTATATGGTCCAGGGCCCAACGTATCATATTTGTATATGGCGACAATTTTGGCCATGTTGCAACTTTGTGAAGTTCTGAATTGGCCACCTCTTTAATCTTATTTACGGTTGACTCATCTTCACCTTCTCTTGATTCATCAGAAGGAAGAGATTTTTTATTTTCCAATATTTCATAAAATTGCTTCCATGATTTAATGTTATCTGTCAGGCGAGCGGTAGTGTCTAAAAAAAAAATCTGAATTTGGGTTTGGCTCTTCCGCAGACGGATATTGTTTTCTTGTTGCTTTGCACAGTGCAGGGTGCCATAATTTTTTTTCTTCCAATATAAGCTCCTATAGAAAACAAAAAATTATGAATACGAATACTGAGGTGAAAGTTACGAATGTGAATGGAGAAATGATATGAAGTTCAAATTCTTTTATTAAATTAAAATGTAAAACACTAGTTAGTTTTACATTCAATTATTCATTGATTCGAATGATAGGGTAATTATGATAAATCTATCAAATTTATTACCTGATGGCAACGAGATTTTTCAAATATTTCACCCTAACCAAGTTTAAAATACATTTAATGATCGTAATTAGCGAAGATACAAATTTTGGTGCTTCGACATTCGAGGGTTTTGAAATAAGGGATACTAAACATCTCCCAAAGGTTGAATTCACGAAGCAATTAGTCATCCTTTAATTAACATTTGCTTTAATTAGTTGTTGCTTTCGTTCTCTTTAAACTTTAAATGTTTCATAACTTTGGGACTCCGGAGCTTCCTGACTTTGGGATTTTTCATTAGAAATGTTTAAATTTATCCTGAAGGTCGAAGTTATGAAGTGATTACTTACCATTAATTATGCCAAATAAATTATGTTTTAACCTTTAATCTCTGGTGCTTTAGTACTTCGGCGTTTCGGCACTCCAACACTTCTTATATTTTTTGATAATTTTATCTTCTGGAGTGATGTGGTAGGATGATGTCACATCTGATGATGTTTCATGAGGACATGAGTGACACGTGTCACCATGAATCGTATGAATTATATGATCCAGATTATTTTCGGCATGAAATGAGATCGGAGATATAATAAAGAAATGCACAGAGATATCGCAGATATTCAATAATATAACAGAAATATATCAAAGATGCAACCATAAACATAGATATACAGTAATACATGATTTCTATTAATGAAATAAATGTACAGACACTATAAAATACAAAGTGAAAGACTCGATAGAATGGTGGCAACTTATCTCTGAGAAGAGATGTGACGGCTACTCGCATTCACAAGAAGATGATTGCAATGAGGCTCTGAAGGAATTTTTACAATAAACAGGAATGCCAAAAACCCTAGACATCCAAAAACCTAACCCTAGGAGATAAATCGCCAAAAGTCATGTGGGACCCGTTTGGGTAAGTTAGTACATCAACTTCCCAGGGTCGTAACTTTTGCTTACGATCTTTGTTTTAGGTGTATGATAGCTCGTTGGAAAGGTATCATTGAGGAGATTTATTTTAGGGGCTCAATCATGCCTTCAACTATCATTGAGAACCTCAATCTCGAAAAACCTTCATTTGGGCCCTCAAAATGGCCCCAAAAGTTAAAAACTGCTAAAAAGAGTAAATTGCCAAAATTGCCAGAAAATTGTTTTGAGCCAGTCAGAAAAGGTGGGTGGCCAAATATATCCACCTGGATCAATCCTCCTTCCTTAGGAAGCAATGGTCTCCATTTCGTTGAGTTCCCGAGGGAGAGGGAAAAGCATTTGTTGAATCTGCATGTTGGTGAGATGCTTCTATTGCTGGAGACGTTGTGTTGCTTAGTTTGTGGAAGTATGTCATGAACTTGTTGAAGCTGAGGTTGTTCAACAAGTCGAGCTACATGAGAGGACGGTGTGCAGAAGGAATCTTTTCACTTTTCTGCAACATTGTCGACCTTCTTCTGTTGGATAGAAGGTGCAAGGGGCGAGGCTGTAGTGGTAGCAGTGTCCTTCTATTCCCCTTTTGAACAGACTGTGAAGAAGCTGAATTTTGCAGTATGAGATACTACCTTATGACACTTTTTAGGTGGAACAATAGTTGGAACTACCACTGGTATTCTGTATAGATGACCCCCCAAAGTAACAATGACAATATGGGGTCAAGACTCATAAATAGCATGGCGTCTCCACATATATGGTTGGCCCAAGAGAACATCACAGACATTCAGTGGGGAAACATCACATAATACCTCATGCTTGAAGGGTTGGATGCCATATGAAAATTGACACTGTTGACTGACATGAAGATCTCTTCCTTGCCAAAGTCACCCGATGTTGTATGGTTGTGGGTGTGGTGTTGTCGACAATCCCAACTGTTTGACGACCTCTGCTGAGATGAGGTTCTTATGGCTTCCACTATCAACAATAAAATGCAGCGGGGTCCCCTTCACCCACATCTGTGAATGAAAAAGGTGCTCCCCCTCTTCAGGATCTGTTGGTTCTTCTGGTTGAATTGTTGTGGTTGCAACAATAGTAGTGGGGTCTGCGTCAATGATCTGTCCTTTACCAGTATTTTCAGAATCAGATTCTGAATCAAGGTTAAACTCCTTGTCTTTGATCTCGGCCACCAATGATTGTTTTGAGCGACATTCATCGATGTTGTGCCAGGGGATTTTGTAAAAATCACACCATTTTTCGGTGTCCTTCTTTGTCTTCCCGTGGCCCTTCTTTTCTTGTGGCTTGGACTGGTTTTCGGGAGACTGTTTGTTAGGGTTGTCTTTGTTATACTTTGGTTGTTGCGGATTTGCAGACCCAAACTCCCGTTTGTTTTGGTGCTTAAATTTCTTCTCGATTTTAACAGCATATCGATAGGCAGCACCGAGTGATGAGATGTCCAGAAATTCCATTTCAGTTTGGATGTATCTGTGTAGAGCCCCACGGTATTTCATAACCAAATGTCGTTCAGAGTCTTTGATACCGAGCTTGGTGCACAAGGTATGGAAGATATTGGTGAACTTCGGAACTACTTGGCCCCTCTCTTGCCACTGTGTGGTCCATCTCATGTATTGGTCCTCATAGTTGCCAACAGGGTAATATTGTTCCTTTACCGCATCCACAAAAAAATCCCAAGTGGGCTCAGCCCCATATATTCTGGATTCCCCTGTGGAACTCTTCTCCCAGTAAGTTTCCCACCAATGTTTAACATGGGGGAGAGCCTTAAGGAGCGCGAAGATGATATTTTATCTGTTGGAAAAATTATGAACAGAGAAATAACCTTCTAACAGATTTAACCATTTATCTAGGGCATCCGCATCTATCTGACCTTCAAATATAGGAATATCAAAATTGACCTATGCCTTAAAAGGCGAGGTGCCTCCAAAGTGGTCGCTTGATGAAGATGTGCCTGACTCTATCGGGAGGCGTTGAAGGATGTGGGGAAAATTCTCCATCATTTTGTCCCCCTGTCGCGTGAGAGCTTGCTTAAGCAACAGATTGATAAGATTGTCTGCTCCTTCATTTTTCTTTTCTTCCGCCATTGAGGGTTTATTGGGTGTGCGAGAGAGATTGTCCTCAAAAGATACAAGCTCGAGACCCAACTTGCTATACTCGGACCTCGTCGGGGACATGCACTGAAAAATGATCAAGAACAACCTGCTCTAATACCACTGATCTGGATTATTTTCGGCACGAAATGAGATCGGAGATATAATAAAGAAATGCACAGAGATATCACAGATATTCAATAATATATCAAAAATATATTAGAGATGCAACCATAAACACATATATACAGTAATACACAATTTCTATTAATGAAATAAATGTACAGAGACTGTAAAATACAGAGTGAAAGACTCGATAGAATGGTGGAAGCTTATCTCTGAGAAGAAATGTGATGGCTACTCGCATTCGCAAGAAGATGATTACAATGAGGCTCTGAGAGCATTTTTACAATAAACATGAATGCCAAAAACCCTAGACATCCAAAAACCTAACCCTAGGAGATGAAGCGCCAAAAGTCATGTGGGCCCCGTTTGGGTAAGTTAGTACATCAACTTCCCGGGGTCGTAACTTTTTCTTACGATCTTTGTTTTAGGCATATGATATCTCATTGGAAAGGTATCATCGAGGAGATTCATTTTGGGGGCTCAATCATGCCTTTAGCTATCATTGAGAACCTCGATCTCGAAAAACCTTCATTTGGGCCCTCAAAATGGCCCCGGAAGTTAAAAACTGTTAAAATTAGTAAATTGCCAAAATTGCCAGAAAACTATTTTGAGCCAATCAGAAAAGGTGGGTGGCCACCAATATCCACCTGGATCATTATATGTCCAGATGTACCCAAAATGAGTGTCATGTGGCTCCACATGAAAAGAATTTCAGGTGGCATAGGACACGTCAACCAAATACTTTGTTAAACAAATTTTGGATATTCAGAGCTACGAGACTCTGAAGCTTCATGACTTCAGGGTTTTTAGGACCTTTATACATTTGAGCTTGGATATTTGAAGCACGAAGTCCCAAAGTGAAACTTAAAATAGGATTTATATCGTTGATTAAGCATTTCGCAATTTTGAATCTTCGAAGTCATGTGAACCGTTGATTTCAATAAGTGTCAAGTTTAACAATTGATGATTGATCTGCCCTGTCAAAATGTAACGAAAATTTTATTAGTTTATGGAATGATACTTCTAAAGACAAAACTTTATTTATAAAAGACAAAAATAAAAAAGAATTTGAAATTTGTATTTTTATTTTTATTTGAAAATTTTATTTATGTTCTAACACTTACATTATATGTTTGTTCAAACTAATATTCTCATTTTGGTGTTGTATGTAGATCACTTTTTTTTGAAAGGTGTAAAGAAGCTCATTACAAAGTGAAGGGTAGACATGGTATCTGAGTTCAAGATGAATTATGACATCAACATGATGCATTGTTTCTTGGGATTGGTGGTTTGGTAGAGACCATGGGAGATTTTCCTTGGGAAGGGTAAGTATGCAGTTCAAATATTGAAGAGGTTTTTAATGGAGGAATACAAACCTATGGCCACACCCATGATCACTAATCTAAAGAATGTGACAATTTCAAATTTATAGTTGTTGGATCCTACGTTATATAGGAAGTTGATACATTATTTGATGTGTTTGGTCAAGATTAGGCCAAATATATGTTTTGTAGTGAACACCTTGAGTCAATTCATGGTGGAGCCATGGCATGAGCATCAGGTAGCAATAAAACAAGTTCTCAGGTATTTGAGGGGCACAATGGAGTATGGTATGAGATATCTTGAATGTGGTGAAGTTAAGTTGTAGGGGTATACAAACCTATATTTGGCAAGAAATATAATAGACATGAAGAGCACATTAGGGTGTTTTTTTATCTTGGGATCAACAATGATATCCAAGTTTAAATGAAGTGGACTTTCGTGGAACTTATATCAAAAGAGGTAGAATACATGGCATTCAGTATAGCTAGTTGTTAGGATATCTAGCTTCACAAGTTATTTGTAGTATTGTTTGATCAGGAGTTTGATCCCCTGGTCATTTACTGTGATAATTAGAATTGTATCAAAATATGTGAGAATATAGAGTTTCATGACAGGTCCAAGCACATAAATATAAGATATCACTTCATATAGGATAGGGTTCATAAAGGAGCAATGAATCTCTGATATATTCCCATGGATTAGCAGATAGTTGATATTCTAACCAAGCCCTTGGTGAAAGGGAAGTTTGAGGCATTTAGAGAAAAACTTGGATTGGTGCAGAAACCCTTCTTGACTAACAAGGAGTGTTGAGAATTAAAGCTTGGACAAGAACTTCTACACAAGTTCCATGTGAACATTCGATAAGTATATTGAGATCTTTTTGAAAAGTAATTCTATTTTTGAAAAATGATTCTATTTCGAAAAGTAAATTCCATTTTTAAATTCACTTTAGTTGAAAAGTGAAAGTCTTATTTTTAGCAGTTGAGTCTAAAAAGTGTATTTCATGCATGCATGACTTAGATTAGGAGTAATATCATAAATGTATTAGGGTTTTGGTCTCATCTAAAACTATAAATACAAGTCAAAATACAAGTCAAAATAAGCAACCCTAAGATTATCAAATGAGTATAAACATCCACATAAATCAATAGATTCTTAGAAGTTTCCCAGTTTAAATAATATTATCCACCCGCATATGATCACATTTACCCTCGTACATTGAAGTAAGATACAACCATAGGACACAGTTCTATGGACATTTTTTTAAAAGAAAGTGTCACAAACACCAAATGACATAGATTGACTTATAAGATGAAAAAATAAGGAATCAATATGCATAGGGAATAATGGAATAAATATGCATAGATATTCATGCATATCTATATCAGCTTGGTAATTATCAATTATGGAGTTCTCAAGGGTGATAAATATCCACCCTGCTACATAACATTGAATGCTATTGTGGGTTGTGTATAGGCCATCGAATTTGAATAGGTGATGGATTTGACAGTGTATACACCACCCACCTCAAAAACCAATGATGCGTTGTAGGGTGGATATGTTTCATCGTTCTTAAGACACATAGGGATTCGTGTATATATATATATATATATATATATATATATATATCCACTTAGTATAGGGATTCATGTATATATATATATATTCTTAGTAGTTATGAATTTTGGACTTTTAAATTGCAAGTTTTTTTATTTTTGCAGAGTCAATAGATAGATAACCTAATTTTACTAACATTGGATTCTTGTGAGGATCTCTAGTTCACTTTTTCTGTCAGAACAACATAAAATATTAGTGAGACTTTTGGAGTTGTTGGTAAATGGTTGTGTTGAGGCCACAACGACCCCCCCTTTAATTTTTCTTTTACATGCAAAAATAAAGGCCCCCCCTACTAAAATTTCATCCCTAATGCCTAATCCTCTATTGCTTGAGCCTAATGTTAATCCTTTGTCTACCTTGAGGGAGTTGGGGGTTTTATCTTGACCGATGGCTGTCTTGGATGAGTTTTTTGTTGATGATTTATTTTTTTTAAATGAATAATTCAAATTCTGCATCCTCTTGTTGGCTTGTTATGCTTAATGTTTGTATGTTTATTCTTTCACATGTTGGTCATACCCTTTTGTTTCGAACTCTAAGTTTGAATCACAATTCACTAATCCTTCTTTGGGGTTTGAGACTTGGTGCATGCAATTTTGAAAACACTTATCTACAACCAACCACGATTATCATTGAATAGACCCAACACTCATTTATAAATTTTCTTGAAGGCAGGGAGTATAATATTTATGGCATATTGGCAAGTGTCCTTTTTAATCGCATGAATGATCTCATTTTTTTTTTCAAAATCAGGTTCGCAGGGCCACTTTATTTAAGTAACCACTCCAACCTTGATATGCATGTGGGGAAATATCTTAATCCTTATCCGGAACCTTGACCTTGATCCGCACCAGGCTTCCCCTATCAGGAAGCGACTTAGCTTAGCTTACAGTTTCCCTAAGGTCCGAAGCTCCTAAGCCTATCAGATCCACCTTTCACGTAAGCCTTTCCTCAAGCCTCTTCATATCGATTTCTACCAGGTTCCTTTTTTGGTCTTCCCTCTCACCAAAATCTCGTTGAGCTTCACGGATGTAATTCTTTGTTGTGTTGTCGCCTAATGCATGTTCTCTATCTGTCGCAATTAGTATCATGCATTATGGCCTAGCGTAAGAACCCATTCTTTGATATGATTGTATTCCCACTCCTTACGATCTTAGAAAGTTTTCCCTCTGAGATGTTCATCTTGACTAGATTGACTTGTTTTGTCTGCTTGGTTGGCATTGATCTCCTTTCATTATCCAGTCACCATTCGTCACTACTTGTGATGTTGATTCGTCGCATGAAGTGTCATCTTCTTCCCCTTGGCCTCTTTTCATTCATCGCAGTTGAATCTCAATGTTCTTGATCACCATATGACCTAGTTACTTGCCTTGATGCTCGGTTGCTTGAAACCTACCTAGTTTACCTTATTCTTAATTGTGGAACCCTGACTTGTGTGTAATTTGGCCTTATTTTCCTAATTTGTATTTATTTTTTTGTATATATTTTGTATATTTTTATCTTTATTTTTATTTTTATTTATTTATTTATTTTTATTTTGTAATTATTTATTTGTATTTTACCCTTGGTTTTGGAAAAACCACATGGTTTGGTTGCACATGGTATTTGCCTATGCTTTTTCCCCATGGTTTTCCCTAAAGTTACATTTGCTATTTATTTTTACATTGGGTAAATAAAGTTCACTTGAAAATTGTTTTTTACATGGGTCAAATATGTTTTTACATGGATAAACTATTTGTTTTACATGAATAAACTATTTGTTAAATGATGTGTTTTTCATAAAACCTAAGGTGTAATGTGTACATCCTTATTTTTCTCATATATCTGAAAAACTAAAAACAATTTGACTTTTCATTTCTTATATATATTCATTTCTTTCATGCCTTTTTCGTTTTCATTTTCATTTTCATTTTGTTTTTCCTTTTACCCCCTAAATCTAGGTTGTACATATTCATTTTATTTTTTTCATTTAATTTAACCTTTTTTATTTTTTTCCTCACTCACTAAAATTCAACGTAATATCCCATGAGACCTCCCCCAGGTTTCTCCCCATTGTTCCTCACATTTACCTCATGGTAAGTTCCATGGGAAACTACCATCTAAGACACACCTTCCTTATTTCTAGGAATCCCCTTCTCCCCTTTGGAATCCCTTGGAATGGTATTACATGATTATTTTATTATGCCCTAAGACTAAACCATATGAGAATTAAACTTAGCCTTAGTATATTATTATTTAATGGCTCAATATGAGGGGCCATCGGAATGATCCATCGGAGTCAACCCCCCTTTGCATGTCCTAACCAAGAGACCCGACAAGCCTTCAAGAAGAGGATTAATATAATATATTGATGTTATATATGTAGATTTTAACCTTCTACAATATTTACTACAAACATATTTTCAGTAAAAGAACAAAAAAGATGCAATGGAAAATACAAACATTACACGGACATTTTTCCCCTGGAAACCCAAACCGGGAAAACCAACATACTCTATATTCATTCATCATGATACATTGTTTACAATACAATATACATATAGGATCCAACGACATCCAAAACCCTAACCCAATGACCTAGATTAGTCAAAAACCCCAATTCCTTAACAGGAAATAGAAAACCATCAGCAAAAAAAACATGTGTCGAAAAACCACCTAAATATGTGACATGCTTCCCGAGGTAGAAAAATATTTCGGGGCTGCTGCCCCCGAACCTCCGCGCCCGACGCAACGCACAAACACTTCTACTCGTGCAAAGAATATAACACATACCCAACAATATCATTGGAAAGTTGTATCATCGGGAGAGCCCAATGGAAGATACCCATAAGAATACTACATCATTGGAAGGTTTACTGAGACTTACCACCCTTATGATGACCAACCATCCTGACGACCATGCATTTTTTTATTGGAATATTATTTTAATATATATTTTTGGAGAGTGTGCATTATCGGGAAATATTATTATATTAATATTCTTCATCTCACATCGGGAGGTACCATCATCGGAGAAGTTGTCGTCGGAGAATTACCAAGACCAACCCTCCAGACGAACAACCTTCTAGATCATGCATTATTTTAATATTATATTTGGAGGTTTATCTTAATAACATTTTTGGGAGAACGTGCATTATTTTAATATTTATTTTGGGAGAATGAATTATGGAAAAAAATATTATTTTAATAGTCTTCATGTCCCATGGAAATTACCACTGGAGTGTGTTGTCGGGGAGTTGTTACCACTGGAATGAGATGGAGTGTGTCATCGGGAAGTTATTGTTGGAGTATGTGTGCACCTCACCTTCTGACCAACCTTCCTGACCATCCATTCCAATGATGATGACTTGGATGGGGGAATATCATATTGAGTTGAAGACTTTGGGATACATTTTAATAATTTTATGTGGGTGGGGGGATTATTTTATTATTTTCAATTTTAGTGATTTTTTGTTTTCACATAGATTTGGGGGCAATTTTATTAATTTGAAGTTTTATTGTAATTTCACATAGGTCAATTTTAATTATTTTCGTTATTTTCTTTTTTATATTTTATTTTCCTAATTTTAGGATAAAAATTAGCCAAAATTATATTACAAGCCATAGGTCCTATGTCTTCCCTAAGTTCTTATTCAAGTTAGCTAAAGGGTGTAAAACCATTTAAACCACTCAATATTGAATTCTCTTATGCATGTGGGATTTTTATTTTTCAGGTTAAGGGAAAACGACCCAAATTCACCCACAGGCATTATCAAGGGTTGTTGAGCACCATTTTTCAAATGGGCATATCTTGGGTTGTATTTGTCAAAATTGAGCCCATGATACCTTGTTGGAAAGGTATTGGACTGGTGAATGCAGTGGGAGATGCATTCAAGCTATTAAATTAACGAAAAACCTCAGAAATTGCAGATAAAATCAGGCCACGAATTTAGGGGGGAAATTGATAAGGAAAACTTCAGATGACCATATTAGGGGCTACAGGCAACGAAATCGAGCTCGAGATAGCTCATAATAAAGATATAAGAGAGAAGAACAGGATGAAAGAGAAAATGTTGATAGATTGAGGGTGGAAATTCCCAAAAAAAGTAGAACACATAAGAGGCTTGATTTTAATTGAAGAATGGGTTGTGTCATGATCAAGCAGTCACAAATCAAGCTACAGGAGTTGAAAACGGATATGCAAGAGAATGATGATAGATTGAGACAAAGGAAAGAATACAGGATGATCTTGTTCAATAGGATAACACCAAAAATTCTTAGAATAAATTAAGGAACATAAGACAATACCAACAAGTTGAGTGAATAACATTTTTAATGAATATCATTTGTAAACTACCTTAGGGAGAAAAGAACCACCCGGGATTCTCTTCAGCTTCTGTTTGTAACCCCCGCATGTTCATTTTTGAAAATGTGAAAGAAACTCAAAATGTGAAATGACAAAACAAAAGGAAAGTGAAGTGAACAGTCATTAGAGTTGAAGAGTCTCTCTTGTCTTATAAAAGAAGACTGATTAGATGTAATGGAGGGCTTTTTACCTTTGAAAATGAAAGATGGTACTATTACTTCTGAATGAATGAAGAGAAAGAGACATTATGGGAACTTGTGATTTTGGTAGATGTACATGAGACTATTCTTTATGCATTTCTCTTCTTCCTAAGTAGTATGGAATTATGTTGTATGAACTATCTCTTCACTTTATTCTATATACTCATGTTGTCATATGTTTCCTTATGAGTATATAAATGATGTTATGAATTCACTTTACAACTAATTGTTGATGTATCTGTAGCACTATTATTATCACCTACCATTGCCGTACATGAATTATTTCTAGTTCTAGTGGTATTATATTTCACCATACTCATCTATTAGTTTTTCTCTCATGGTATAGGTTAGAAGTAGTTAGGTTAGATTAGTTTTCTTTCAATTTAGATCAGATATAGAGTTAATCGGGATTATTTAGGGGACATTTCGTTGTCTTTACCATTTTTATTCTTTTGATTTATAGACAAAACCAGTCCCACATACTAGTCAGAAATGCTACCCCAAACAAGAGTAGGTCTAATTGGGACCTACCTTCGGGCATTCTCCCTTACGTGCTTGACAAGACATTTGGACCCGTCAACGAAAATGACGCTAGAAAGAGGGTCGGATGACAAGTTGAGCATGTGGAGTCATTTTTATTAATTGTTTTAATTTACTAATGGCTCATCCCATATCCCTTTGTGGAGATGTCACTACAAGGAAAATACCCTCTAGCAGAGGTTATAGCGGAGGTTTTTAGTGTTACAAAATTGGCAAAAATTGTCAAAAAAACCTTCACGAAAACATCTATTTTTGGTAGCGGATGTTTTTGCGGAGATTATAATGGAAATTTATTATAACTAAAAAAATTGGGCCGACGGAGGTTGCAGCGGATATTTTTCTAGTCAGTGCACTTCAGGGTCTATACGCATCAGTGCCTACATTACACCAAAAGCATCGGGCCATTCCTAAAATATTGGGCACCGATGCATTTATACAAAATAATGCATCAGTGCTTTAATAAAAACAACACACCAGTGGAATCTATGATACCAAGCACCGATGTGTTCTATAACTTAAAGCATCGATGCTTAACATGACAAGAAAGTACCGAGGTTGTACAAAAAATATTGGGGCACAAGTGCTCTTATAAGTATTAACACATCGGTGCCTTAATAAGAATAAGGCATCGGGTGAATCTATGATACCATCATTGGTGCATTAAAAAACAAACCCTATCGGTGCATGATATTCAGAATGCATTGGGGCGGATGTGTGATACAAAAGCATCAGTGCATTTATTAATTAAACGCACTAAAGGTTTTTTATTATTATAATTGTTGGTTAAAATAGTATTAAGATTGGTGTTGGTTCCTTGTATATCAAAATCGGTGAGAATTTGATTACAGCATCGATGTGTTGTATCTTGAAACACAACGGTGTTGTTTATCATCAAATGCATTGATTGTCATTTTCTCTTTTTAGAAACACCGACTTGTGACAGTGCACAATTATTGTTATTTTTAATACCATTGTTCATCAAAAAATTGACATGTATCTTATAATAGTATCCATATAAATTAAATTTTGATTAGTGCATTTGGATATGATGTTCGAATTAATTTTTTATATCATCAGATTTCACATCTCTTAATTCTAATATTTAATCATCCATATATTTAATCAACAATGTAACATTTCACAACAACATTGGACAACGCAATAGAATAAAATAAAATATATTTTATTATATATGAATAATAGGCTCTTTGTCATACAAAATTGTTCGACACTTATTGGTAACACCTTGTCTTTCAATCGGGACACTATGTCCATTACATTAAACAAAATGTTTTATTTTCACAGACAATTATTTCAAAAAATACAACATCTTGCATTGATATCTAAATATATTGATCATCAATCTTTGTTGGAACTGTTGTCAATGCTCGATCTACTTCCATGAACCATGACTTGGGTTATTTGGTTGAATGTTTTGTCGATTGTCTCGATTGTTTTCCTCTTCTTCAAATGATTCCATCTACAAAAATAAATATAAGTGTAATGAGTTTATCTACGTTGGTGAGAATACTAAAAATTGAAACAAATAATATATATGAATGTAAATTGAAAAGCGGCATACCATAGAAAGAATTGAGTCCTGAATGATACACATTTTTTCAAAACCAAATCTCATGTCTTCTGTCAACAACTCTTTTGTTGGCACATTTCCATACATTGTTTCCTGCAAGTTTTATACCCCATAATAAATCATAGATTTAATATAAAAGATTTTTTTTGTTCCATTAATTATAAAATGAGAGAAGTAAAACAACATAAGATACTTACAAATTCCACAATTAATTTTTGATATGCTAGCATATACTCACAACCCTTACGTAACCCAATGTCAATCACTTTTTGTGATGGCTCTTCTTTGTATGTTAGCACCTGTTTGAAGAAATTCAAGGATGGTTGTTGTAAAACAAATTAAAATATACAAAAATGAAATCTTAAGTTAATGTTATAAGGAAATAGCAATTACTCACAAACTTTGTTATCAACCCTTTTCTTCCTTGTCATCTTGTTTTATGTGCTAAATGGATTCCATTTTGTTTTCTTTTCTACAAGAAAATACTTAAAAATTAATATTTATTGATAAATTAATTATTTATATGTACCTAATAGAAAATTCCAATGATTTCATACATTTGAAGCATGTTGTTGAGATGGCTCCTCCTACGATGCAATTATGTCCATTTATTTTACCGTCTCCTTGTACACTTTTTTCGACATTCCTACTGGCATATTTTGGATATCATCTCTTTGATCCTTTGGGATTTTCATAATCTTCCTGAAAAAATAACATGACAAAAAATTATTTTTATATTGATATATGAAAATTAAATATAACAAAATTGATATTAATAAAGAAATGGTTTGTAGTAATATATACATATTCTAGAAAAGCATTTTAGGAATATTACTTTTTGAATGATTCGTTTTTGTTGTTGTATGTTTTTTCTATTGCAAGTCTGACAGGTCTCATTGACCATTTATTTGGAAATGCTTCTAGTAGTTTAGATATAACCTGGTTCTTGGAATCATTGGATTGATTTCTATATTTTAAGTGGAAAGTATGTCTATACATTCGTTCCACTATATCCCTAATAGTTTTGTAAAAGTTTTCCCCCTTTTCATTAACCTCCAGCACCACTCCAGATGAGCTAAGGACCAATTCATCATCATTTACATCTTCTATAATTTTTGTTTTCTTAGGACGACATTGTATTCCTTTGTTGTTGGTCCCTGTAGAACATTAAACATATGTGAATTAATAGATTGTTTGAAACATGTTATCTAATATTTTTAAGTATATTATTAATGAAAATTCAAAAAACAACTCATATTGAATAGAATTTTTCCATTCACGTGATTCTTCCTTTTGCAATTTTTCCATCAATATTTTACATTATTCTGCACTTAGATCACAAAGAATCGTATCGATCTTCATCAGTTTATGGCTCTACAGGAAACACACTAGACAATACATATTAGTTGAACTTACATATAGTTCAAACATATTAATTTTGTATAGAATTTTAAAAGAACTTGTCTTTTTAACATATTAATTTTGTATAGAATTTACAAAGAACTTGCTTTTTTTGCCTTTTTGGATGTGTTATCATTGTTCGATTATAATTTTTGTTACTTGAACTATTCTCATGCATTTTTATCAATATATATCATGTACCATTCAATACAAATGCTATTAAATATATTTTATAAATAAATCACGTAATTTTCTACAAAAAAAAGTTTAAGGTGTGCTTTTATAATACAAAAGCACTGGTGTGTTCCATATATGAAACACACCGATATCAAAAAAATATTTTTTTTTAACTATAAATTGCAATGGTGCGATATATATTGTTATCAACACCGATCCAATAGAAAAAAAAATGAAAATAAAAAAATACCATGAACAAATAAAATTACACATCGATGAACATTTTTTTTTAATTATGTTGCAACATTACTGGTGTGTTTTATCCAAAAGCACATCGGTGTGTTAGATTCAATTAGACGCACCAATAAATCGAAACAGGTTTTTTTTTAAATGTGATAGGGCCGAGAGGGTTTGGATCCGATGCATCACATGTCAAACGCCTTTTATATGGAAACATAAACCCATTAAATCTAAAATGTTTAAAATGAAAAGTTGTAATTATGAAGTGATAGAGGGAGTTAAACCCTAAGGTGAAATTTTGCAGTCACATAAGCAAAAAGAAGCAAGGGTTTAAGGTACGTATGGAATTTTTTTTTCTGAATTTTAATTAAATCTAAATAGAGATACAAATTATAAAAAAATATTATTAAAATCAACAGTAAAATTTAAAATTTTTACTATGCAAGGTTTTGAGTGAATCAAAAAACCCTTCAAATTCTAATTTTCTGAATAATTTTTTTTCTCCAAAAGGGTTTTGAATGAATCACCATACCCTTCAAATTTTGATCTTCTGAATAAGTCTCATGTTCCAAGTATTGATCTGCTGCTCCACAGTGCTCCTCTGTATGTCTCTCTTGCAAATCTCTCCCCTGTAAATTTTGGAAAAATAATAAAATATTGAATAGCTTAATACCCAGGAAAGATTTTATGAAAAATTTTTTAAATGAATCACCATAACCTTCAAATTCTAATCTTCTGAATAATCTTGTTGTTCCAAAGTATTATGTTGCTCCACGGTGCTCTCTGGTATGGCTCTCTTGCAAATATCTCCACTGTAAATTTTGGTAAAATAATGAAACAATGAATATACTTTTACTATTTAAATCACTTTATGAAATTAGATTTTAAAACCTCGCTCATTTTTCAATTGTAAAAAAACAAAGTCGTGCTTTTTTTTAAGTTTTTCGAAACCTCGGTGCATCTATTAATATAACGCACTAGTGCGTTTTTGTATACAACACATCGGTGCACTTAAAATTTTTGGAGCACTGATATCAAATAATTATTTTTTATTTATTTACAAACCAGTGCAAATCGTAAATAAACGCCTTGGTGCTTTATAGTGTTATATACGCACCAGTGCATGTTGTTTATGCGTGTTGTTTGAATAAGCACACTGGTATTCTTTCAAAGTTATCTGAATTTTCATTTTCACACAAAATAGTATATTCATCTTAAATTATGTTTTAGGATGCATCCACATGACTTGCAGTACTCCATAGTATACATTTTCCTCTTAAAGTCACCTTGTTCTTAAAAATTTATTGTTGATTTTGCTCAAATGCAAGGAGAAAAGATTATAATATCAAATGGTCAATTCTTCAAATTCTAGATCATTCCATATTGCTCAAAGTTCATCACAAATTTCTCCCTTTCCATCTCCAGTAAGTTCAGATTTTATTTATATTTTGATTATCTAATTGAATTTAATTTTTTATCCTTGTCAATCTGAATAAAAATGTATCCAAAATTGCAGGATCCTGATTCAGAATCGAGTTCAGATGCGGATAATATTCCACCAATTCAAAAATGTCGGAAGCTCTTATTAGGAGCAACATACCTGCAAATAGTTGGTAGATGAAAATGGACAACTACTTTATGTTGTCAATAGTAACATGCCATCTTCTAGCCGCAATCCTGGGTTAGCGACGGTAATAATTAATGTTGGGTAAAATGTGATTTGAACAAACGAATTGCATTGTTCTTACTAATATCATCGATGTACTAATGTTCAATATTTTTGAAATTAGGATTTTGATGATGAGCGACCTACCTATCATCTTTTGTTTCACCCCACTACAATTTCAAATCGAGAGAAGGTTGCAATAAGAGCACAACTCGGATAGGAAGCATACCAAGAATGGTTGAATCAACCACCTATTCAATTCCCAATATGTCCAGATTCACCAATTAGGAATGACTACAACAATATTAGTTATTCACAAGTTGGAAATGGAGTCAATGAAATAGAGGTTGGTATGGATGATTATTTACAGGATACAACTTCCATGGAGACAATGTTGTTAGATGCATTCCATAATGATGAGCGAGGGGATGATGCTCATATCACTGATACCTTATTTAAAAGTCTGAAATATGCTTTCACCACCCCTCTCTTTGGACCTAGCCGGTCAAATTCTGCCTAGCTGGGGACAACAATGTTATTGTACAACTTGAAAGCAAAGTTTGGCATGTCAAACGCATGTTTCTTAGAAATATTGAGGTAACTGACTATCATTAAGTCCCTTATAATTTGAGAAATCTTGTCAGACAATCAACATTAAAAAGATTGATTTTATGAACTGTAAATGACATTGTACATTTCTATTGCCCACTAACTACAGTTTATTCAAAGAAAAGTTTCTTTTGAGTGATAATGTCTTGCTCGGTAGTTGTGAAGAGGCAAAGTAGATGTTGAAATTATTGGGGGTTGAGTACATATCATATCATGCATGTCTGAATGATTGTATTCTATATAGAAGATAATATGTAGACAAAGAGATATGTCTGAAATGTAGGCATGATAGATATCATAAATCAAATAAAAAGGGTAAATCACATGGTCCTCCTCATAAGATATTGAGGCACATGCCTATAATCCCAAGGATTCAAAGGCTCTTTTGTTGCAAATAATTAGCGATATTGCAGGGAGGGAACGCCTCGCATAGAAGTGAGTTTGGATTTATGTGAATCCCAATAGATTCAATAGCCATGAAGAATATAGAGGATACATGGCCTGAAAAATTCAAGGATGAAGTACAAAGTCTACGACTCGGCATAGCCATGGATGGCGTCAACCCATATTCCCTCCAAAACACCAACTATTCTTTTTGGCCTGTAGTAGTGATTAATAAAAATATCCCCCCGTGGTTTTTCATCCCTCTTATAGTCCCTGGTAGAAGACAAATAAATAATATGGATGTCTACCTACAACCATTGGTAGATGAATTGAATGAAATATGGGAAGGGATACATGTTTATAATGTATCAAGATCCATCGCAACAAAGAGGAGATTTACATTATATGGAATATGTGCTTACACCACACACGATGATGCAGGAGCATCATCAGCAAAGCGCGAGTGGAGGACAACTCAGAACCCTAGCATGCATTTTGAAGTGTTTTGGATTTTAAATTTGGCATATCAATGTAATATCTGCGAAAAAATTTAATTAAAGATGATCTTAAATTTTTGGAGGTTGAACCATCGCATGAGATCGATGGGGGATGTATTTTTATTTAATGAAGTAGATTGCAGGGAAGATTCGATGGATTTTCTCTTATCTGTCTGTATTGAACATTTATTGTAATAAGCCTTAGTAGTTGATAGTTTTTAATTCAATAGGATAACACTAAGGTAGTCGGAGGGAAAAGATCTATGAGCTCTTTTGTATAAAAAAAATGTATTGTTTCTCAGAAGAGGCTACTGAAGGTTGAATTTATTGTTGTAGTTGTTGAAGGTTATTGTTGTTGTAGTTGTATTTTTTGTATAAGTTGTGGAGATTGTCGAAGCTTATCAAAGTGTATGAGCCCATGTATATTTTTAGTTGAATTAATATAACATAGAAGCATTGTTCCAACTGTTTAGTGTTACCATTGTTGTGTTTGTCTGAATGAATGGTAGGCTTTCTGTTTAAATTGCAATTCTCTGTATTTATTTGTTCTTATGTTATGAATGCATTTACATGGTTGAATGTATGAATTTATGAGAGTTTAGATAAATTTCAATTGTTTCTCTTCACAATATTATGCAAGGAGTGCATATTGTCCACAAGGAGTGCGTTGATAGAATCTATTTTGACTCAGAAGCTTAGAAGGGATAACTTGAAATTTTATTTGCAAGAAGTGCATATTGTCCGCAAGGAGTGCATTGACAGAGTCTTCAGACTCAGAAGCTCAGGATAAGTAGTTTTAAGCTTTGTTGAGAAGAAGTGCAAAAGACCTCGCAAGGTGTGCATAAGTGGAAACATACTCAAATTTCTTGTGTTCAGAAGGAGAAATTGAGTTGATTAAAGAACTGTTGCAAGGTGTGCAAAGTCACTCATAGGAGTTGAGTCGTGGAAGAAAACTTGTTGCAAGGTGTGCACAAAAGTCAAAATTTGACTAAGTGTCAAAAAGGTGCTATGAGGAGTTAGAGGTTCCAAGAAAGAGCAAGCTCAAAAGAGGTAGTGGCGAGAAGTATTCAATAGGGTGGAGTCTTTTAATATTCCCCAAATTAATGAGAAAGATCCATTTAGGACGAAGCAGGATCATTCCAGACCATCATATCTGGGAGAGTTGCACAGAGGATAGCGTCTGAGTCCTTTGACACTTCGAGTATTCGGAGGTTTGAATTTGTTCAAAGTGCGGGATTGTCGAAGTACTGAAACTACAAAGTGATCATAACCGTCAGTTGTAGAGAGGACGCATGGCAGAGATCCATGAGGTTCGAAAGAAAGGTCCTTTAGAGAAAATGAAAGGAGGAGTAACCAAAACTATTGAAGGTTGAATAAGTGAAGAATATCATAACCATTGATATAAGGTGGACGTGTGTCACCAGATTGCATAAGTCGGTTTCCAACTGTTGATTGTTGGAACATGTGGTATCTAATATGTCACTTCAGTGATAGGACGTTTCGGGAGAAATAGGAGAGTGAACTCCCGAAGGTTGCAAGTCTCAAAGGCCGAAGTATAAAAGATTCGTTGATGAGTAAGGGGGTGCATGGAGAGTGGAGATTTATTGCGGAGGTTTGATACTCCAGGAGAACAAGCATTAAGGGAGATTTGACCGGAAGTCGTCCAAGGAGAGCGAAGGAAGAGCCTCAACCGTAGATCGAGGTGAGCACATGGAGCTCGATATATAGCCTCGGGTGTGAATCACTTTGGAGAAAAAAGGAGTTAGAGCATTCAAAACTCCTGAACGTCGAAGTCTGAAACAGATCATAGTCATTGGTTGTCGGAAAAAAGAGAATCGTCAATCGTCTAAGGGAGTTCGTGGTTTGGGGCTCGAGTAAAAGGTTGTTATTGTTGCCAAAATAGTTGAATTCTTAAGTCTAAATGCCTTTCAGGGTTTAGCCTTGGGTCATAGACCGAGGTCACATGAGAAGAGGGGCTAGCAGAAGGAGCTAGTGCCCGCAAATTTGAGATTTCCAAGAGCACCAGGAAAAGGGCCTGTGGGTTCCATATGACCTGCACCTAAGGTGATAAAAGGGCTTGTGTTAAATTGAATTGGGGGCTATTAGGGTCCCGAGGAGCTAATTCGACTTAGCCTTGTGTATATCCTTGACCAGGAAGTCGTGCAACCCTAGGAGGGAAGGGGGGTTGTGTCACATGATTATACAGGCTTAGGAGTTTTCTCTGGTAAATTACATGTTTATTGATTTGTTTATATACATAACAATATTTTTTGGCATATTTAATTCATTGTGATTGTTGTGATCTTCGATGCTAACATGCTCTGTATACATTACTAATTTCACAAGTCTTGTAACAAAAGGCTATCATGGATGTAAATGTTGTGGACCTTCTTTGAAGGCTAGGTGATCAAACCATCTACGGAATCTAGTGTACAAATTCTCCAAGGTATTCCTCCCAGAACAACACCCTTACAGAAGAGCAGCATCCACTTTCAATGGTAAACTAGAGAGAACCCAAAGGCCTGGAATAATGACACCAACATAATGGCTTAGAGAATATGAGAGAGAGAAGGAGAAGGAGATTACAGAATTGTTTGATTCAAACGAGGAGCCTATGTTCGATGATCTAGAATTCTTCGACACCTATGTTGAGAAATTTCCCAATGGGATGAAAAAGAAATCTGTCTTTTATGAGCTCCTATATTGGTAGCATCTTAAGATTTCCCACTTACTATATTCCATGCATATATTTAAAAATGTTTCATCTTCTTTATGGAGGCACATATCATCAAAAGAAAGTGACACATTATTTGTTAGAAGAGATATTATTTCTTCAAAAAGTAAAAAGAAACATTGGCCAAGAAAAGTAAGTAGAGGAAAGATTGGTCCCTCTTGGTCTTTCAATCAAGGTGATGTCTCATGGATATTGAAGAAAGTTGATATTTCTTTGGAAAAAGAAGTTATATTGGACGTGAAGGTGCCTTATTTATATGGGTCTTCACTACAGTGAAACTTCACAGTGGAAGACCATTTGTTGGGGTTAAAATCACATGACCATTTGAACCTTATAAGAGTACGTATGTAAAAAACATGATTTTAGTATTTGTTTTATAAATTCATGCTATGGGATAAAACATAATTAATTTTGAATGTGTTTACTTTGTAGTGTCATTATCCTCTACTCGTGTGTGGGTGTGTGAACCATGACTTCCCCCAGGACCTACGATGTTCCATATCTAAATTATCTACATCTGTACAATGAATCACCTAAAAGGATCAGATTCATATGGTTATCATTCCATGGTGGCGTCAAAAGATAGATGAGATTGTTTGTATGTTTGAGAAGGAACTGCCAACGAGTTTCATGGACTTGTAGGTTCATCTTATAATTTACCTAGTATATGAGGTTGAATTAGTCTAAGTGGTTTATTTTCATTGGATGTTCTTCTTAGAAAGGTACATGAAGAAGTTGAAAGGATTTGTTCGACAAAGGGAAAAATTTGAGGGGTCTATGGCAGAGGGGTACATATCATATGAGTCTTTCTATTATGTCAGTGAGTACATCAAGTAGATCGACAACACACCAGGTGCAGTGATTTGGGACGACGAAAGGGATAAAGACAAAAGAGAATGGGAGCTTCTCCAAATGAATGGAAAAAGGCGCTTGATAAAGAGAAAGTGACTTATCGTTTGTCAAATTTCTACATAGTAAATATTCACACTGAACTTCATAATGTATATTTTGATATGATACATACNTATATATATATATATATATATATCAAAGAATTCAGAAATTGATGCCATCAATAAATTCATTCTTTACAATTCTGAGGAAACACAGCCATGGGCTGCATTGTACGAACAAAAGAGGAAATGGAACAGTGACAGGAAATAATTTAGACGGTTGAATGGTAGAAGCATGTCTTATCCTGATCATTTAAAATAAAATATGCCAATGATATGTCCCAAAAGTTGGGTTGTTGACCAAGTCAGAGAGAAATATGGTGCATCTGGTCATTACCTGCATGTTGAAGAGGATGCACTAACCATAGGGATTGGGTGTAGCAACCTGGTAATAATATCTTTGTGTATAGTTTTAACTTCATAATGAACCCTTGAATTGTAACATCTATATTTTATATTTTATTGGTCGTCTTATTAGACACATGACACTGTGATTTTTTCACTTTTTTATAGGTGTATTTGTTCCCATCTATGTGGACATATGGACATCATTTTCTCATAGAGGATGTCGATGATGGACACATGACACAAGACTGTGAAGTGGAAATCGAGTTCGACCAATCTAGTCGTGCTAGCCACCATGATCAAAAACTAATACGAGGGATGTTAGGTTATGTTTAAAAGACACAAGATATCATTCGAGTGGACTTCTCTTATTTTCAATGTGTTATTCTTAGGTGCAAGTGGTGGGACACCTTTGATCAGAATAATGTAAAGGAAAATCGTGATAGTGGGATGATATGTATCAACTCTAGAAAGATGTGGGATGAAGCTAAGGAGCCTTATGTTTTCCCAAAACACTGCAACCAAGTGTTTTTTTACCCAGATGTGTTGGATAGGAATTGGTGGTTCGTATTAAGACACGACCCTAGATCAAAACATATGTTTTAGAACAACAGTGTTATCATGTCAAGCGAGGAAGATAATGAGGGTGATGACAATAGAGAGTGATATGTACATGTTTTATTTCATCATTAATATCATTAGTATCTTTTTATTATCTTTATTTCACTAATTATACTGTTTTTTATTCATCTTCTAACAAAGGAAATGTTAAGTTAATTATAACAAATCTTTGAACATTTTTAGTTAGTTAACATTCAGTTTGATGTGTAATGTGTTTGTCTTTCAAATAATTTGTGATTGCATGGAACAATTGATTGAAATAGAATTTTATGTTGTTATTTGAACATATTTATATGTCATTGCATCTTTAATTATATAAAATTTTAAGAATTATTATCATGATAAAGTCATAAGAATTATTATCATGTTCAAAATGGCCTCAAGATGTTAGATGTTTGACCCTTTACCAACATGTTATAGAAGCATTGACACCTAAAAAAGAGCATAGTAACAATGGTAAAAAAGAGCATAGTATAGAAGGTGACATTTATCCATTTATTAGCAATCCTCTTACCCTTGGACACACTCAAGAACTTGTATAAAGCACTTTTGTTGTTGATATGACTTTGATCCTTATATCTCTTAGGGAAGTAAATCTAAGATTTGCATTGTAATTCCTTGATTGAGCATTTGAGTTGTGAATATTTTAAACCATGCATGAGTTATTTAATTAATTTTTTAATTTTATATATATGCAACGACATATAATATTTTTATAGTTGGCAACATGTTTAGATATAGAATGGTAATATTTTAATTTACATAGTTTCTTATTTATCATAATAATCTATGTTGATATTAGAAGTAATAATATGATTGATATGCATGTTTAATAGTACAACTTTTTTCATGATATGTTAACATGATGATTCAAAAATTGAGTTTATGTTCATGTATTTTGTAAATTTAAAAGTAAGATATTTAACAAATAATGTGGTTTATAATTTAAAAATTAAATTTCTAACATGATTTTGTGATAATTTGGTTTTTAACTAAAGTGTTTATTAGTTTACATACTTTTATCATTGCTTTTGGAAATATTTATAAAATTATGCCCCCAATGTTGAGTAAAACCACAATTAATGAAGTAATTTAAAATTTGATAGCAATCAACTTACGAAATAACGACAAAATAACAATAGGAAGATCCATTTGCATCCATAAAACTTTAGGGCCAATAGAATGCTTATCATTGGAGATCATAACTTTTTATAATAACAGTTTTTAGTGTAGAAGAGTCTATTAAAAAAGAGTAATTAGTACACTGGAAAATAACATTTATTCATATATAATTTGTTTTTTGAAAAATAATTTAGTTAGAATGAATATATATGAACTATCTATGCAATAGAAAAATGTTTATGGTAATTTCACAATTATATTTTCAACCATATTGAACTTTGTAATTTATAAAAATATATTTGCATTTTTTATTTAAATTAAGTCTTTATGTTTCATATATATAAGATTTATATAAGTTCACCAATACATAATCTATAATAAATATCATTTAATAAAAATAAACATCATGATGATAACCATCCAACAAACATAAACATCATATAAAATACACATTTAAATTCACTAACATCAATTAATTAATTATACATACCTCTAGCACATATAAACGTCATTAATTAGCTAGCACACAAATCTAATAATCTAACAGGGCATCATCATTGTGATCGCATCTAACAAAACACAAGCACTATCTAACATCATCATCACACACATCTAGCAAGCATCATTTAACATAAACATCTATCAAGCACATTTAACAAACATATCTAACATGATTGTGTTAATGTACACATCAATATCAACATATAAATTAATTAAGTACATAATCATGATCAACAGGAAAAATGCACATCTAATGAACATTGTTATAACATACACATCTATCAAGCACATTTAACAAACATACATAACATGACCTAACAATATACACATCAACGTCAACATAACATGACCTAACAATATACACATCAACGTCAACATATAAATTAAGTACAGCAACATGAACAGAA
>JASDQU010100280.1:463144-481544 GCA_032191745.1 Picea mariana | reverse complement strand
TATATATATATATATATATATATATATATATATATATATCATGAACAAGTCAAATAACTGCTATAACATATATGGTCCAACCGATGGGATAATTTTCATAACTACAAAAGTAGTTAAGGTCTGGTCTGTAGTAGAAGATGATGGATGGTCAAGAGGAAATGGTTGGTTGACTCTCTGACCAGAAATAAGGGGTAGAGGAATAGGTCATGCCTTCTCATCTAGGTGAGGTGAAATAGGAGGATGAGTAATAGGTCATGCATGCTCATCTAGGTGAGGTGAAAGAGGAGAAGGAGGGATATGTATTTCATGTTCATGATTTGGGTGAGGTGAAGGGGGAGGAGGAGGATATGGAGAGGGATCACGGCCACCCTCATCAATCGATGGGGAACTGGACGAATGAGTTGTATTGAAAGGTGAGTTGTGCCTATCATCGGGAGCCTCCCTCGTTGTTAGTATCATGGTAGCTCTGAAGATATGATGCATAAGAGGCATCAAATCACGTGGCATCTCCCTCCAAAGCCCCAAGAGCATAGGATCTACCTTGATGTCTCGCATCAGCACGGGGAGGACTCTCACCTCAGTCAAAAGTGCACAAAGTAGGTCACCCAACTCCAACCTGAATCATGTATCTAGCCTACGGCACATGTCGTCGGGTATATGCACTTGAGGACCCTGGCCCGTCGCAGCCTCAGGCATCGTCTCCTCCTCTTCATCTATTGGGGGAGGAGGCATGTCCCTAATTAAAGTGCCAATATCTGTAAAATATATAGTACACAACAATAATTACAAAGTTTCATTAAACAATTTAACAAAACAAGTTAAAGAATGTGTTAGAATTAATTTTATTCTAATTAGGTAAGACAATAAAATGAAACTAGATTAATTTAAACAAAACACTAATATTACCTCTATCATCTGGTGTCTCATCTAGTGTCAAGAGGATTTTCATACATCATCGTCAATACAAACCCACATAAAGGACATGACACCATGACGAACATGTGATTTGTCTCACTACCTAGTAGCCCCAGTGCATCTGGGGAAATCCTGGTCGGAAATTTCAGCTAGCCCCTCTTGGGCATCATCTCCCCCCACATGTGCATTCATACATGAGTCCTCGACCTAGTAGGCTGATGTAAAAAAATTGTCCTCGTCTCTAAAAACCTCTCAAAAAATAATCAAAACAGCTCTGAGGAAAAAGGGAAGTTCAACCTCCCACGTATGATAGCATGGCATCTGTCTAGCGCTATACAAAAATGCCGCAAAAAAATGGCAGACCATTTGATACATCGTGGCCTCTATACCAACGAATCAAAATAATACAAAAGAGGTCAACTAATGCACTTCCCATCACTCGTAAAGTGTTTTATGGTCATCACTAACAGTGAGAGGCACATAACCTCCTCTACGTTGATAGAGGTGATCCACGGTTGTCCACCAGACACCTGAAAATCAACTAGGGATAGTACATCAACCCAAATATATCGTTGAGAGTACATGATTTTAATCTCAAATGCAACACCTACTGGAACATCTAGGAACTGGGTAAAATCCTCCCCTCTCCTAGTTAGCCCAGTGATAAATTAAATATCCTCCTCAGTGGGATGGTACCATTGATCTAGACCCACACGAAAAGCATGTCGATGGACATCCCATCGACAGATCATATGCACCAACAACCCGAAGTGCCCCTTAATGGATTTATCCTTCTCATAGTACTTAAGGAGGCCTACATTCCTCAAGAGAACATGAGTCACTACAGTAATAGGGCGAGGATACAAATCCCTCTCCCTCACCTCACATTCACGTACAACATTGTACAAGTCCACCCTCTACTCATGTTGTTTCTTCCACTCTCTCCTCTCACGTCTCTACATGATGAATATATGAAATAGATTAGCCTGACTCACACATAAAAAATAAAAAATATCAACTAAATGAGAAATTTATTTATAAATATGAAAAATAACTTCCTTCAAAAAATAAGTAAATGTCATAATTGGTGAGCCTGAAAAATAGTCAAGCACCGCCCGCGGTGCGTACATAACTTGTGAGCACCGCCCACGATGCGCTAGGAAAACTAACACATTGTATAAAATTTGTTATATTATGTTATGCAGTGCGTTGTATAACCCTACTGCACCGGTGCAGATAAGTAAACCCACGCCTCGGTGAATTACAGTTATCCTACGCACTACTTAAAATAAAAACAAATTAAAATCCTAACGCACCATAAAACATTTTTTTTTAATTTAGTTAAGGCAATGCGTATATGTTCCTTATATCCCCCAGTGCATTTAAGTAACAGAGACACACTACCCCACCAATTTTTTAACATTGACGCACCGCCCCACCGATGTGTTACGACTACCCTACACACAGCTTAAAATAAAAACAAATTAAAATCCTAACGCATCGTAAAACATTTTTTTTTAATTAGTTAATGTGGTGCCTACACGTTCCTTAAATGTACCTATGTGTTTCAGTAATGGTGACGCACCGCCCCACCAATTTTTTAAAATTGACGAGTACATAACTTTGCAATTTTTTATCTAGTTGTTTCGGGCGGTGTGTTTAATTCGTTCGGCTCACACCGCTAGCGGTGCACATAGAGAATTTACAAGGCGCGCTGCCACAAAATGCCATTTTTTTAAAATGGTGTGGTTGTAAACATGAACGCACTGATGCACATGCTTACTAACGCACTGTGAAAAATAATATATCTAATTTGTGTGGTGTGTCATGTACCATAACAGACCGGTGTGTTAGAGGTATTAATACGCACCACCGAATAGATAAATAATTTTACATGGTGCATCGATAAACGGACGCATCGGTGCATTCCTCTTTACCTATGCACTATTGAGGAATTCAACATTGTGTTGCGATGCACCCTGTAAATATATAGGGGGCACCGACCGTGGTGTAAGCTAAACGTCTTGAAAGCACCGCGCAAAAATTTATTTTATTTTTTTAAACAGTGAAAAATTAAATCAATTTTAAATTTTAATCGACCAAAAAATTAAGTTATAAAGAAACAAAGATATTACCTGAACATTTTGTCGTCAAGGAGGCATGGTTGGCACATAGTCAAAAAAAACAAATTTTCACACCGTTTGGAAAAATTTGAAAGACACAGACATAGAAACAGACAGAAGGAAGGCAAGCAAGGGAAGTACTGATGGTAGTGCACTTTAGAAAGGAAAAATTGGCACCAGTGCTTCTGATCTCTACAACACTGAAAATGGTAAAAATGAATTTTATGGCTAGTAAAAAAAATTTGTTAAACCCTGTTCTAGTGTGCTCGATGACTGAACGCACCGATGCTACAATATTTACATAGCGCACCAGATAATATTTTTTACAAATAACCCAAACATGGTGCACCCTTTTACAGCACGGGTGCACACCATTGTTACATAGGGCACCTGTTATTTGTTTTAAAAATAACCCTAACACGGTGCTCCCTTTGGAGAAACGGTGCCCCTCGGTGCGTCAATATACTATGGAGCGCACCAACATATCTTTTTGAAATAATCCTACACTGGTGCATAAATGTTTTTATTTAACCATGTCATAGTGTGCTCTAGTATTAGCGGCACCGGTGCGTCTGGTTTTAACAAGAGCATCGGATGATATTTTCTTAAAAATAGCCCTATCACGGTGCATCCCAAAAGAGCATGGGTGTTGATCGGTGCGTCAGTATACCACAAAGCGCACCGCAATATATTTTTCAAAACAATCCTACGATGGTGCATATTTGTTTTATTTAATCATGTCACGGTGCAGTTATTGATGCAACTCCCTGGTGTGTTGGTGTGTTATAGACGCATCAATGCAGTGTCTTTTTAATATACACACCATTTTTCTTTAAACGTTATCGAAATTTTTATTTGCCAATAATATAGATTAGAATTTTTCTAGACTGGGCATGTTGTAGACTCAAGGATTTGGTGAACTCCCAACTATATTATAAACGAGCAATGATTATAGTTTAGGATTTTGAGAGATGGTTATGATCATTGACGGAAAGATCAAGGTTATGATCATTGACAATGAGATCACGTGGGTTATGATCATTGATGACGAAATCACATAGGTTATGATCATTGACGGTGAGATCACGCAGTTTATGATCATTGACAATGAGATCACGCAAGTTATGATCATTAATGGCAAAATCGTGCAGGTTATGATCATTGATGATTATGCAAGCTCGTTATGATCATTGACAATGAGATCACACAAGGTTATAGTCATTGATGATCATGATGGTGATATGGGAAGGGCGATCCAGAAAGTAGTATGTACCCATGGAGCCATATTCCCATCGTGTACATCATGGTCATAAGAACTCAAATTGTCATCATAATCACACACAATTGTGAATTAGAAACTAATATAGATTACATTTTTTCTAGACAACCTGTTAGTTGGGAGTTCACTAAATACTTGAGTCTACAACATGCTTCAAATGATTATAGATTAGAATTTTGAGATACTACCCATACTTTAGACTCAAGTCTTTATAGTTGAAATGCAGACAGAAAAATTCACAGAAACACCCACAAAACAAATCCCTCTCCTTCTCCCTCGCCTCCCAATCCCGTACAACGTTGTACAGGTCAACCCTCTGCTCCTATTGTTGTTTCTTCTCTCTCGACTGATGTCTCTGCATGATTAAGAATATGGATGGTAATTTTTTAATTTAACCCTTTTACAATGCGCTAAATAACTAGCCGCATTGGTGCATCATTATTTACTTAGTGCACTGAAGTATTTTTTCGAAAACCTTACCATCGTGCGCCATTGTTTGGGAGCAACCATATGCACCGGTGCAATTTCTTAAGTAGTGCACCATAATATATAAAAAAATTAAAAATAACATTTCCACAGTGCACAATTTTTTAGAGCAATTGTGCACCCTGGTGTGTCATTATTTATGTAGCGCACCAGAGTATTTTTTTTTGTTTGAAATAACCCTACTACGGTGTGTTATTTTTGCGGGCACCGTTGCATTAGTTTTATAAAACACACCGGTGTTTTATATTTATAAATGAACCGTACAAAAACATCTTCTAAAACCTTCGCCCACTCGCCTCCACTAGTATCCTCTATTATAAACGGAATTTTGGGCTATTTTAATAAGGGCGTCCGCAAAAACCTCCACTAGAGGGTCTTTTCCTTGTAGTGTGTTTTTTTGGTATTGTACCTCCCAAACCTCCTAGAAATGTTTTACATTTCTTGTAGCAACTTCAATTTGATGGAGAGGGTGAAAGATCTGCATCTGAACATGATTTACAATTCTGTAATTTTTGTTGTTCTCAAAATATTACTAATGGAAATGTCATTTACAGATTGTTCACTCTCACTCTCACAGGACGAGTCAAGAGTTGGTGTGAGACTTTCTCAGTTGCCTCTATTCACACATGGGAGTGGTTTATGTATTCATTTTGGCATGCTTTTGAGAATTATGATTATGATGATTTGTGTGTAGAGATATCAAATCTTAGAAAGAATGAAGATGAATCTCTTGAAGATTTTGTTATCAGATTTACTCATATTTTCTATAAATTTCCTTTAGATGATAGCCCCTCTATCAATGATTTGATTTCCTATTCAGTTTATCTTACTAATGAAACATATAAGCCAGTTGGGCTCCATAGGTCTGGGTATTTCTTTACTAATGGTTTAGTTGGGCTCCATATCTCTGGATATTTCTTTACTGTGGGGTATATAGATCATATAGAGAATGATTTTTTGGAAGAGATATATGTATCCTCACACCACTCCATTCCCCCTTTCCTTCCTTATGAAGAAAAAGAGACTTCTTTTGTTGTAAATTTGAGTTCATATTTTTCTGTAGCCGACTAGGACGAGGGTTTTCATGTTGATAATGGGACACTTTGGGTCACACCAATGGTTATGCCAGGTTCTCATTATCCTGTCTCATCTTTTCCATCACAATAAATGGAGGATGAAACTATGGACAAAAACTTGAATGTTGATCATTTTGTTAATGAAGAAAATACAAACACTCATGAAATGAATTCTTCCTCACCCATGGATAATTTGGAATTAGTTCCTTTTGATTTGAATTGTCCTGTTGTTATAAATTCTCCTAGTTTAACTAAGATAGATCAACAATGTTTTCCTACTTCTACTGGATCAGTTATTGAACCTTGTTGTTCTAAGGATTATTTTGATTTACTCTTCTCTTCTGACCATGAGCATGTTTTGAAATATGTTTCATATTCTCATATTTTGCAGGAGCAAAACAACCACGCCAATCTCTTCACTCCATGAGAAGAAATAAAAATACAGGACATACATCTTTTAACATCACAATCCAATTTTTGTTTGAAAGAGGAAAACCATGATGAGGAAGAACGTGTTGATTGTGAAACCATGCCTAGTTGTGGAGCCCACCCATTCACAATCAGTCACTAATGTTCTTAAGGAAGAGGAAATACCATTCAATGGGGTAACTTTTTGAAAATTTATTTTGTTCAAGAGAGAGTTTTCATTCTCTTTATTCTTCTACTTACTTGATCTGGGATATTTTATTCGATGATTATTACATTAATTGCATTAAAGAGAATAAATAAAGCTTATGTGCAACATAAATAAAGAAGGCATGAATATGGAGAAAAGAAGAGAAAGATGGAAATAACACAAAGCTTGATAAGGGAGTTCATCCCAACAATGGACTATGTATCTAGGCCCACTTCGAAGTGGAGAGGCCTTTATATTATCTCAACAAAAATTGGCATAAATACATGGTTAAACCTCAAAAATGAAAAAGGCCCTGAAGATCCACTGTTTGGATGCAAATTATGGTTGCACCAGTGGATTCGTGGAAATAAATCATTCAAAAATGATTGTCAAAACATCAAATTTTGTCATTGTCAATCTCAGGCCCCTCCTAGGCTCTTTGCCTCATAATGTGTGCCACATCAACCTACTATTATGACTCCTATTGCATAAACATTTGTTCCATGCAAATAGAAGGGTGTATAACTCCCTCAAGCGGATAATTAATTGTGTTTAAGTAAAAATTCAGGGGTGAACTTACCAAGTCCCCCCTTCCTGGCTTGTTGGCAAGTGGTGATTAATTTAGAGTTTGTTAAAGGGGAGACCCAGGGTCAAACCCGCGGCCTCCCCTTTTCGATTCTTGTTGTAACAATATATGAATATAGTTTCAAGCATTATATTGAAATAACCCAACCGTAATTTTTATTCATTTTATAGTTCTAACTCCCACCGAGTTTGGTCATTTCCAGTACCGTATATTAGGTTTGGTGCCAAGTTTAAAGATTTGATTGTTGCATGGATTGGGCCCAACCATATTTGATGGGATGTGGTCACTAGAATGTGGGCCACCAAATGGTCTGGCCACCAGGTCCGGCACCAACCGGTCTGATGGCCGAACTATATATTTAATTTTTTTAAATCCAGATACTAGCCCTCATTAGGCATTTGCGAGGTGCCACATGGCACCTTGTGATTGGGCCATGTGGAACTCTTTCATTCACATCCTTATGCCCAATCACTGTTGACTCACCTGCCGCATTCTGCTCTGTCATGAGGCCACGTGACAACCCCTGGGTGGTGCCACGTGGTGCCTCCTGGGGGTGCCATGTGTCACCTTCCAATTGGCCCATGTGGCCACCAAAAATGCCAATTGTGCATGCCATGTGTCAGCCTCTGGGTGGTGCCACATCGACATGCTAACATCAACATGATGTCATGTTGACATCACCTCTATATGGTTGATTGTTGACATCACTTGTACAAATGTTGACGTCAGTGTTGACTTTGACTAGGGTTGACCACAACTTTGACTAGCCATATATTCTTCATCCAGACTTCGTTTGAGGTGTTTTTTGCGTTGTTGGAAAGCTCTTGACGAGCTCTTCAGCTTGGTGCCATTTTTTTCTGATATTTGAGGACTTTAAATTTTTGTCCTTTTTTATCCTCTTGGATCATTCCTCCCCACTAAGAATATTTTAGGCCTTCAAAAGCCTTATCAATCAACATATAGGTGAGATAATTACTCCCTCAATTTCTCCTTCTCGATCCATTATACTTTTCTTGGATGTGTGCCCTTAAGCCCCACTCAAAGATATTCAACATCACCCTTGCGTGAAGTCCTCGTCCTTATGTCCAGGATGATATCTTTCTTTAACTCATCCAAGTACTCAGAAGCAAACTCATCCATTGAAGGTACTAAAACACTCTCCCTTTGATCCATGATCATTGGAGGCTCATATAGTTTCGGGTTCTCTACATTTACAATTGAGTGTATTTTCATATATGGTGGTAGATCTAGGCAGAAAGAATTTGTGATAATCTTCTATAAAATGGTGAAGGATCCATATCTAATGATATTGAGCTTATTTTCTTCACCCTTCAACCTATCTTTGATGATGCGGAGCCACAGTTGATCTCCCACCTAAAATTGGTGATCAACTTTGTGCTTTTCATGGCGATCTTTGTAATGTGACTGACTCTTTTCCAACTATTCATGGACTACCTAGTGTACCTGTTGAATCCTTTGGATGAACTTGCAAGCTCTGTCTTCATCTCTTTGTTCACTTGAGTCGACATCTTTCCCAAATTCCAAGTTCAAGGGAGTCTTGGGTAGATATCCAAAACATGTCTCAAATGGTGAATTCTGGGTGGAAGAGTGCAAGGATCAATTATATGCATGTTGCACGTACTGTATCTGGTCATCCCACAACTTGGGATGTTTGTTGCAATAACCTTAGAGAAAATGAACCATTATTATGTTAACTACCTCTGTCTATCCATCAGTCTATGGATGGAATTAAGTAATCCTCTTCATCTTGGTGTCCATCATTCTCCACAAGCTTGTCCAAAACTCTCCAAGGAATCGAGTGTCTCAATCCAAGATAATGGATGTGGGCAGTCCAAAGTAGAACCATATATGCTAAAAGAAAAGATGAGTAGTTTTCTCAGCAGTGATATACTTTTTGCATGGCATCAAGACACACATCTTGGTAAACCTATCCACTACTACATACAAGTAGTCATGACCCCTTTTTGACATAGGAAACCCCCCTACAAAATCCATGGAGATACTCTCCCAATAATAAGAAGGAACATGGAGTGGTGTGTATAGCCCCGATTTTATATTAGTGGACTTACAAGTAGAGCACATCACACACCCATTTACATACTTGGTTATAATTTATTTCATCTGAGGCAAATAATAAAACCTCTGCAAATGAGCCATAGTTTTTCCTACCCCAAAATGCCCAGACACAAGGGAAGTATGGGATTCTTGAATTACATGGACTCTTTCACATGTAGGAATACATAGCTTTCCAAAATGGTAGAGTAACTTTCCCTGCAAATAATAGTTCTCCACTTGTGAACCATGGGTTAGCCTCTCATATACATATTTAAAATATTCATCAGTAGAATATTTTTCAACATAGCTATCATGAGATAAAGAATATTTTTTAAGAATAATAGATGCAGAAATAGGAGGTCTAGAAAGCATATTCACAACCTTGTTGTTTATGCCCTTCTTGTATCTGATAACTAGATGGAATTGTTGTAATAATCCCATCCACCTGTAGTTCCTTGACTGCTGAATTTTGGTATGTGATTGGATGTACTGTATGTTGGTTGTGGAGCCTGATTGTCTTCCTGATTCAGAGGTATTTTTCTTTCAGCCGTGTTTATACCCCATGAAGTATTTACACCCCAGAAGTATGTACACTCTTCCACGCGGGGGAGTGCAGAGGTGGGGTACCCCCTCTGCGAGGTCTGGGGGGGCTATCCCCCTGACTGGGGGGTCTAGGGATAAGTGGGCCCCCAATGGGGGTTCAGGGGCGAAGCCCCCGAAGGAAAAATTGCCTTGTAAATGTATATTGTAATTTCATTGTAAAACTGGACCGTTTATTATAAGGTCACAGATCTAACGGTAGAGATTACGTTAGGGTTTTTTTCCCTAGAATTCAACCCTCTTTTATGAGGGAAATATATTGCGGCGATGATTGATGGCGAATATTGTATTCTGAGAGAGGAGACTGTGAGAGAAAGAAGAGGAAGTTACAGCGGGTTTTGCTGTAGGTTGTATCCCTTCATTTGTTGGATAATAATAAAGGAAGGACCTGGCANCATTTGCTGGATAATAATAAAGGAAGGACCTGGCAATTTCTCTGGTGGACGTAGCCCACACTGGGTGAACCACGTAAATCCGTGTCTCTCTTGTATTGTGTATCTTCTATGTTTTGTTTCCGCATTTGTTTTATTTTATTGCTCCACGGTCCGTGTTTTTCTAACACTGTAATGGTTGGCGATTAGTGTGTATGATTTTTTCCTTCCCAATCAAGTAGTGTTTCCATTTCTTCACGCTTTGGACCAACGCATACAGTTCTTTTTTGTTTGTAGGATAATTACAAACAACCTTAGAAAAAATTTCATAATGAAAGCAAATGGGCTTACATTGTTGCATTAGGACTACTCCCATGGAATATGCATCGGCATCATTCTCAATTTGAAAAGATTGTTTTATGTTAGGTAGAGCCAACATTGGTGAGGTGTTGATCTTTTCCTTCAAAGTGTCGAAGGATTTTTGTTGTGTTCCTCCACACTGGAAGACCTTCTTCACACTTGTTAAATCATGCAAAGGAGATGCAATATAGGAGAAGTTAGAAATGAACTTTATCCAATATTGAACTTCCCATAAAAAAATCCTAACCTCTGTAACTAATGTAGGCTTAGGCCAATTTACAATGACTTCAAATTTGGAGGGATCTATCGTTAGTTGACCACCTCCTACAATATGACCCAAGTAAAATAATGAGGTTTTTCCAAATTCACACTTTGACAATTTTGCATACAGATTTTCTCTTTGTAAAGTGTCCAACACTTACTTTACATGCCTTACATGGTCTTCCCAAGTTCTACTAAAGACAAGAATGTCATCTAAGTATACAATTACAAATTCATTTAAGAATGGTCGAAACAAATCATTCATTATACGCATGAAAGTTGTTGGGGCATTGCAAAGCCCAAATGGCATCACTAACCACTCAAATAGACCCTGCTTGGTTTTGAAAACAGTCTTCCACACATCATTTTCGGCAAGCCTGATTTGATGGTATCTACTGCGCAAATCCAACTTAGTGAAATAAACAACATTATTTAATTGACTAAGCAAATCATCTATACAAGGAAGGGGGTATCGGTTTTTCACCGTGATTTTGTTGAGAGCTCGATAATCAACACACATTCTCCATGTGCCATATTTCTTTGGCACCAACACAATTAGAGAACCACATGGAAATGAACTAGGCCTGATGACTCCTTGGTCTAGCAAGTCCTACACATGTTTCTTGATCTCTACCATTTCCACTGCTAACATCCTGTATATTCCCACATTTGGAAGAGGGGCATCTTGTTGAATATGAATCTCATGTTGAATCTCCCTCTTGGGAGGAAATCCACCTGGTTCCTGAAATATCTCATCACAGTTGGATATAACATCAATCATTTCATCTTTGTGAAAGGGATCACATCCTTGGAAAGCATCAGATGTCTCAGCATATTTTTCCCTCACAACCATGAGCACATTTCTCTTGTTAGCATTGATGAGTCTTTTCATTTGTCCTACACTAACAATGGTTGAATTAACTTTCATATTGTGAGCTCTAACAATGTATTCCACTCCATCTTTTTTGAGATGGTATTTGTTCTCATTTTTGAAGAAGACTACATTTCTATCATAAAGGTAGGGGCTTCCCAAAACTATGCCACAAATATCAAGTGGGACAACATCTAAATAAACCTCATATATCAACTTTGAAGCAATGGAAAATATAACTCTACACTGCTTGGTGACATTTAGTTTTGCATTGTCGCGCACCCAACCAAGAGGGTAAGATTTAGGATGAGGTTTTGTTTTTAAGCCCAACTTTTTAAAAATGGTTTCTAAGATTAAGTTAACTTGGGAACCTGGATCAAATAGAGTATCTATTTTTGTGTGTTTAGATACAACTCTTATATGAAACAATGCACTTCTTCTTCTTTCATTATCATGAGAGGTATTTGTAGAACTTGAACTAGCATGAAAGCAAATTTTACCTTGTACTCCAACAGATGAAACCCTCATGTCATCACCTGAATCGGAACCAAGGTCTTGTTGCACTGCAGAAACGGTTTTATGCTTCCCTTTTCTACCAAATCTCTTAGGCTTAAGCTCTGGATGTAGCTTCCAGTAATTCTCATCATCATGCCCATATTTATTGCAATGAGTGCAAGAGGGATTTCCTTCCTCTTTATTTTATTTTGTTGTATTCTTGTCCTTTATTTTTCCTTTGAACTTGTTTCCCTGGAACTTGGAAGGTTTCTTTATGTGATCTTCCTATGCATTCTTTCCCCTGCTTTCAAGTTGAGTTGCTTGCACACACACCTCATATAAATTTGTGGGATTAAACAACAATAATGTGTGACGAATGTAACTGTGAAGTGAACCAATCTATTTCATCAAAGTCTCTGGATAATCTAAAGGAATATTCAATGAAAGTGCATGTTTCCTAAACTCCTCTATCAAACTTTGAATACTCTGACATTTACCCTGTCTTAAATTTTTCCATTCCATCATGGATTTTTGAACCTGACCCAGTGGATAAAATTGTTTTTTCAATGCATATGTAAATTCAGACCATGAAGAAAGGAGTTTACCATTATGTTTGATACATTTCTAGACTTTTCTCTCCCACCATACAAGGGATGTGCCTTACATCCAAAGAGAATCCAACTAGATCTTTGTCTCTTCCTCTTTGATATGTTTTACACGACAGTAAACTTCGATTTGTCTAATCCAATTATTTAAATTATTTTCACTAGCTTCTCCATTAAACATGGGCAAATTGAATTTTACATCTAGTTTCAATAATGGATTTTTAGACGCATGCAAATGAAAACTAGAATGATGTGAATGAGAGGAAGAGGAAGAAGATATTGAAATTAAAGATGGAGATGGAGGCTCGGGAGGGTCTTCTCCACTTCCTTGGTTCACTGAAGCATTATCCTCTCCTTTTTCTTTCTTCTTATTTTCCTTCTTTTCCTTCTTTTCCACTCTCTTCCCGTAATTTGCAAACAATTTTTCTACCATGTCTGTCATTCGGTAGAAAGCTTGCTCATTCTCTGCATGAATTTCTTCATCCATTTTCCTCCTTCAAGTTGCACATCCAATCTCTGGGTTGAAAGTCTTGATTTTTCCTTCACCTTCTTTGAGCTTGGCCCTAGTAAGAATTCACACTCGCAATTCAAGTCAAAGAACATTTCTCTGATACCAACATGATCTGGGGTCTTTTATTCAATGACCATTACATGAATTACATTAAAGAGCATAAATAAAGCTTATGTGAAACATAAATAAAGAAGGCATGAATATGGATAAAAAAATGAGAAATATGGCAATAACACAAAGTTTGATAATTGATTTCATCCCAACAATGGACTACGTCTCTAGGCCCACTTTGAAGTGGAGAGGCCTTTATATTATCTCAACAAAAATTGGCATAAATACATGGTTATACCTCAAAACTAAGCAAGTCCCTAAAGATTTGTTGTCTGGATGCAAATTTTGACTACACCATTGGATTCGTGGTGAGAAATCATGAAAAAATGACTGTCAAAATGTCTAATTTTATCAATGTTATTCCCGGGCCCCTCCTGGGCTCTTTGCCTCGTAATGCATGCCACTACAGCCTACAATTATGACTCCTCATGCATAAAACTTTGTGCCATACAGACAGCAGGGTGTGGACCACCCTTGAGCAGTTGATTAACTACATTTTATTGGATTACTGAGAGGGGGGTCAATCAGTAATAGAGAAATAATAATTTTTAACCACAAAATTCAAGTGTTATATCAATGTAGAATTATCATCTAATAGTTGCAGAGTAAATAAACAATGAACAAATGAACAAACATACACATGCACAGTACACCAGTGTTTTTACGTGGAAACCCAAAGCAAGAAAAAACCACAGAATGTTTTTTCTTATATGTATTTAAGAATTACACTCATTGGAAGCACCAACTTCCTTTGTTTTCCAGCTACAACTGGAAGTAGGCTCCAACCCCCTAGTTTCTCAGGCTACAACCTAAAGGAAGCTCCAACTCCCCAATTCTCTGGCTACAACTAGAAGGAGGCTACAACCCCCTAGATTCTTCAGCTACAACCTGAGGGAAGCTCCAACTCCCCAATTCTCTAGATACAACCAAAAGGAGGCTACAACCCCCTATGTTCTCCGGCTACAACCGGAAGGTGGCTACAACCACCTATCCTTGCCCTGTCCAACCGCCTTGACGTAGAAGTAGAATGATGGAACCACTATCACACTATCACTGTGAGATATACTGTTGTAAACCTGCACCAAACAACCTGTAACAACATGTACCAATAACCTGTGCCAACATGTACCATACATCAACATGTACCTCAACCTGTACCATAAACAAATGCACCAACCATGCACCAAACCTCTACAAATAACCTATCACAATAATTTGTCCAAACAACCTATCTCATCAATATTATCAACCAAATCAAATCTACTCACCAAGATCAATCACCAAGAAAACTCTCAACCATATGCACAATATCACCAAAATGTGCATCAACCAAGCATAACACAACAACTCATAATCATCACCAAGATCAATATGTGCTTCTAATAATATACAAAGACAAGTATGCTACATCATCCATAAACCATGTGTCAACAATACTACTAACAAGTGCCTCCAACCATGTACCAAGTATGTACGAATCATGCATCAAATACACATAAACTATGACTCATCAAGATGTACCAACATCATCAACTATATACCTCATGTATGTGCCAACTCATCAACTACTTGTCTCAATCATGTACCCAACATGTACCTCAACCAAAATCCCTCATCAATTTCATCATCCAAATCTGATTTTTAACTCTGTAACAGACCTGGTGTATATGATCACATACCCGCAAACATTCTTTCAATTTAACAACAAGAGACTATCATTTTCATCAAACTTTACTTTAGTCTCACATGACTAATTTTGGATTAGTCAACAACCCTAACTTGCAATAATCATAACTATGTACCTGTAATGAATAAAGATCTTAAAATAGTACACAATGTTCTTCAGCTTATTTTGTACAATTCCTCCAAGTTTCACTACTTGGAACCTCTCATAAAAGGAGTTATAGAAAAAATGGCATACATTGTTGAATTTTGGCTTATTCTAAAGAGCGAACTTGTAGAGCATGGCCCGCACAGAATATTCGTTGTATGGATATAAAAATGGTACATAGAATACTACAGACTGTACTCTAATTAACACATGTGTTCTTACTTAATTTGAATATGTTATGAAGAATTTAAGAACGTTTTAACCCGAAACACCTATTTTAGACTAATTCCAGGACTAGCCACAAACCCTATTTTCAACGGAGTGTAACTCCAAAACTACCATGACCCACAAGCTGAAATTTTTATCATAGCTACTTGGATATGTTTCCTCAATTTCCTCCCAATTTCACAGCCTGAATCATTCCATAAAAAAAGTTATTTCGAAAATGGTGAGATGACCTGTAAATAACATACCTTATAAAGCATCATCAAAATAATTTATCCTCCCTTGAATTTTGGCATTCTTTACTTCACCTTCCCTCTAAAATTAGGCTTAGATATCCTTTGGTTACCTCAGTCACTTGTAGATATTCAATATTCACAAGTTTTATTAAAATGAGAGACCCTTTCCTCTTATTTATACTTTTATGTAGCTTCCTCAAGGGGTTACCTTCTAACCATCTTAAACCACTTTCCTTATTTTAGGGCCAACCCACTTCTAACCACTTGTCCACTTAGTAATTTATCCATTAACTTTATTCTTTAAATAATTTATTTTGTATCCACTTTGACTTATAGTACACTCATCACTTCACTTTATTATTTACCTTTTAAAATCTCTTAAACCACTTTCCTTATTTTAGGGCTAACCCACTTATAACCACTTGTCCACTTAACTTAACCACTTTCCATAATTAGTAAGTTCTCCATTAACTTTATTATTTAAATAATTTCTTTTGCATCCTCTTTGACTTATAGTACACTCATCACTTCACTTTATTATTTAAATAATTTCTTCTTTGCAAACACTTTGACTACTTTGACCTTTTGGGGCTTCTAGATGACTCATAAGGGTTCCCCAACTTCACATGGCCATAACTCTCTAATTGTGACGATTTATGTGATGTTCCACATACCATCGAAAATGGCATGACATGTGTTATCCATATAGAATAGTACTACCTCCAAATATATCAAAACTCATACCATTATCCATCAAACAAACTTGGGTCCATTACCCAAACCTTTATGCTATCGGAATTCGCTACCGGACTTTCTTCAAGGTGTTGAAATAATGTAACTGCAAAGAGTATTATTATTGTTATTGTTATTTTATTCATAGGATTAATCCCCATTGTGGATTAATCATGTCGGTAATTGTATTAGGACCAAATCCCCTTTTGCGGATTGGTAAATAGACAATTATAATAGGCAGAATAAGAAGTCGGCCCCAGCAGTTAATTAAGAGACCCAAAAATATAATAAAGGTGGGTTTACTCACCCAGATTGAGAAGTCGGCCCTGCCATTGAAGAGACACTTCACACGTGCCAGAACTTGAATAAATACAGGAGGCTAGCCCGTCATTTGATCACCACTCACTTGCTCAGTTTGAGAGACAAGTTCTGATCTGTTACCGGCAAAAGAGAGAGGAAGAAGAGTGGCACATCTTTTGGAGAGGACTATCTGTATTGGTTTGAGTTATCTCTTGACATTGTATTGGCAATTTATGATAAGGAAGTTTTTGTTGGGTTTTCTTCCCCTAGAGGGTTTCCCGGGATAAATGTTGTGTCTCTTGTGAATGTGTATTTCTCAGTGATCGTGTTCTTATGTTGCTCTTATCTATTGAAATGCAAAGAAATATAATAATGGCATAAACATTAACATGGTATCAGAGCCAACCTGAAGGAAACATATTTCACAAGAGAAAAACGTCACTGTTGCAGTACCTGCAAATTAGGGTTTTTCAAAAGTGAAACTTTTTAGCTCCAAAACCACCTAGAAAGTTGTGCCCTCCCCCAAGGATCATTTTGGCACTTAGGCGCACCTTTTCAGTGGCTAGATCTCTCGAAAAGTGAAACCTAGTTTCACAAAGTACCAGAAAACTATAGTACCAGAAGTACCAGAGTACCAGAAGTACCAGAAAACCAGAAGCACCAGTCCAGAAATCCACAGATCAAGTTTGAGGAGGTAAAAGTTGGATTTTCGAAATTCCGACTGCACCAGCTAACTCGCCTCAGCCCAACGCATCTATCCCCTGGATCAAAATTTCAAAGTTTGAAAATTTAGGGTTTCTCATAAAACCCTAAGTTGCAGTTGCAATTGTAGTCTCAGAACCAGCTGCATTTGCAGTCGTAGAACCAGTTGCAATCACCCTTGAAATTTTCTCAAGAGTTGGCAATGATTATCGTTGCTACCATATGGAGCCACTATCTGCAAATGCTATCAGAGGTATGTACTTACATATGTTTAATGGTTAAATCCTAAAAAGTATTTGCAGGAGAAGGGATCTCTTGCCATAGATCCAACACATTCAGAGGAATGTTGCAACCCAGGTGTGATTATTCTAATATGCATCTATTTGTTATGAAATTATCTTGATCAGTGTTGCATGTTGAAGCTATGATCAAATTATTAGAAGAATTAAAAGTTGATCACAGAGATTATCCTCTAACCTAACCTTCCGTCAAGATAGCATATTGTCTTAGTACAACAGACAGGTTGAAGAAAGTACTCGTCACTTGAGTGAAGGAGACCTGGAAGAAAAGCAAGCAGTCACTCTTGAGGACAAGGATCCAGGTTTGATTAATCAAGATTCAAAGGTACACATGACAAGCTGATGACTTTAGTTGAGATAGCAATCGTCGTAAAGTATTATACTTGATAGCATGTGAGAATATAGAGGTAAATACTTTGTCTAATATGACTAACACCTCCTCTAGGAGAAACCTCGTGTGTTAGTTTCAGATTGCCATGGAAGAATGTTTGGTCACAACACTATGAGAGTGTTGACCTCATTTCGTATTGTATTCCTTACCTTTAATCTTTGATTCAAATAAATTATAAGTGATAGCTCTAAAGGAGCTACTGTGATGATTGTTTGTGCTATTGCTTTATATTATCAAGAAGGATATTATTCTTGCTTGTTGTTTTGTTGACCTTGCTCCAGGTCACATGAGGAAGCTATAGCGAAGGTTGCAGAAGGCAACGTGCTAAAGGAGAGATCATAA
>JASDQU010100280.1:447527-462977 GCA_032191745.1 Picea mariana | reverse complement strand
CAAGAAGGCATATGCAATGGATGTGCGCAAGGGAAGAATATCAAGAACCCTTTTCCAAAGAGGGGCAGCAAAGCAGAAGGAGTACTGGAACTCATTCATTTAGACGTGTGTGGCCCAATGCCATCATCCTCCATTAATGGGTATGTATACTATGTATCATTCATAAATTATTATTCTCGTAAAAGACCTGGATATATTTGAAGTGTTCAGCAAGATCAAGGAATTCAAAGCCTTGATAGAAAACCTTTTTGTAAGGAAGATTAAGATACTCAGGTCAGATAATGGAGGAGAATATACCTCAAAAGAGTTCATGAATATCTGAAAAGATGTTGGGATCAAGATCCCCAACAAAACGGTGTAGCTGAACGGAAGAACAAAACCATACTGGAAGCTGTGAAGACTATGATCCATGATCAAGATCTTCCTATGTGCTTATGGGCAGAAGCAGCAATGACAGTTGTTTATGTGCAAAACCGATTATCCCATATCACACTTGGGCTCAAGACACCGGAAGAGATATTCACCGGAAAGAATCCAGAGGTAAAGCAAGACGTTGTGTGTTCCTTGCTTCTAACCTCGCTGTTAGACGTAAAGCAAGATGAGTCATTTCTTCTGACCTTGTTTTGAGACCTAAAGCAAGAAGTTGTGTGTTCCTTGCTTCTGACCTCGCTGTTAGACAGAAAGCAAGATGAGTCATTGCTTCTTACCTCGTTATTAGACGTAAAGCAAGACGTTGTGTGTTCCTTACTTCTGACCTCATTGTTAGACGTAAATCAAGATGAGTCATTGCTTCTGACCTCGTTGTTAGACGTAAAGCAAGACGCTGTGTGTATTCCTTGCTTCTGACCTAGTTGTTAGATGTAAAGTAAGATGATTCCTTGCTTCTGACCTCGTTGTTAGAGTAAAGCAAGATGATGATGTGTTCCTTGCTTCTGACCTAGTTGTTAGACGTAAAGCAAGATGATTCCTTGCTTCTGACCTTATTGTTAGATGTAAAGCAAGATGATGATGTATACCTTGCTTCTGACCTTGTTGTTAGACGTAAAGCAAGATGATGATGTATACCTTGCTTCTGACCTAGTTGTTAGATGTAAAGCAATATGTGACTAACACTGAGCTACCAGCTTATCAGCTGTGACATTGAGCCAGTGTAGTACTATGATGTGCCAGCCTAGTGTTGTGATGAGGTATCATTTTTACTGATACATATTGATGCAGATGATGATGGCATTCTTTCAAGATTGACGATGTTGCCGATGAAGAAAACTTCCGATGACTCGTAAAAATGCCAGCCAATGTTCCAAGATGATATTGACGATACTATCCTCCTGATGCCACTGATGATGCAGACCTCTCTCGCCTGATGTTGTTGAAGAATACCCTTCTTGTTAAGGGGGAGTGTTGAGATAATGTAACTGCAAAGAGTATTCTTATTATTATTGTTATTTTATTCATAGGATTAATCCCCATTGTGGATTAATCATGTCGGTAATTGTATTAGGACCAAATCCCCTTTTGCGGCTTGGTCAACAAACAATTATAATAGGCAGAATAAGAAGTCAGCCCCAGCAGTTAATTAAGAGACCCAGAAATATAATAAAGGTGGGTTTACCCACCCAGATTGAGAAGTCGGCCCTGCCAGTGAAGAGACACTTCACACGAGCCAGAACTTGTATAAATACAGGAGGCTAGCACCTCATTTGATCACAACTCACTTGCTCAGTTTGAGAGACAAGTTCTGATCTGTTACCGACAAAAGAGAGAGGGAGAAGAGTGGAAAATATTTTGGAGAGGACTATATGTATTGGTTTGAGTTATCTCTTGACATTGTATTGGTAATTTATGATAAAAAAGTTTTTGTTGGGTTTTCTTCCCCTAGAGGGTTTCCCAGGATAAATGTTGTGTCTCTTTTGAATGTGTATTTCTTAGTGATCTTGTTCTTATGTTGCTCTTATCTATTGAAATGCAAAGAACTATAATAATGGCATAAACATTAACACAAGGGTTGACATCAATGATAATCAACACATTTAAGTAGACATTCGGGAGCAGAATTACCAAGTCCCCCCTTCGTGGCTTGTTGGCAAGTGGTGATTAATTTAAAGTTTGTTAAAGGGGAGACCCAGGGTCAAACCTGCGGGCTCCAATTTTGGCTTCTTGTTATAACAATATATGAATATAGTTTCAACCATTATATTCAAATAACCCAACCTCCATTTTTATTCGTTGCATAGTTCAAACTCCCACAGAGTTTGGTCATTTTCGGTACCGTAGATTTGGTTTGGTTCCAAGTTTAAAGATTTGACCACTGCATGAATCGGGCCCAACCAGATTTGATGGGATGTGGCCGTCGTAATGTGGTCTGCGGGCCAGCCTGGCACCAGCCGGTCTAGTGGCCGAACCATACATTTTTTTTGAAATTTTGGATATTGGCCCTCAATGGGCATTTGTGGGGTGCCACATGGTACCCTATGATTGGGCCACATGGCAACATGTCATTCGTATCTTTCTACCTAGTTACTTTTGACCCACATGTTGCATGTCGATGTATAAGGAGGCAACTTGGTGACCCCTAGGTGGTGCCACATGGTGACTCCTATGGGTGCCACATGTCACCTTCCAATTGGCCCGTGTGGCCACCAAAAATGTGAATTGTACATGCCACGTGTCATCCCCTGGGTGGTGCCACATTGGCATGATGATTTCAATATGACATCATGCTAACGTCACCTATACGAATGTTGATTTCAATGTTGACTTTGACTAGGGTTAACCGCAACTTTGATTGGCCATATCTTCTTCAGCTGGACTGCATTTGAGGTGTTTTTTGTGTCGTTGGAAATCCCTCAACGAGCTCTTCGAATTGGTGGAATTTCTGCTAAGATTTGAGGACTTTGAATTTTTGTACTTTTTTATCCTCCTGGATCATTACTATTTTTTGTATCCCGGTATCTTTAACAATTTGGTCTAGGAAGCCACACATCATCCTACTCAAATAAACTCAATAAGGTCAAACCTTTTTGAAGTACTCGATGGTGGTAATGTGCATATGGAAGATAAATAGGATAAGGCCTCTTCCCATGAACTTATTACAACCATGACTTATCAACCCTTTTCATGGGATCAAGGAAATGTAGTAGCGGATGTATATCAAACAATGTCTTCTTCTTTTTCATCCTATTGTTTTATCAATAAAGAGTCTTCTTGTTTAATTAACCCTTTAGTTGAGATTGTTGATGTTAATGGATTCCCCCATTGTCTTGAAGATTTATCTTATACCATGGTGGGTGCTAGTCCATATATATCATTTGATTTCACTAATTTATCTCAAGTTGATGGTTTCTTGAAGTATGAGTCTGGGGAGGCTTTCCAAGACAATGGGGCACTTTCATCTACACCGATGGTTATGCTAGACCCTCATTCTTTTGATTTGTCTTCAAGAATAAACAAGTTTATTAGCATAAATATTCTCTCACCAAATACACCTCACAAAAATTCTATCCATGGTTCTTATTCAGTATGCTACTTTCCATTGAACTCCCTCCATCAATTCTATGTTAGTCACGGTATATTTTATGATATAATTGAAGCATGATTGGAGGAATCTTACTGGGATAGTTTTCCCATGAATCATCATTGTCACATATTTAATATGGTGAATAGAGTTTATCATGTGTTAATTTTTCCTACCTTTAGTTGATTTTTATTCCAAGCTTTGTCACTAATCTTTGGTCATGAACATGTATTTGCAGGCTTGGGATTACATTGATGGCTAAATTGGAATTATGACTTTACATAGTTCATTTTTCATCCATTGTAGTGAAGGATAGGAGTAGGATATAATAGGCTAAATGTATTTTATTTGCATAGTTTAGTTTTGATTTCTAGTTTTTAATTAGTTGTTTATTTGCCACTTCTTTTTGTTTGTTGTTGGTTTAACAGTACAATGAGTTTCTTAGCAGAGGTGAGAATAAATAGAAGGCTTTCCCGCTAAATTTTTCCCCTGACTAGATTTTTGAATTTATTTTTTATATGGGAAAAAAAATTTATTTCATTACTCAAAACTTCCTATGTGTTGGGGTAACTTTCAGATCAATGATTCTATGCATCTTCACCATGTCAAATCCTTTTCAAGCATTTTGTCATCTTACAATTGGTATATTTTAAATACATGATAATATTAAATCCCTCTTGCGATGAAAATGAGCACTCAAATTTGTTCCATATTAATGTCTACATGATTTTGATCTAAATATTTTGCTTGATTAAATTAGAGTGTTGATTTTGTTGTCCCATACAATAAATGGAAATTATGACTATTAAATTATGCCCCTATGAATTTTTTTTTTTTTTGTAAGTAAGAGATTTTATATATAAAGGGCCTTCAAAAAACCAGACCAGAGGTACAAAAACTTGAAAACAACCGAACTGTAATTGTTGAACTGCCCCAACAAAGGGGAAACCAGTTCAGCCAACCGGGTAAGTCTATCATTTGATAGTCTAACAGTCTTATAAAACAGAACTAGGTTGACTAAGCTATAGCTAAGAAAGAAACTATAAAAATAAAAAAAACCCTGTGGGGTCAAACACTTGGCGAGTAACCTGGCCAAGTGGCTAGAACAGTTGCGTACCAAGGCTCCTTGTCAATGGGTGTCCCTTTGTCTTCCAAATGCATGTCAGTGCCCACGTTTCTCTCGTCCCTATTGGCATCTGGCAGGGCATCTCTAGGTCGACTGTACACATGCTGGACTGTAGCTGTCACAGCCTCCGTGTCCTCATGCTTGAGCTGCTCCACAACGACCTCTGTTGAACATTGCGGCTGAGCATTCCTGTCGTCGCTCTCTACATGGGGTTCCTCTGCTGAAGCCGCGCCTTCTAGAGTGGAGGGGAAAGCATCCTGGAAGGTGGATAGAATCTGAAGGAGGGTCGAGATCTTTCTGTCCATAATCTGCATTCGGAATTGGAGGTCCTCCATTCCCTGACGGAGTTCGAAGACCAGACCATAGAGAATGGTTAAACTTTCTTTCAGGTGCGAATCAGGGATGGAGTCGGTAGACGCGTACACACTGTTTCGGGCACGTCGAAAAAGAGGTGGCGCACCCATGGGAGGCTGTGAGGAGCAAGAAACCGGTGCAAGAGAAGGTTCGTTGGTTCTGGAGTTCGGTGGAATGGCAGGAAATCGTGAAAGAGAACCCAGCGAGCTATCAGTAATGACAAGGCATTTGAACCGGGAAGCAGGCGGGGTGGAGGAGGCGAGAGGTGCTAGCTCGAGCTGCATAGGCGGCGAGGAGAACATGGAGGGCGAACCAGGGGAGAAACAGGGGTTCGGGGTCGAGGAGGATGCCATGGAGATCCTCTTCGCGGCCTTCCTCTTTGACGCAGAATAATGTTTTTTGTTTGCAGGCAGATAATGGCTAGGTGCTCCAAGCAAATGCAGAGAGCCTGGAGAGGGCCAAGGGCTATGAACACCATGAAAGTCCAGGTTAATCCAAGCCAGGGCAGCGGAGGGATGTGGAGGTCAGTCCTCGAGTGAGGATGAGAAACACTTGCAGACAGAAAATCCATAGAGAAGTTCGTAAAGAGGGTCGGGCACACCAGAGTTAATGGTGCTTCAACGACGTAAATTCGAATGAATGCATGGTCGAGGCGGCGGTAATTGGCACGAGCTCATCACATGGATCCCTACCTTTTTGGCCTAACCGCTCTCCCACTTTGTGCCATTTGTCTTGCATTGACACCCCATCTGGGGGTTTGTCCACTTCCCCAGCCTTGCGGATGCATTGCTGGAGAATAGGGTGATCAAGGTTGAGGGACGTTTTGCAAAGGAGATCTGGTCCGTCCCAATTGGTCCCTAGATTGGCCAATTCATCCGCAACTTGATTTGCCTTTCTCCTGATATGAATGGGTATAACGTCCTGATTGGGTTGCAGCAGATCCTTGATAGTCTTTAGCCCGTGTGAGAGTCTCCAACTGGGTGATATTCTTTCCGGGTCCGCTCCATTTAAAATTCTGCTGAAGAGATTGATGATGATTTGAGAATCTCCTTCTACAATTAGCTTGGTGAAGTTGTGCTCGATGGCTAATTGCAGTCCCCTAATGAGCCCCCAAAGTTCCGCTGCATTGTTTGTGGTATGACCAAGGGAGCCTACGTTGATGAGAATGATGTGTCCATGGTGGTTGCAGAAAACTACTCCGTAACCCGTTGCTCCTGGATTGCCTTTAGAGGCTCCATCAAAGTTGAGCTTGATGAAGTCGACTGGGGGGTTGGACCAAGAGGAGGGGCTACTGGGAGGGGGGGAAGAAGAAGAGGGGGAAAGTGGGTGAAGAATTGGGAAGGGCTTCCAGTACTGAACGATCAAGAATTATGAGGGGTTGCTCATCAAATCTTTTTCAGACCAAAGCTGAAGGTTGAGAGTTTCCAGAATATTGAGGCGACATTGGTTCCAGCAGTGGTGCCATGGGAGGGAATCATTCCTGAAAAGCCTTCTATTTCTTTCCTTCCATACCTTCCAAAGAATGAAGCTGGGAATTAATTGCCATATACGATTTAGGAGGGAAGATTGGAACACTTGATCCCTCCAGTCCGTAATTGTATCAATGATGCGGTCTCTTTTGCGATCCGAGGTACGCATAATAAGTGCACTTTGATCCCATATTTGAGCAGTATAAGGGAAAGAATTGAGGAGGTGATTCATGGTTTTGTTTGCTTCACCACAGAGCATACAGATAGACGGCCCAACAAAACCTCTTTTTGAGAGGTTATCCCAGGTGAGAATGCTCGAATGGGTGACGAGCCAGAGGAAGAGGGTGATTTTAGGCCAATGTTTAAGATTTCAGATTTTGCTCCATACTTTCCTTGTGGGTGGAGGGTCTGATTGAGTTTTGATGCGATAGGCCTCTGGTATGCTAAAGGTGCCCCATGGCGAATATCCCCATCGGAGGATGTCCTCTCCTGTGAGCTTGGGGATTTTCCTTTTGGACATTTCATCCTGCCAGGGTCTCAGATCCACGTGCGCTTCCAGGTTCAGGCGTTCCCTGTTTAGGTGCCAGCGTCGCCAGGTGTCTTCTAGGGGATTGTCTTGCTAGTAATCAACTACTTTTGTCAGGCCCACATGTGTAGCTTGGGTGCTGATATGCTCAGCCCAATCCTCGTGGTCCAAAATTGGCCATTGCTGCCAGGAATCTTTCCAGAAGAGGGTTGTTTTCCCATTTCGAATTTCCCAAAAAGCATGTTGGGTAACTAGATGTCAATTCTGCTTAGTTGTTGCCCAGATTAAGGATCCTGGGTTGTCCCCATTCCATCATATTAAGTTCTTTTCCGCCACATCTGGCGCATATTTCTTCCTCCAGAGCCTTTCCCAGAGATCCTTGGGATTTTTTAGCCATCGCCACCAGATCTTGGCACTAAGGACTTTATTCATGATAGAGGGGTCCCGTAATCCAAGGCCCCCTTGTGCTTTGGGTTGGCAGAGTTTGTCCCAGCTGATCAGCACTATTTTCTTCCCTGTGTTGAGGCCTTGCCAGAGGAAGTTCCTTTGTAAGATTTTTATGGTTTTGAGGACAAACTTTGGAGTAGCAAGCACTGAAAAGGTATAGATGGGTAGGGCTTGAAGAACTACTTGAAGGAGAATGAGACAACTAGGAAGGTTTAGAACTCTGAAGGTCCAGGAAGATAGCCTCTTGGTAAAAGAGGAAAGGAGATGTTCCCAAGAGGAGTTCCTGAGGGCATTATCAATCAGAGGGATGCCAAGGTATTTGGACGGAAGGGAGCTTCTGTTGAAACCCAAGATATCAGATACATGGCACTAAATCGGAGGGGGCGTATTGAAGAAGAAGATTTGGGATTTATCTTTGTTACAATCCAATCCTGAGGCTTCAGAGAAGGTTTGGAGGATCGAGAGGATGGAGTTGGCTTCGCGCGTTGTTGGGGTACCCATCAAAAGCGTGTCGTCCACAAACTGGCTATGCGAGATAGGGGGGGAGATACCATGCAAAGGTAGGTCTGTCAGTAAGTTGTTTGCCACAGCTGCGTGAATAGAGCGGCTAAGACCCTCGGCCATAATGATGAAGAGGAACGGGGAAAGAGGGTCTCCTTGTCTAATTCCTCTGGAAGGGGAAAAGGGGCGAGAAGGAACTCCATTGATAAGGATGGAAAAAAAAGTCGAGGAGGTCAAATTCAGAATCCAAGTCACCCAGAGCCTATCAAAGCCAAAGGCAAGGAGAATTTCCCGCATATAGTCCCAACTTATCTTATCGAAGGCTTTAGAGAGGTATAGCTTAAGGAGCATACCTGGCGTTCTGGTCTTCTGCAAAGAGTGGATCACTTCATGAGCTAGGATGACGTTGTCCAGGATTTGTCTGCCCTCAACATAGCTCGATTGCTCCAGAGAAATAATTGTTGGTAGGATGGGCTTGAATCTTCATGCAATCACTTTTGTTAGAAGTTTATATATGACGTTGCATAGGGATATGGTTCTAAACTGCTTAGGATGGTGAGCCTGCCCCTCTTTGAGGATGAGGGTGAGGAAAGTCGCATTGAGAGCCTGAAGGACTTGTCTTGTGGACCGAGAATGTTTAATAATTTCCCACACCTCTACCCTAATCAACGGCCAGCAATGGTGGAAAAATTCGTTGGAGAAACCATTGGGGCCAGGTGCCTTGCATTTGGGGGTGTTCTAAAGTGCTTGATCCACCTCCTCAATTGTAATAGGCCTGAGCAGAGCTGATTTTTTCTTCGGAGTGACAAGGGAGGGCACATGTTGTGTGACCTTAGCTATGGCCTTAGATCTGTCTGAGAGTGGTTCCGTGAGGAGATCTTTGTAATAGTCTATCAGTGTCGTCTCCAGGTCTTCATGGGAATAAATGGGCTCACCATTGGTGGAGGTTAAGTGCATAATTATATTAGTATGACGTCGGTGAATGACGGTTCTGTGAAAGAATTTGGTGTTTCGGTCCCCCTCCTTGAGCCACTGGATGCGTGATTTTTGTTTCCATAGAATCTCTTCTTGTCCTTTTCTAGCCTCCAACTGTTGATTTACTTTTGCTTCCTAGGTTTTAAGCTCGTCCGTTAGCCCTTGCAGCCGGATCTGATTTTGAATCGCACCCATTCGTTCTGACAGCTGCCTTTGGGAGTCGAAGATATTTCCAAAGATTTTCTTATTCCAGAGTTTGAGTATTTTTTTGAGGTTCTTTAGCTTTTGTTGAAATCTGTACATCTTGGAGTCACGGGGGACCTCTGCCTCCCTCCACCAATCCTGGATATTTGCTTGGAAATCTGGGTGGTTGAGCCAAAACTATTCAAACCTGAAGGGTTTTTCCCTGGAGTGGGTGGCACATCCAACCATAGCTGAATGGGCCAGTGATCCAAGCTAGGGACATTCAAAATGCTAGCTTCCAAATCTGTTCCTTCCAGCATAAGGGAGTCAAAGATGAGGAATCGATCTAGTTTGCAGGTGATTTGATGTGATCCGGTTCTTCTATTTGTCTAGGTGTGGATGCCATTGATGGCTTCCGGGTCGATGAGTTTGAGGTTGTCTATGAGGCTATTGAAGTCACTGGAGTCCTGATCCAGTCGTCTTGATCCCCCTTTTTTTTCCTCCAGACTGTGTATGAGATTGTAATCTCCACTGACAATCCATCTGTTGTGCCTAGTTAGGTTGGAAAGGTATTCCAAGTTCCTGAGAAAGGCTTGCTTATCCCTTGGGTTGGTCAGGCCGTAGACATTGGTCAGGTGTCCAAGCTTGTTAGAACCGATAAGCCTATAATCTGCAGTGATGGACCACTTGGTAGTGATAAAGTTCTCCATCATCAATGAGTTGGTTTTCCAGAGGATAGCTAGTCCTCTAGCTGTACCTGTGGCTGTGGTTGAAATTGCTTCCCCTTGCTTCCAACAGTGGGGGAGTAGCCTATCAATATCTTCGGTTGTGCACTTTGTTTCCTGTAATAATAATATGTCTGGTTTTTCCACAAAGATCAAATCTCGTAGCATTTTTTTCTTGCTACGTCCATTGAGGCCTCTTATATTCCAGGAGATAATCTTCATGATGACGGGGGGGTGGAGAGAGGAGGAAAGTTGTCTGAGATAAGGTGGATTTTCCCTGAGTTTACCATGAAGTGGCCTATTTCTTGTATAATCTTGTTGGAAGACTTCCTTCCTCTTTTCTTTTCATCTTTCTAAGTTTTGTTTTGATTCTTTGACTGATTGCCCTGTATTCCCAGGCTTTTGCTGGATCGAGCTGTGGATCCAGCGGAGGAGTTAAGGAAGACCTTGTGCACCTTCCGCAATTGATCCCTAGGTATGGTGTACAGTTTTTGATGCCTATAGGCCTGTTCAAGGTGTTCCAAATCCACCCTAGCTAGTTCTTGGTCTTCTAGCTCCATTTCAGCGTCACCATCCTCTATCTCCAGAAAATCTTGCTGGCCTACAGCAGGATCTAGGGATGGGTGATCTGATTCCTTCATCTGTAATGGTCATTCTTCCCCTGGGCTCATAGATTGGGGAAGATTATCCGCGTGGAGTTCATTGGGGTTTATGAAGGTTGATGGATTCTCTGGTTGATCTTGTAGTATTGCATATTTATTACTAGTGGAAGGATCCTTACTTACTTGGGCTGGCTGCTTTTGTCCTCCTTGTCTTCTTTTTCCTGCTGGTTGAGCAAACCCATCCTTGTCTTTGCCGCCTTCTAGGTTCCCTTCTTTGTGAGCAGCATTGAGGGGGCACTCTTTCAAGAGATGTCCATGCTCATGACATTTCCTGCATCTGAACAGAATGTGTTCGTAGTCGATGGTTTGGGTCCAATCCTTGTCATGGTATTCGAGAATTATGGATCCCGGTAGCGGCTTGGCTATGTTTAGGTAGACGTAGATGCGCGCATAAGAGGTGTATCACCTCTTCTTGGTGGCCTCTGAAGACTTAACATATATTTCAATGGTATTACCTATACTAGCCAAGACCTCTTCCAGACAGAATTCTTGGGGGAGAGAGTATAGTCTAATCCATACTGGTGCATGGGCGAAATCTTCCTTTTCAGGGCTGAACTTCTCGGTCCAGAATCTTAAGAAGAGTCTAGCTGAGTTATAGAAATAAGGCACTCCATCAAAAATGTGATTGCGGTCCTCGAGGTTGTGCAATATGATTGTGAAGAAACCCTTGGAACCCAGTTGCAGTTCATAATGTCCTTTTGGCTTCCACCAATATTGTATCCATTTGATCAAATCTCGCTCTGAAGGCCAAACCCCTAGGAATTTTCCTACTAGGGCGTAGTCTCTCATATATTTCTTTTGTTCTTCTATGCGAGGTGAGCTAATGATGTATTTCGGGGCCTGTGGTGCTTGTGGGATGCATTTTCCTGGCATCCATGGAGTTGACGCAGTAGCAGGTGTAGTCACGTTCTCTTGATCAATATCCATCTCCCGATCCTTGAAGGTTCCTTCCGTCAAAAGCTTTGAGCGCAGATCTGGTGGGGGCTCAAAGGTTGGTTGTTTTAATCCTTCTCCAGAGCTTCCATTCGTGGTGGCCTAGCTGTAAGAGGCGTCGTTCTACCATCCTTCCTTCAGAGACATGAGCCCCATCCGGGCGAAAGTTGTGGCAGTGTGGCTGAAAACCCTAAACCCTAAACCTAGTTGCAGAGCCGATCTATAATCTTCCATGACATTCCTTATAGTTTTATCAATTACAATTTCCTAAGTATGCCCCTATGAAATTAAACCCACTCTAATTCCTTGTAAATTCTTTGGACGATTATTTTATCATGGTTTTGGAGTCATACAAATGGTTGCTTACACATTGATTATTTTTCTTTAGTTACTTTCAGTCGACATAATTTCCTGTATATACTTTTCTTAGCATTGTGAGCTTAGCTGATTTTTATTTATTTTGAGTTATTTTCTTTCAGCACTTTTAGTTTTAATTTATGGGCATTGGTTGCACATATCTTATGCTATGTTCAGTTAGTTTTTCAAGAACTATTTTATTTTTTATCTTGCAGCTTACTTGATCCATGTTTCATCTAATACTCAACAACAAGAGATATTATTTCACATTGTTCGGAAACATGTTTTGACATTGTCGACAACACTATTATTTAAACTTTTCTTTTGATATCTACTTCAGAAATTTTTCTTGGGATCAGTCATTTCATTTATTAATCCAATGGCTGACTAAAAAATCGATCCTAGTCCCATAAATCATGAGGATTTCAGACTTGTTCTTTTCTCGGAGAGCATCTTTCCATCCTTTGGATTTGTTGATTTAAAGTCACTCATTCTGGTTGCATTACTCGTTGATCTAATTTTCATCATGACTTACTAATGTCTCACTTACCTAATCATGTTGAAATCATCCAAATGCTTGGGGGTTGTAAGTACCTTGGTGTGATATGTCAATACAACTTCTAAGGTTTTAAATTTCAAGTTTTCAACATTTGTTTCCATTTTAACCATGATAATAAGTCTCAAGATGTGTTTTTTCTATGGTTGTAATTCCTCAATCTATTGGGCCTTTCACTCTACATGTTAGCATTCCTTGAACCAAAAATCAGTTTATTCATAATCAGGAAAGATCAGCATGTTTGGGTTATGTCGGAGTATCATTTATATGATCCCTCTTACTCATGAGCTTGTTGATTTTGTATTTTAGATTATATATTTCATTATTTTGAATGGAAAAAATGTCTATTGAAGAGATTAATTGCATACTCATCGACTTTTCGTTCTATGTGATATGTAAGATCAAGGAAATTAAATGCATTTTTTTCTCCTTGGAACACTCTTGGTAATTTTAGTATATCAATTTCATGGATTTTCCCATCACAACAAACATTAACTTATCACCAATTAGAAATCACATCTTACTCGCTTCATTCAATTTTGATTTCTAATTATATTTCATTTATGATGGGGGAATCAATCCATCTAGGTTGTGATCTGAGATTAATTGAACCTTTCCAGAGTGTCTTAATTGCTACCATTTCCATAATGATTTACTCTTCCCTCTCACAAGGTTGAAGATGATCATATGAGTGTTTCGCGTCATTATCGTTGATGACTAGAGGAAATACAAACCTTGGCTTGCAAGGATGATGATTTTGAATCAGATTTTTATTTATCTTGTAACATGACAAAGGTTTCTTAATGGAAAAGTATCTTTAGAAGATAGATGTAATTGAAATCTTATGGTAATGCTTGCTCAATTTGATTTAATTTTTTTTCAAGAATAGGACATAGTGTCTAGGAGATACAAATCTCACAACAATCAATGACACTAAGTCTCTTGTCAATGGGAATGTTGTGAGAGAGCACATAGTGCTTATTTCTCAAGAAGAAGGCTGAGAGATTTGGTTAAATGAACAATAGTTGAACACTTGATGATTGAATTATACTTTGCATAAGTTTTCTGACAACCAATATAGTTTAATTTTTACATTAGCTTAGCATGATTTGCTTAGGACTAGTTTAATTTTCGTCTTTATTTTTCTCTTTAATTTAATTTCATTTTAATAAGTTAGTCATTTAGAGGAAGAGTTTTCCCCAAATTGCCTAATAGTTGAACATACAATTCTCTTTTGTTATGCAGGTTGGGAAATGTTTGTGCAACCAATAACATAGAAATTTTCTCTTGAAATGAATACAACTTAGGGAAGTGTTAATCTAAAATCGATTGCCCAGATTCCTTTGCAAAAAAATTTAATCAACTAAGATTGTCACCAACTCAACATTTTATCAGAAATACATTTTTTCTCATTCATGTATTCACATATTGGTTTCTAATCTAGATGATTTTTGGAGTCATTTTAATGGTTATTTTGATGACATCTAGCACTGTATCATCTCCTCTTTGCCTCGTCAGATTGAATCATTTAAATTTATGGGATTAATAATGTCTTTTATGGTAAAGAGAAATTGATGTTTTGGTGAATAATATCAAATGAAATGGTTGTTGTTGAAGAAGTTGTTATTTTTAAGTATGCAAAGGACTTGCTCATGTCAAGAAGTATTCAGAACTTATGGGTTTTGTGGAACTTTCTATATGAGTGAATTTGAAAATTTGTTTTGACTAAACACCCCCATTAACCTATTTTGCTAGATTCCTGGAAGCTTGTTTTGGTGCACTAAATGAAAAGAAAATTACATATAGCAATTGGATTAAAGGATTGTGCTGCGAAAAAAAAAAATTAGTAGATAATCAATTCTCGTAATATTGTGTGTTCTTCATTTTAGATATTTACCCTTAGGATCTTTCTATTGGGATTGATGTTGAATGGGTAACATCGATTAACTAATTACTTTCCAAGATTTCACTGAAAATAATTTCACTGTTGTTGCCCCAGATTTATTACTTATTGTTGGGTTCTCTTCTTAGTTTTTAGTCAGTTTTCATTCTTTCTTGATCATTGACAACCTAGCTTTAAGCCCCTTTTATTTTGGTTCTCTTTTTCATGAATTGGATTCAGTTTTAGTGCTTTTTTTTGCTTGTATGGATTGCTTCCATCCTTTGATTTGAATGTTGGTATGTTCCATGAGTTGATTTGACTTCTTACTCTGCATGAGGATTACTTCTTAAATTTGAGTGGGGGGTTGATCCAATTCTAGTCACATACTGAAGAAATTTTTACTAGCCATAAGATGCATGGGATGCTCTATCTGAATGAACATTCATGAAGTTTTTAGTTCTAAGTATGGATTGATATTTGTGGTGGAACACATGTGCCTACTGAGTGTACCATGATAATCCATAAAAAGTGTCTATATACATTTTTCTTTGAGCTCCATTCAATTCATATTAATAAAATGGCCAATACTATGATTGTTTTTTGGGGACACATGTGGGTTAAACTAAAATGCATAATCTACTCAGCAAATCAAAGCAACTCTCATATCACCTCTCTTTCTTCACACCCTATGTGCATATGCATATCTATATTTAAATCTAAAAGGGTGAGAATATTTTGAAATAAAAAGGAAGTTGAAACCACTATTAATAGTGTGGGAAGTACAAGTAAACTCGTTGGGGCTATGGACACTCACTGGAAGCAGGGCTATGTTTGTATGGTACCAAGCAAACTTCGTCGGGGCTATGGACGCTCACTGTCAGCGAAGCTATGCTGGGAAAAGAGAGATGAGGAACACACGTATGTAGATGTTTTCTTGTTACAAAAGTGAAAACCCATGGTTTAACCAAAGCTAATCTAAAGTGTGTAACCAGTAAAATAATTTACCTCACTACTTGGCTCTTTGAAAATTGTGTGTTATATTACAAGTACTAGAAATTTTGGGTTATATCATTTATAAATTTGACATTATTGTGGTACACTTGATTATTGGAAAATTGTATGCAGTTTGTTGAGCTTAGATTTAAGAGTAAAATATGAAGTAAAGGTCGTAGACTTCTATTGAGAAAGATAATTAGTTCTTCCAGTGTGTCACCATTTGTTGAGGCCAAAACAACCCCCC
>JASDQU010100280.1:405566-447497 GCA_032191745.1 Picea mariana | reverse complement strand
CCTCCCCCTCTTTACTTTTTCTTTTACAAGCGAAAGGAAAGGGGCCCCCTACTAAAATTTTATCCATAATGCCTAATCCTCTATTTCTTGAGCCTAATTTTAATTCTTTGTCTACGTTGAGAGAGTTGGGAGTTTGATCTTGATCGATAATTGTCTTGGATAAGTTTGTTGTTGATGATTTTTTTATTCTGAATGACTAATTCAAATTATGCATCCTCTTCCTGGCATGTTATGCTTAATGTCTACATCTTTATGATTTTTCATGTTGGCCATACCCTTCTATTTCAAACTCTAAGCTTGAATCGCAAATCAATAATCCTTATGTTGGGTTTGACACTTGGCGCATGCAGTTTTCAGAATTCTTTTCTACAACCAACCATGATTATAATTGAATAGATCCAACACTCATTTATAAATTTTCTTAAAGGTAGGTAACATAATATTTATGGCGTATTGGAAAGTGCCCTTTTTAATTGCATGACAGATATCATTTTTCTGTTTTGCAAGAGCAAGTTTGCAGGGCCACTTTCTTTACGTAACTGCTCCAACCTTGAGATGCATGTGGGAAAATCTCTTGATCCTTATCCAAAACCTTGACCTTGATCCTCACTAGGCTTCCCTTATCATGAAGGGACTTACCTTAGCTTACATTTTCCCTGAGGTTCAAAATTCCCAAGGATATCGGATCCACCTTCTCCATAGACATGTCCTCAAGCCTCTTTATCTTGATTTCTACCAGGTTCCTTTTTCGTTCTTCCCTCTCGCTAAAATCCCATTGAGCTTCACAGATGTAAGTCTTTGTCATGTCATAGCCAGTTTATTGTTTTCTATATGTCGCAATTAGTATTATGCATCATGGCCTAGCGTAAGAACCCATTCCTCGATCTGATCATATTCTCGCTCCTTGCAATCTTAGCAGGTTTACCCTCTGAGATGTTCAGCATGACTAGATTGACCTATCTCTTGCACTTTATTGGCATCGATATATTTTCATTATCCATGTTACCATTTTTCACTACTTGTGATGTTGATTCATCGCATGAAGTGTCGTCTTCTTCCCCTTGGTTTCTTTCCATTCTTCGCAGTTGAATCTCAGTGTTCTTAATCACCATATGACCTAGCTACTTGCCTTGACACTCGGTTGCTTGAAACCTACCTAATTTACCTTATTCCTAGTTGTAGAACCCTGACTGGAGGAAACCTGACAGTGGAACCATGACGGGCATGGAATCCTGACTTGTGTGTAATTTGGCCTTATTTTCCTAATTTGTATTTTTATTTTTATTTTGTATATTTTTATTTTTATTTATTTCTTTTTATTTTATTTTTATTTTATTTATTATTTTTTGTAATTATTTATTTTTATTTTACCCTTGGTTTTTGAAAAACAACATGGTATTTCCCATGGTTTTTCCCCATGGTTTTTCCCCAGGGTTTTCCCTAAAGTTACATTAGATATTTATTTTTACATAGGGTAAATAAAGTTCACTTGAAAAATATTTTTTTACATGGGACAAGTATGTTTTTGAATGTATAAACTATTTTTTTTTACATGAATAAACTATTTGTTAAATGATGTGTTTTGCATAAAATTTAAGGTGTAATATGCACATCCTTATTTTTTCATATATATGTAAAGCTAAAAAACAATTTGACTTTTCATTTTATATATATATTCATTTATTTTATGTCTTTTCCATTTTAATTTTCATTTTAATTTTTTGTTCCCTTTAACCCACTAAGTTCTAGGTTGTACATATTCATTATATTTTTCTCATTTAATTTAATTTTTAATTTAACTTTTTTATTTTTTTCCTCACTCACTAAAATTCAATGTAATATCCCATGAGACCTTCCCTAGGTTTCTCCCCATTGGTCTTCACATTTAATTCATGGTAAGTTCCATGGGAAATTACCATCTAAGACACACCTTCCTTATTTCTAGGAAACCCCTCCTCCCCTCCTGAATCCCTTGGAATGACATTACATGATTATTTTATTATGCCACAAGACTAATCCATATGAGAATTAAACTTATCCTTATTATATTATTATTTAATGGCTCATTGTGAGGGGTCATCTGAATGATCCATAGGAGTCTTCAACGAAGTCAACCCCCTTTGCATGTCCTGACCAAGAGACCAGACAGACCTTCAAGAAGAGGATTGATATATTATATTAATGTTATATCATTGGAAAGTTGTGTCATCGAGAGATCCCATTAGAAGATACCCATAAGAATCCTACGTCGTCAAAAGGTTTACCAAGACTTACCACCCGTCCGATGACCAGCCATATCGACGACCATGCATTATTGTAATGGAATATTATTTTAATACATATTTTTGGAGAGGGTGTATTATTTTCTTTTAGGCTAGAAATTGTATTACCTTCTATTAGCTGAAAATAAAAAATTAGAGAGCATTTTTTAGAGTGCCATAACTTCCAATAGAGGAAACCAACTCTAGCATTTGATTTGAGTTTGCAAAAAATATTGTCTTGTTGTCCAAAATTAACTATGTATCTATATTCCTTATGCCCTATAAGTTGATGCAAGATATGAAAAAAGAGAATTGATTTTAATATGAAGGGGAGAGTTACAAACATAGCGGAGGGAACCTCATTTTCCAGGTGCATTGTCGTCACCATTGTTTGGAGATTATATAGGCCAAACTACAACCATGATGCTATGTTTTTGTGCTAAGAGTTGGTTGTAGAGTGTTGCAACCCTGGATTCCATGTGTTTTTGACAAAATCTCATGTCCGCTAGATCTTGACGAATTTCAAAGATGAGTTCCAGTTGGTCTATAGAGAAGTGAATTGTTTGTTCATTCATGCCTTGCATAGGAGGGGTCTTCTCTTGTTGAATTGTCGTACCACCTCTCTTGTGTTCCATATCCTCAATCACTAGTCCTATGTTCTCCCCCACATTCATTGTTGGCTTGTTGGTTACCTCTTCAGGTGGTGGAGGATTATCTTCCTCAATAATGGCATGTCCCCAGTCTTCTTCACTCATGGCTAGACTTGAGTCAGTCTCATCTTGACATGCAGAAGAGAATTATATGCCCTCATCTTGAATTTCCCTTGAAAACTGCTCAGATTCTATACTAGTCAAGGAGGAGGCTGGAGTGCGACATCTGACATAGATCCCACGAGAAGAGTTGCTTCCCCATTTGGAGATCTCTCTCTCTCAAGGCATGACAAAGGCAGAGAAGAGGCGTGCAGCGGGGAAGAACCAAGTCTTTGAGTTACACTGGAGCCTATGCATGTTAGAGAAAATGAGAGTATGTTGCTTATTGATCACTAATGAGGTAAAGATATAAGAAGCTCGGTGATAGTCTTTGAATTGGGCGACAGGCTCAAAATCTAATGCCATCAAGTCTCCCATTACTTATGTAATAAAACCTTCCATAATTGTTGTATTATTATTCTGCAGGCCGACAGTACCAGTGGGTGGAATTTGGATAGTCATTGTACCATCTGAAGGTAATGTTCATGTTGGATGAACTAACAGGAGAGTTGGGGTATTAAAATCCTCCCATGATAGGAAGATTTTCATGCTCCGGGTGGCACCCCATACCATCCATTGACGCTTTCTCATGCATGCGGGAGAGACACCCCATCTAGGGGGATAGTGTGCATTATCAGGAAATATTGTTATATTAATATTCTTCATCTCCCATTGAGAGTTGTCATCGTCGAAGAAGTCATCATCGGAGAATTACCAAGACCAACCCTCCCAATGACCAACCTTCAGACTATGCATTATTTTAATACTATTTTTGGAGGATTATCTTAATAACATTTTTGGGAGAACATGCATTATTTTAATATTTATTTTGGGAGAATGAATCATGGGAAAAATATTATTTTAATAGTATTCATGTCCCATGGAAGTTACCATTGAAGTGTATCGTTAGGGATTTGTTACCATTGGAATGAGATGGAGTGTGTCGTCAGGAAGTTACCACTAGAGTGTGCATGCACCTCACCTTTCGACCATCCATTCCAACAACGAAGACGTGGACGGGGGAATATCATATTGAGTTGAAGACTTTGGGATACATTTTAACATTTTCATGTGGGTGGGAGAAATATTTTATTATTTTTAATTTTAGTGATTTTTTATTTTCACATAGATTTGGCAATAATTTTCTTAATTTGTATTTTTATTGTAATTTCACGTAGGATAATTTTAATTAATTTCATTATGTTTCTTTTTTAATTTTATTTTCCTAATTTTTAGGATGAAAATTAGCCAAAATTACATTACAAACCATAGGTCCTATGCCTTCCCTGGGTTCTTATTCAAATTGGCTAAAGGGGATAAAACCAATTAAACCACTCAATATTGAATTCTATTATGCATGTGGGATTTTTATTTTCAGGTTAAGGATCAATGGCCCAGATTCACCCATAGGCATGATCAAGGGTTGCTCAACACCATTTTTCAAACAAGCATATATTGAGCTGCAGGTCTTAGAATTGATCCCATAACACCTCGTTGGAAAGGTATCGGACTAGATAATGTAGTGGGAGAGGTCTTTAGGCTAGAATGGTAACAGAAAACCTTATAAATTGTAGAGAAAATCCAGCCACGAATTTAGGGTGAAATTGACACGAAAAACTTCAGACGACCATATCTGGGGCTATAGGCAATGAAATCAGGCACGAGATAGCTCACCAGAAAGCTAGAAGATAGAAGAAAAATATGGCATAGAAAATATTAACAGAACGAGCGTAGAAATTCCCATAAAATTTAGAACATAGGAGAGGCCCAATTTTAATTGAAGAATGGGTTATGTAGTGTTCAAGCAGATGCAACTCAAGCTATAGGATTTGAAAGCAGACCTGCAAGAGAATGATGGAAGGATGAGAAAAAGGAGAAGAAGAAAGAAATATCTTGTTCAGTAGGCTAACACCAAAAATTCCTAGAATAACTCGAGGAACAGAAGACAACACCAACAAGCCAATTGAATGACATTTGTAATGAATATCATTTGTAAATTTCTTTAGGGTGAAAATAACCACCCAGGAGTCTCTTCAACTTCTATTTGTAACTTTCACATATTCATTTTTTTAAATGTAAAACAAATTGGAAATGGAAAATGGAAAAGCAAAAGGAAAGTGAAGTGAACAGTCACTAGAGTTGAAGAGTCTCACTTGTCTTATAAAAGAAGACTTGTTGGATACAATGGGGGACTTTTCCCTTTGTAAATGAAATATGGTACTATTAATTTTGAATGAATGAAGAGTAAGATACATTTTTGGAACTTGTGATTTTGGTAGATGTACATGAGACTATTCTTTGTGCATTTGTATTTTACTTGGGTAGTATGGAATTATGTTGTATGAATTATTTATTCACTCTATTTTATATACTCATGTTGTCATATGTTTCCTTATGAGTATAGAAATGATTTTATGAATGCATTTTACAACTAACTGTTGATGAATCTGTAGCATTATTATTATCACCTACCATTGGCATACATAAATTATTTCTAGTTCTAGTGGTATTATCTTTCACCATACTCATCTATTAGTTTTTCTCCTATGGGATATGTTAGAAGTAGTTAGGTTAGATTAGTTTTCTTTCAGTTTAGATTACATATAGAGTTGATCAGGACTCTTTGGAGGATAGTTCATTGTCTTTCCCCTTTTTATTCTTTTGATTCTTAGTGGCAACCAGGCCCACATACTAGTCGGAAACACTACCCCAAATGAGAGTAGGTCTAATTGAGACCTGTCATCAAGCATTCTCCCTTACCTGCTTGACAGACCATTTGGACCCATCAAAAGTTCATGGATATCTATTTATTGTATTCAATACAAAAAAAAATTAACATATATATGGGTTATAGTACATTTAAAATAATTGTAATATACACCAAATTCTCTCAAGCTCTTAGGGACGGAATTTGATGAGAAAATCACTTGTCACAGAGGGATTTTCCTATCAAATATGGTTAAAAATTTTGAATGCCCACCAAAATTATTCCTTGAAAATATCAAAATGGGTAACGGAGTTGTCAAAACCATCAAATTTTATGGGCTATTTCATTTTGAAATCCCTACCCTACCAAGGACTCGTATAAAATCATAACGAAATGAATGCATATGAGAGTTGGAAAGTAATATCATTTTGTAGAAGAAAATCATAAGCCACTAGCTAAGTGTGAATCTATGCATGTAAATTATATATATATAACCATTAAGTCAGATCCATATTTATCGGAATCAACAAACTGGGAACTGAGAAATAGGAATGATTCCACTAGAAAGAGATTTATCATGAACATTTATTAAAAGATTGCATGAAAATACTTCTACAACGTAGAGCTAAGTGGTCAAAGATAATAATACACATCATTAGGGTGCAAAGATATTATTACAACGTTTCATTTTGAAGAGAGAGGGAGCATGGAGGTTTTAATGACATGATATTTTGCATCAAATAATGAATTTTCCCGTTTACATTTACATTGTTTTTGTTTTCAACGTGTGTCTCTCTTAAACAAAGGAAACTTGTTGCTCTATTTTAAAGGCACTCACCCACACAGCGTCTTCTACCATGATCACAATAGAATCTACAGGCGTTGGTCTAGGAACTGTCTAGACACAATGGGAAAGTTCATACTATGTATAATAGTTCGTACTAAACTATTATTTTATTTCTACCAAATCTTTGAAGTTGGTTCAATAATCAGGTTGAAGAAAATGTGGGATAGCTCTTGTACACATGGCACTCTACTTCAAATGCAACATAAAATTTACATTCCAATGCCCATAACCACTTACCTAAGGCGATGAATATCGAGAGGATACTACAATTACTGTCAACTCCTTTGTGACAGACATTGTACTAAGGATATTGCTTTTGAAGTGAAGAAATTGTACCCAACTAAGATTTTATAGCATATGATGTCACCAACAAAGCTTCACCCTAATGTACTTAGAACGGTTTTCTTCAACTAAATTGAAAAATATATTTAAAGACAATTGGTGACATAAAGATTGAAGTATATACAATAATGAGCAATGTTTGGACACACAACATCTAACATCAGTCAAAACATGTAACATCCACACTCTACTTCTAATCATTTGGTTTTCGATTGAAGAAATGTGGCAACAATCTGCAATATCTAAGTCTACACATTTTCATGGAGTCATCCTCAGAGTTCGAGTAGCCCGGAGTCCCGGAGTCACGAATAGTCGAATACGTAGAGAGCGGTGGAGCACCTTTGTACCTAATTCTACGGTCCTATCTCCTAGACATGTGAAGGTTATCAAGCAAGGAGTGTCGATACACCCTTCAGTGGAACTTGCTCAAGTAGAGTTGGAATACTACAAAGGTTGGAGTCTCGAAACGTCGAAGTCCCGAAGTCAACGAGAACCATCCACTCAACTGTAGATTAAGTCCTGACCATTGATTTGTTTGAAGCCTCTGGATAATACATGATTTTCCATCTAACGAAATAAATATTGATCGTTTGATCTACTAGTGAATATAGTATACGCACTTCGGTGAAATGTACTCCAAGAGGATTGAAAGACTGCAAAAGCTGGAAGTCCCGAAGGATGAAGTACTGAAGAACCTGGCTCCAACATCGGCCATGTGATAAGATAAAGAAGCTAAAGAGGATAGAAGCAAATAATCCCTCAGACATTTGAATACGGTCCCATGTAGAACAATAGGGACAGAAGAAGAAACTGTTAACAGAACAATGCTTTGAAAGGATAAGCTCGTGGTCACGCGAATTTTGGTTTGAAGAGAGAAACTATTGATTAAGACTCAAATTCACAACTATTCTAGAGCTGTAGACTAATGAACTGTTACACAATCATGATTAAAGAAGAGTTAAAACATGAGCATTATGAATAAAGAATAAACAAAAAAGGAAAAATGATATTATTTAAAGTTTAATAGTATCATTTAAATGAAAGGGTACAATGGTTCATTGTCAAAAGATGCAATGGTTCAAATTCACAGTAGTTGGAAGACTATATAAACAAGAAATAATGGTGAGAAGAAAGTGTCTATGTAGTCCAGATCAGAAGATCAAAAGTAGAAGTAGAGTCCAAGAAGAAGAATTGATGATACTTATGCAGTGAGGGTGGAAGAGAGGAGCAAGGAAGGATTCATATCCTTTACTAAGTAAAGTGTGAAATCAAGGGATTTGGTGCTTCCTAGGGTTGGTGCCCTGAAAAAACAAAGGTGTTGGTGCTTCCTAGGGTTGGTTCCCTAAAGATAAGGGAGTTAGTATCTCCTAGGGTTGGCACCCTAAAACAAGGGAGTTGGTGCTTCTTAGGGTTGGTTCCTTGAAGAAGTGGATTTGTGTCTCCAAGAGTTGGCACTCTAAAGAGGATTGGTGTCCTTCACAATCTTAGACTAATCTTTATAAAGATTTGTAATTCTTGCTAATTATATTTATATAATTGTTTTAAATATAAGTCCATTGATGATATATTGTGATGATTAATAAAATAACAAAGTAGTTATTAATTGTTTAAAAAAGGGTAATATTGATTCACACCCCTCTCAGTATTTCAACAATTGGTATCAGAGCTAGTACCTTCAACAGTCTAATAACTAGAAGGTAGATCCTGAAAGAAATGGATCAGCAAGAGGGAATGTCTTCCAACAAAGCACCATTGTTTAACGGAGGTGGTTATGCTCTCTGGAAAATAAGAATGAAAAGCTACATGTTGGCTCTTGGTTTTGATGTTTGGCAATATGTTGTAGATGGTTACACTGCACCAGCTACTCCACCCACAAATACTACAGAAAAGAAGATTTGCAATGACAACTCAAGAGTAGTCAATTTCATTCTAGAAGGATTAACAAATCCTATATTTGTGAAGGTAATGCATTGTAAGTCAGCTAAGTAAATATGGGAGAAACTAGAGGTTTTGTATGAAGGAGATAGCAAAGTCAAGGAAGCCAAACTACAAACCTACAGAGCTCAGTTTGAAAATTTGAAGATGAAAGAAGAAGAGAACATTGTTGAATACTTTCATAGGGTAGATGAGGTAGTTAATTCAATTAGAGCATCAGGAGAATAAATTACTGATAAACCTAGTGTATAAAAGATGTTAAGGTCATTACTTATGAGATATGATGCCAATATTTACACAATTGAAGATAGACCAGAATTTGACGTACTCACAATAGATCAGCTCCATGGAATTCTTACAGCATATGAGATGAGAACAAGGAATGAAAAACCATCAAAAGAATAAACAACCTTTAAGGCATCTAAAACAAATATGAAGTGGGAATAAAATACCAATGACGAGTTATCAGATATATCTGATGAAGAAATTGCAAACTTCATGAAGAAACTCAAGAAAGGGACTGGGAAATACAAAGGAAAGATTCCTCTAATATGTTTCAACTATGGAAAAATTGGACAATTTGCCCATAAATGTACATATCCTAAGCAGGAGGAAAGTGATGATGAAAGAACTTCAAAGATCAAAAGAAAATCAAAACCAAATATAAAAGAAAGTTCTAGAAGAAGAAGAAAACTTTATTTACCCAAGAAGATAGTACCTCATCTGAAGAAAGTGAAGAAGAGGAGCCAGAGCTTCTATTTATGGGAATGAAAACTCAAGATTATAATCATTCGGAAGATGAGGAAGAAGTGAACCTCGAGGAAGAATTCATTTGTGCAATTGAAGAACTAATAAAAACTAAAAAGCAAAACAAGTTACTAAGGGAAAAACTTATAGAGATTGAAGAAGCTACTAAATCAAGAGAAAAGGAGGTTTTCAAAACCATTAGTGAGTCAAAACAATTGATTATTAAGTTAAAAACTCAACTCCAAGAAACCAAAAGAAAAGAAGAAATCTTGAATAAAGAACTCAATGAAAAACAACAAATATGTAAGATATTGAAGGATGAAATAGTTCAACTAGAAAGGAAACTAGAAAAAGAAGATATTCAGTCTAAGTTTGAAAACAACTCAAAAATATTGAACAACATTCTTAGCAGTCAAAGATCATCAAATGATAAGAAACAACTAGGAGATGATCCCTCTACATAACAAGAAAATGACAAAATCAGCTATGCAGGTGTTCTTAAGAACTCCATAAGAAGAAAAGAAAATAAGACAAGAACAATACCATTGAAAACTATCCCAAATAAACATAAATATGCACTTCCTACTAAAGAAAAAGATGATGAGAAGAATAGAATCATCAAAAGGAATCCCTCTAACATAAATCAATATATATTCATTGGTTATTTATATTCCTGCAAAAATTTTGGACATAAAGCAATACATTGTAAAGCTTATAGAAAGTACAATCTAAGAAATGTTCAAAGATATGAAAATAATAAGGATAATGCAGAAACAAGAAATTATAACTCCTTCTCTCCCTTACAGGACTACAATGTTGAATGTTACAAATGCAATAACTATGGTCATGAAGCTAGTGAATGTAGATTGTCAAAATATGACAAAAGGATAAATATTCACAACAATCAAAAAGTATGGAAGAAAAAACAAATAAAGAAAACGTGCAATGTAGCCCTATATGCGATAAACCAAGGATGTCAATGGTATATAGACAGTGGATGTTCCAAACACATGATTGGAGATCAAAGTAAATTTTTCAAGTTAAAAAAGAAAGGAAAGGTAACCTTTGGAGATAATATGTCAGCCAAAATACTGGGAAAAGGCACTGTCAGTTTAGGGAATAACAAGACCAAAGTAGAATATGTACTTCTGGTAGAAAATGTCAAGCCTAATCTCCTAAGTGTAAGTCATACATGTGATCAGGGTCACATACTTACCTTTGATTCTCATAAATGTGAGATCAGAAAAAAGGATACTAGAAAGCTAGTAACAGTTGCACCAAGAACATCTAGCAATGTGTACATCCTTGATGTAGATGAAGGAGAAAAATGTTGCTTAAGTCAAGAATATGAAATTTGGCTATGGCATAGAAGGTTGGGACAATTAAGCTTTGACAACTTAATCAAAGCCAATAAGAAGGATGCAGTAAGGGATCTCCCAAAATTTATTAAGCCTTCAGATTATATTTGTAAGCATTGTAAATAGGGAACCAAACAAGAGTTAGTTACAAAACAAAAGAGCATTCCACTACAAAACCATTAGAACTTATTCACATAGATCTACGTGGACCTACCAGAACTAAAATTATTCATGGTGAACATTATTTTATGTTGATCATTGATGATTACATAAGAATGACCTTGGTATACTTTTTAAAAGAAAAATCAGAAGATTTTGAGAAGTTTAAAACATACAAATCCCTGGTAGAGAATGAAAAAGATCTCAAAATTAAATGTTTGAGATCAGACAATGGAGGAGAATTAACCTCTAAATAGTTCATTCAATTCTGTGAAAATCATGGTATCAAAAGACAATTTTCAGCTCACACGACTCCTAAACAGAATGGAGTCGTGGAAAGAAAAAATAGAATAGTTCAAGAAGTTGCAAGAACCATGTTAAATGAAGCCAAGATTCCAAACAAATTATGGAGAGATGCAATATACATAGCAGTCCACATACTTAATCGAGCTCAATTGAGACCCAACCATGAAAAAACTCCTTATAAACTATGGTTTGGCAGAACAGCATCTATTAAACACTTCAGAATTTTTGGAAGTAAATGTTACATTAAGAATGATGAAGATACTTTAGGAAAGTTTGATCCAAGATCTGATGAAGGCATATTTTTAGGTTATTCACCTAATAAGAAAGCATACAGATGTTATAATCTTAGACTACTAAAGATAGTGGAAAGTGTCAATGTAAAGATAGATTATCTAAAACTAAAGAAGAGCATATCCCAAGACATATCAAAAATTGATAAAGAATCTCAACAAGAAGATGATGATGTAGAATCTCAGCAAGAAGATGATGATAATGAAACACGAGAAAATGAACCGTATATTGATGAAGAATACAATGAAGAAATTCCCTTGCCAAAATCAACATTGAAAAGAGTTCAAAAGAATCATCCTGAGAGTCGAATAATTGGAGATAAAAATGGAGTAGAAACAAGAAGGAAACTCACATTTGACTCGGAACAGGAAATGGTGTATATGATAGAACCTGAATCATTTAAATAAGATAGCAAAAGTAAAAATTGGACAAAGGAAATAAATAAAGAAATTAACCAGATAGAGAGGAACAGGAATTAGGAATTAGTTCAAAGACCTAAGGACAAGAATATGGTAGGAACTAAGTGGATCTTCAAGAAAAAACTAAATGAAAATGGGGAGATCATAAAGAACAAATCCAAATTAGTTTTCAAAGGCTATGCTCAAGTAGATGTTATTGATTTTGAAGAAACTTTTGCTCCAGTAGCAAGACTAGAAGTCATCAGGATGTTATTGGCATTTGCATGCTTCAATAATTTCAAGATTTATCAGATGGATATCAAGTCAACATTTCTAAATGGAACTCTAGAAGAAGAAGTCTATGTTGAACAACCAGAAGGATTCATGCTAATAAAAAATCAAGACTATGTGTGCAAGATAAAGAAAGCTTTATATGGTCTTAAGCAAGCCCCAAGAGCATGGTTTTCAAGGTTGGATCAATACCTACAAAAACAAGGATATAAGAGAGGGGCTACTGACAACAACTTATATATCAAAATTGAAGATCAAAATATGATTTTTGTGGTAGTATATGTCAATGATATCATATTTGGGAGTAATCTTACTATAATGAGCAGAAAATTTGCAACTGAAATGAAAGAAGAGTTTGAAATGTATGTGCTGGGAGAACTGTCCTTTTTCTTAGGTTTACAGGTCACTCAATTAGAAAAAGGAATATTTATTTCCCAAACAAAATATATCAAAGAAATGTTGAAGAAATTCCAAATGGAAGACAGTAAACTAGTAAGTACTCCCATGGTCATTGGATGTAAACTAAGCCTAGATGATGACTCACCAAAAGTATATCAAACTATGTACAGATCAATGATCGGATTTTTTCTCTATTCAACAGCAACTAGACTTGACATCATGCAGGTTGTAGGACTAGTGGGAAGATTTCAATCGACGCCTATGTAAACTCATCTAAAAGCAGTAAAAATAATATCTAGATATCTTAAAGGGACCTTAGAATTTGAATTATGGTATACAAAAGAAAAAGACTTTACATTAAATGCATAAACTGATGCAGATTGGGCTGGTAGTATAGATGACATAAAAAGCACCAATGGAGGAGCATTATTTCTAGGAAAAATTTTGGTAGCATGGCTAAGTAAGAAGACAAAGGGCACATGGATAGGGGGAGCTTCGCCATAGGGGGAGCGAAGAAAGATCCCTTTTGTCATTGTTTTCATAGGGGGAGAAAATTGATAAACAACAGAAATATTTCAAAGAAAAGGTTGCCATCAATGCGAAAGGGGGAGAATGTTGAACACATTGGTATGATATTGTCATTGATGTGAACAGAGTGCAAGTGATGAGATCAAATCTCAGGAGAAATATGGTAGAAGGTCGCGCAGAAGCTTGAGCCTACACAGAAGAATCCCTTGTAAAGGATCAAGTTACAAAAACCATTAGATTAGTTTGGGATCTATCTTGATCGTCGGATAGAATCAAGTGGAAGGATAGAATAAGCGGACCCCATAAGACATGAAGTCTTGAAACCTATGAAATCGTGAAGTAAACGCCAACCGTTAGATCTCGTGGAGAAAGTTTGGGTCAGTTCTTATCCATTGGATCAAGCAGGAGATAGAAAGATTCAGCGATTACAAGAAACAATTAAGAATCCACGAAATCCCGAAGTCACGAAATAACGTCGACCATCCAATCAAGACAAGGAAAGATCTACTATAATATATCTATTTGGAACTCAGGCAATGATTGAAGAATGGTATAAAAGTGCCAAAACTCTCGAAGCTACGAAGTAACGAAAAGTCAAAATCCTAGTCAACAAGGACACGTGGCCCAATTAGATGATGACAAGTGTCAAATGCATATGGCACATAAGGTCTATGAAATTCACAAATCAGGGTGACATGTGGCACACCCACTATGGGTCCACATCATCATAGGTGATGTCATCACGCCACGTCAGTCTTGTACTACAGCCTTCGAGATAACCATATTTTCCTACTAGAAAAACTACCTGAAGTGTTGAAGGTCGAAGTCATGAATTGATGTTAGTCGTTGATCTAAGATCCACCGGAATATCTTTCGATCATTCGATTGAGTACAATGGAAGGATATTGTAAGGTGTACTAACAACTGACAATAAGCGGTCACCAAAGATTTATGACTTATTCGGTAGGTAAACACTCTGGAGGGATTTAACTACCTCAGAGTTCGAGTAGCCCGGAGTCCCAGAGTCACGAATAGTCAATTACTTAGAGAGAGGGAGAACCTTTGTACCTAAGTCTATGGTCCTATATCATGTACATGTGAAGGCTATCAAGCATGGAGTGTTGATACACCCTTTGGAGGAATTTTCTCTAGAAGAGTTGGAATACTGCAAAGGTCGGAGTCCTGAAATGCCGAAATCTCAAAGTGAACAAGAACCATCCACTCAATTGCAAATTAAGTCTTGATCGTCGATTTGTTTGAAGCCTCTGGATAAGCTAGGATCTTCCATCCAACTAAAGATTAAATATTTATCATTTGATCTACTAGTGAATACATTCTATGCACTTCGACGAAATGTACTTCATGAGGATTGAATGATTGCAAAAGTTGGAATTCTCGAAGGATGAAGTACCAAAGAACCTTTTTCGAGCACCAGTCACGTGATAAGGTAAAGAAGCTAAAGGGGCTAGAAGTAAATAATCCCTCTGATGTTTGAATACAGTCCCATGTAGAAGAATAGGGGTGGAAGAAGAAAGCGCTAACAGAACAATGCTTGGAATGGATAAGCTCGTGGTTTCGAGCTCGCGGTCACACGAATTTTGGCTTGAAGGGAGTGCCTATTGATTAAGACTCGAATTCACAACAATTCAAGATATGTAGACTAATGAACCGACATACCGTCAAGATTAAAGAAGAGTTAAAACATGAGCATTACGAATAAAGAATATAAAAAAAAAAAAGGAAAAATGATATTATTTAAATTTTAATATTATCATTTAAATGAAAGGGTACAATGGTTCATTTTCAAAAGACGCAATGGTTCAAATTCACACCAGTTGGAAGACTATATAAACAAGAAATAATTATGAGAATAAAGTGTCTATGTAGTCCAGATCGAAAGATCAAAAGCAGAAGCAAAGTCCAAGAAGAAGAACTGATGATACTTATGCAGTGAGGAGAAAGGAAGGATTCATACCCTTTACTAAGTAAAGTGTGAAAACAAGGGAGTTGGTGCTTCCTAGGGTTGGTGCCCTGAAAAAAAAGGGAGTTGGTGCTTCCTAGGGTTGGTTCCCTAAAGACAAGGGAGTTGGTGCTTCCTAGGGTTGGTGCCCTAAAAAAATAAGGGAGTTGGTGCTTCCTAGGGTTGGTGCCCTAAAGACAAGGGAGTTGGTGATTCCTAGGGTTGGTGCCCTAAGACAAGGGAGTTGGTGCTTCTTAGGGTTGGTTCCCTAAAGAAGGGGATTTTTGTCTCTAAGAGTTGGAACTCTAAAGAGGATTGGTGTCCTTCATAATCTTAGACTACTCTTTATAAAGCATTGTAATTCTTGTTAATTATATTTATATAATTGATTTTAAATACAAGTCCATTGATGATCTATTGTGATGATTAATAAAATAACAAAGTAGTTACTAATTGTTTAAAAAAGCGTAATATTGATTCACCCCCCCCCCTCTCTCAGTATTGCAACATGGGGTGTCAACAATCACAAACATCGAGAAGATTTCAGTCCAATGTTAATGAAGTCTGATTCGAGTAGTTAAAATTTGAGACATCCCATAGAAATAAATAATAATTGCAAGTCTTAAAATCAATTATGATCACCAGCTAGAACAACATTTTGGATTTTATAGAAGGCCTAGTTTGAGTTGGTGACAACCTTGGAAAAAACGCAATGCATGTTAAAGATGCAGAAACTATAAAATTGAAGCTTAATCTATGCATGTTCAAAGTTGTACCCTGATTTCACCTACCAACCAATAGATATATAGTTACCGAAATGATTCAATTCTCCAAGGTAGCTCGCTAGAAAGCAGAGCCAAGACACAAAAAATGTCAAATATCAAGTTGTATGTACACGAAACTATCGACCATTTCATTTATTATTATTATATATGCATGTGTATTAAAGGTTGCTATTGAATTTCTAAACAAAGGTTCAACAAATTTAATTTCCTTTATCACTATTCAAGAGAACCATTAAATTGTTGAGGTCTCTTTGGTCGTGCTTTCTCAGACCACTTTTAACTATTTTCTTTCCTGCTATCCAATTCTAATTCAGAAAATTGTTTTCTTTCTTGATATTCAATTATTTAATTTAATATAACATAATGTGAAAAAATTTCAAACGTTGCATTTACCAATACAATTTTTTTGTTTCTATAGCAAAGTAAAGTGAATTCATAAGTTTACACATACCTTAGCTTAGCTCAGGGACTCTGCAATTTTTTTGAAGCTAACCAAATACCCCGGACAAGACACTAGATCGAGGACTCTACAATCTCTCTAAAATCAATCAAATATGTTTGTAAGAAACTAAAAGATGGAACATGATACAACAGGCTTAATATCAATTTAGTAACTTTAAACATGTTTCACAGTGCATTTATTTCTAGGAAACACCAAAAATATTTTTACCACACTCCTACTTTTCATGGCATCAAAGTAGTAAAAAACAGTTAATGAGTGAAGGAGGGCATATTTACAAATGTTTTTACCATGCTCCTCCTTGTCGTGGCATCAACCTTGTACTCGTAGCACAATTAATGACTACAGAGAGGGAACATTTTACAATTGTTTTTATCACATTCCTCATTGTCATCGCATCAACCTCATCCTCATAGAATCACACTATTAAAAAACACCTAACACAATTATTGAGTGCAAGGAGGGAATATTTTATAGAATACATGGATCACATATACTTGCTCATTTATACATTAATGTAAAAAAAATTTAAAAACATTATCATTATATTAATGTTCTAGGTGTTGATGGGTACTTCATAGGTCTTCCCTAGGCTATGCAGGGAACCTTAATGTGATGGGTGGGTCGAACCCTATCATATGATATGTGTGCTTTCACCTCAGATTGATGGAACCAAGAGAAGGAGAGGGCACCTTGCCTATGCTAAATAATGTGAAACTAAGCATAAACATTTCTATTGAGCATTCGACTGGTGGACACAGAAAAATAGATCTAATAGAGAGAACCTTGGTTGCTTCAGTAACAAGTAGTAGCCCCGGTAGGCAGGATATCATTTTTACCTTTTATGTTCTATCACCTTTATCTTATATGTCTTCACATGTGCCCACTTGAGTTGTTGTTTTTTCCTCTTAAGAAATCAACAAAGAGGATATGAATAATGTATGATATGTCTATGCTTGAACCAGAAAAAAAAAATGTATCCCCTTACCATGGTAACACCCATATCAAGCTGCAACAATTAGAAAGGGTATATTGTTGGAGACCATATTACGTTTGACTAATATTCATATTAGTACTACGTTGAAATATTCCCTGGACAAGCCTAGGATAGCATGGAGGGATGAAAATTCCACCTACGCCTTTAAATTTAATGTTATAATTGTTGAACCTCATCTAAATTAAACAGATTCATCATAACAATGAACACCATCAGCTCATGCCATTATTTACAGTGGTCAATTATCAAAATGGAGAAGCAATTTTGGAAAGAAAATAAACTACAATCTTAATAATAATATTTTTTATACTTCTTTGAGAGAAGCATGAAATATGTTGATCTTGGGAGAGGACAGAGGGAACTGAGGAAACAAGATACCCTTAACATCGTATAAGATAATACTTGATAAATCCAATGGCTAGCACCACTTTCCCATTAGAATGCTCCTTTTCCACATAGAATCTCTCTTTCCCTCCTACATAATAGCACAGTGATATGCCTTCAACGCAACATCATCTTCCTCCTCTTTTCCCCTCTATTTCTTAGAAATCAAAAGCTTATTTTTGTTGTTCATAAGCACCCCTTGGAACTTGGGTGAAATTTTGAAATTACTAAAATGAAGGGGCATTAGTTCAGTGGGGATAACAATAGAATGAGTTATTCCGTCCCCATGGTGAAAGTGTAAGTGCACTACATAGGATGTGGTAACCATAGCCACCACCATCAGTGCTCATGCGATTGCTAGTAGGAAACCGTCCAAGTTGGTCGGCTAGGTTGTCGCGCCAACCCCTCCTCCCAGGGTCACAATTTTAAACCACTTGGCCATGAGGCTTGATCCCTAAACCTCATAAAAATATCTATGAAAAAATAACAAATGGATATAAGTGGCTCCTTCTCCATGCAATGACAACTTTGTTAAATGTTTGTGTAAACCCAAGCTCGGTGCTTTGTATTTATGGGGTTTCTTGGATTGTTAAAATAATGTACATACAAAATATCTTCACCCGCAATTGATGACTTAAAATGTGTTTTTCCAACATCGGTTGATAGGTCCAAAATCTCACGTAAGACTCATTTCTTAATCCTTTCACAAACCCTCTTGTTACCCCCTCACACCTAGGGGTAACTAGAGGATATTTTTTCTTCACGATCAACATTATAGACAATAGTTTTGATGATGACATTCTAGACTCTCCATAGACAATTTCCCATAGATGCCTTCCATTGTATGCTCAGCTCACTCGCATTAGGTGATATTGTGCATGACATGCAGAAGGTACCCTTTTCTAATATTTCATATCAAGTGATAGTGTTAATGTTTTGGGTATGAAAATAATGATCATGGGTTGAATTGGATTATGGACCATGATGCTTTGAATTTATACTTTTTTCCTTGTTTCACCTTGGTGGTCCTCATCATCTCCTAGTCAAGTGTTATCACTCTTGGGAAAATTTGTACTATCGGGGGTCATTGATAGGGGTAACATGACCATATCCCAGTCCATACATGACACACTCCATCTATCCCCTCTTTTTCATCATGTCTTTTGGGTTGGTTGTCATATGTCACTCATAAAGGTTCATGCCTCGTAATCCCATGAAAAGGAGCTAGAATGCTCAAGGTTGATGCATCTTGATATATAAAAATGATATGGAAAGAGCAAGTGTTGTAATTCAAAATGCAAAGCAAAGCAAGGAAAGAAAGAAAGGAAAAGTCATAAAAACAAGAAACAATGAAAAGAATAAGCTCTACCCCCTCACTAAGAGGACATCACCCCAAGTCCTATGCAATGAATTCATACCTAACAAAAGGTCTTAGCAAATGAAAATCTAAATCTAAAAAAGGTTGAATCAATAAAGAAAAATGCAAACAAGGGTTTGGAAAGACATAGTTCCAAGGAAAGGGTAACTCATTGCCTAAGTGCTCCCTCATACAAAGGCGCTCATGAGGATGACTATCATACATAACCTTTCATAACTATGCCACCACTGATGAAGTAAACCCCAAACCATACCATATTCCATTACAATACTCCTTCATGGGTTTCCTGGGACATACTTCTTATCTTGGGAACCAACACACCTAATAGGAGGTAACAATGATCCAGCCATACCTAAACTTGGAAAATTGTATAACTTTGTGAGCTAGTGTGAAGTTTGAAGAGGATATTTAATGTGATGTATGTTGGGGAATAGGGTAGAACCTGATACGAAATAGAAAAGACAGTATTGTAGATAATTGAAGAGGGAATAAAATTTTGAAGACAAAGGTGGTGTCTAAAGACACTGTTACAGCACTTAAGTATAGCACATTGTGATCAGAACATCACAATGCATATTCCACATCTCACTCCTCATGATCTACATGTTCTACTTATTTTTTATAATGACCCATGGGTTCTGCTATTTATAGCCTCAAAATATAACCACTTTCCTTGTAATTGGGAAGATATTGTCCACATATAACCATCGGTTATTAGAGTTTACTTCGGAAAATATGTGTTTTCTATTTGGGTCAACAAGGATGCTCGACTTGATCGTCCATGCACCCAACTTGTAGTCGATTTCTAGGTTGGTGAATCCACCACAAAACTATCTTCAATTGTTGGTTGAATGTCCAACCAACAGGATTGTCGACTACTCAACTGACTAATGTAGAGGTCTGATCGATCGCTCGACCGACTGTTTCTAGATGTAGGTCGATTTTTCAACTGAATAAATTTGGGGAGAAATGTGATGAACCATAAATGCTTGATGTTCAAACAATCTATCTAGTGGATTTTTCATCGATGTGACTCACTTTATTTGTTGTATTTTACTTTTGTACATGCATTTTCTTTTGATGGTGCATTGGACTACATGATCCCCTCCTTGGATGATGGATTTCACAGGGATACCCACATGATTTTTTTCCTTGGTCCCTTGGAGGAATGTTGAGGGGATACTAGCACACTTCATGGGATCCATCCCACCAATTGAGAGATATCGTTCCACACTTTTGGGAGGAAATTGAGCCCTTTGATGACATGGCTCCCTTGAGGAGACACCCTAGCACCTATGGGGTATGATGTGACCCCTTTTGATGATGGGGCATTGCACCTTTTGATGATGATATGGGAGCTTTTGTTGAGACACCCCACCTCTTAGGGATTTTATGTCACTTAGAGGTGAAACGGTGTACCTCTTGAAGGGAATGTTTCATTTTTTAACCCCCCTACACATTGTTTTGAAATGAATTGTCCACTTTTCCATGCCACATGTGTGAGGTTGAGTACTCATTGATGATGGAAGATTTGACTTTTGAGGTACTTTAATTCATCTTGGAGGCATCATTTGGGGGTTTTAGTGACCCATCCACTCATTTATCATGTATGTTTTATGTCTTGTTTTCTTATCTCTAGGGTTTGTGAGAGATAAAGGTATTATTTTATGTTTTTAGGGCTTCTATGGATGAGAAGGGTGCTTGATCTCTCATATAACTAAGACAAGCACTTCTCACTTGTAAATCATTTCTACTTGTGGAGATTTATGACTACTTGTCTACTACTTCTTTCTCTCTTATGCAAATCACTATGGATGGCTAGTTAGAGAGACTTTTTGGAGAGATTATCTTGTGGATGCTTTTACTACTTCATGGATGTGCATTGCTATGGTTTTTATGGATGAAATATTTCTTGAGTAAGTGGTCTCACTTTATCTTGTGGTTTTTTTTATGAATGAATGTAAGTGTAATGATGTTTCTCTAGTGATGGTTGTGCATTTTATTGGTTCTTTCTTCAACAAACCCTTATCGTCAAAACTTTTGGAAGGTCACTAGTGAAGAAATTTCCCTTGAACTATCTTTGAAGACCTAGTAAGATACTAGGAGGATATTGTATGGTTAGTAGTGAACAACCCTAGATGTCACTCTAGATACATTTACATTTCTTCAAAAGAGTCCTTAATTGACCCCATATGCCAAAAAAAAAATATAGTAGGCACTAGCCTTCTCCCAATAGTCAATCACATAACTAAAAATTCAAACTTTTATTTATTGTTTTAGGGTTAGATAACAAAAATATATTCAGCTCTAGCTCCCAACTCCCTAACCCTCATTGCAAGATTGCAACAATGTGGAGGTTGAGGCAGTTTGTGATGTGAATCTTCATTAGAGCAGACTCTAGAGCATTCTTAGAGCCTTCACAGTGGCTAATAAGAAATTTGATTTTTTAAAAGATTAGTTTATTTTCACAATTAAGGAAAAAGAAATGGCATACTCAAGGGATTTAAGTCAAATCATATATGATTGAACCAGTGAGAAATTTCATAAATATGAAAATAAAATTATTTTTTWAAATAAATCAAATTAATATAGTATTTAGAGGGAACTTTGGAGAAAGGTTGCAAAGTTGGGTGAGCTAATACAAGGTCAAAGGACTTTGACTGTGAGGAAAAAACTATAGTCCTTGGGGGAGGCATAAATTAATAAGGAGAAACATCTTCAATTAAATAGGAGGGAAAACACTAAGGCAATTATCTTGATAGAGTACTTATTACAAGAGATGGATGATAGCAAAATGGAGGGCATGTATAAGGTCACTCCAAGAGGCATTCAATGCATTTCCATGATTTATGGTCCAAATCATTGATTTTTCCTAAAAATGTCATTTTTTGTTTTGTTTTCCTTATGTGTTTCTTTGAAAATTAAATATACATAATCATTTTATTAAAAAAAGGGTTCATTTTATTAAAAAAAGGGTTGGTTGCAAGTATGACCACCACAATAACTTATCAAACTAAAAAGTTGCACCAGTTACAAACCAAAGTCACCCTATAAACTAAAATTGATCCCTTGGACATATCACACTTTTGCATAAAATATAAAAAACAAAGCACACATCTATTACATAACCTCAATATATTACATAACCTATATAATATACTAAATATATAAATAATAATTAAACAAATACAATACAAATTGAACCCAAGTATGTTTCATAACCTATATAATATACTAGCATACCCCAAATCGAATGGAATGCCAAAATGGATTGGGGTGGTTATGTTGCTCAAAGATAGGGGGAGTTTTTTTTAATAGCTAGATCCCTTGAATAGGGTTTAATAATAACTTATTAAAAGAATCCTTTGATGGGTTAAGCATCAACAGACAGATGGTGGGAGGATGAGATGGATGAGTTTGTAAGCTATTGATTCATCATCAAATCAGTTCGAGTTCAGCCACAATCAAGGCTTCTAATGGAGATTTGGAAAAGTTTCTTGATGACTAACCCAAATGAGACACATGAAAAAAATAGTGTAGTGATGATATATAAAGATAAAATATCCTAAGGAATATTAGAATAGGAGGAAACAGAGGGTCACCATTATGCCTTGGGAAATTTGTGGTTCACTAGTACAACTCAATTAGAGGCTAGAAACTATGTGCACGACTTAGATATTATTATATAAAATTTTCAATTACCCTACATCTCAAAAGATGAGCATGAAAAACATATGTTTTAATGCAAACATTCATTTGTATGTGTTTGTTCTCAAACAAGGATTTAATTTGTCAAGACTAGAGGCAAAGTTGTCAACTAAGCTCTTGCCTCTATTTACCATGTATAGATTATATAGTGGAAGAGAAAAATTGCATATGGCATGAATGGATGCTAATAATGGTCCACCAACTTCTCTTTTATCAACTTTGGGAATATGAGATTGCATCATAGATCGATTCATTGTGAACTTGTTAAAATTGAATATGATTACTGCAAAGCATTAGATATACCTTTAAATGTGCATTATGATTTATCAAATTGAAGGTCGAAAGTGAATATCAAACAACATTATTTCAAAACTAATGATAAATATTCCTTTTATTATTTATTCTGAAATCACATCAAAACTATCTTCATATTACCAAATTCACTCAAAAGAAAAAATAACCCCATTTAGGAAAAAAATAAAAATCAAATCAACAATATTATTTTGTATTCTACCTTTGATGAGATAGATACTAATTAACTACATTTTTTACATCTAAATTGAGCTATTTGGCTTTCAAATTCAAGGATAGAGAAATAATAACTTCCAAAATTACACGTGAAGTAGTTTCAACGTATAGTTTGTGACAATGAATTATAAAAATAGTTGCTCCTTTCAAGATTTTAGAGTTATATGGAATGACAAAAACCAAATTGTCCATTGTTCTTGATGAAGTTGATACATTTTGTTGAGAGTTGGTAATGAAAGGGAATTTCTCAACATCCTTCGTAATTGGGGAGAGAGGTTTTGGAATTGACTATGACTATTGGGGTACATATCATAGAGACAGAGGGAGAAAGTGCGGGTATTAAAGTGAATATGTAAAATTTTAATCACCAGTTGCATGTGGCATGACAAATACAACCTACTTCTTCATATTATTTGAATTAATGAAGACAGATAGGTTTAGATTTGATTTCATGGAGAATGACAATTTTAATCCCACAAATGAGCCAATGGGCCTAAATTATGATTCGATATCTAGGTAGCAAATAGATTTAAACGATATCAAGAATTAAAAAATGTAAACATGTAACATCTTTTGGTTTTGCTATATACTTGGAAAAATGTATTACTCCATTCAGTTCTTTGTATTATCTTTGTTTCATCATATGTTATCTCACTAAATAAGATGGTCATAAAAAAATGTGTTACTCAGTTTTTTTCAGTGTTCCCTTTCCCTCGCTTCAATATCGTTTCCACTTCAATTTAGAACATAATAGATTCAAAGTGGGATAAGTGCAACACTTTATATATTTCAAGCAAAGTTTCATTTTAAAGAGACATGTTTCTCTTTGTCGATCTTAATTGGGCATTGTACCTTGGAGTGTACACACTGGGAAAAGCAACACTTGGGGGCGATTGGCCTTAAAAATGATAAGGTTGGGTAGGCACTTCACTTTTTAAGGTGAAGTGTTCACTAAGTTGGTTGGTTGTATTGTGTTAAGGATCTTTGCAAAATCCTTATGTCTCACTCACTCTAATTCACACTACGCATAGGGGTAATGGATTTTATTCCACAAATAAGGATGATGTAGAATTCACCTAGGCACTTCATAGGGCATGAACATCATCCTTGGCGACAAATGGTTGATTCCATATATATATAGCACCAACTCTCCATCATGTCTTTCCACCATACATCTATTAATGTTTGACTGGGTGGAAACTTTGTTTCTTTGCAATAAATGATGACTCACTATAATAGTATCAATGAAAGAAAATCACATAGATCCTATTAAACTATTCCTCTATTAATTATTCATAGGCCATCCAAAAAAATACACCTCTTTTTTTTAGCAATGTAATCATTTAAATTCACTTCAATGTTCTCTTCCCCCAACATCTATGTCTTCTCAAATAGTCTCCATGCTAAATTGTTTAATTTAAACATTCTTTACAAGCACCTTACAGGATTACCCATTTTAAAAAGCAATGAAAATTTTCCATAAAAATCTTACTCATAGTACCACAATCGAACTAACTTCTACTTCTACTTCATAATCGTACAAGTGTAGATCCATCTTAAATCTAGATATATCAGAGAGTGATCAAATTTCTTAAGGTGTGATTTTGTTTTATCATTTAATTCCATGTCACGTGTTAATTCCTTCATATTAAATGATTACAAAAATTACACCTTAAGATATTTTATCCCCCTTGGTGCTTGATAGATCTGGGTTTAAGATAGATTTATGTTGGTTTAATTTTTTAATTATCACATACACATGTACGCACATAGTTATTTTATTTTTTATTCTTTATTTTTATTGTAACTTGGTGTAACATTACATGACAACAACTCTACCATACTAATTTATAAAACATCTCACTGCTTTCAATACCATTATGGTGAAATACTTCATCAAAATTTATTTCATAATTCATTTTTCTATGAGGAAAAAAAGTTATTAATTATGTTTTAAAGTTTAATTGAATATCCACACCTTCCTATTATGATCAATACCTTATTCCTCGCACCTCCCTCCCTTACCTCCTCTTTCACCTTACTCTCTTAAAATCCCTTCCATAGGTGCATCCAGTGATGACATTGGAATCCACTATAATTTGACTTATTTCTCATAGGTTATTGAGCCAACATCAAGGGAATGGATGAGGCATAATGTTATACTAGTATCTAACTATCCATGTTGATATATATCCATGACGTGGATGGAAACAATTTTATATGGGCATGGATTCTCATCATTCAGATTGGTGCATGGGTCTATTGGTGTAGAAGCGTAGAGAAGAGATAATGAGTGTGCCAATGTAAAGAGGAGAAAGATGAAAGTACTCAATACTTTGGTTACTGAGACAACTTGATTTTTGCTCAGGGAGAAAAACATGTCAAGAGAAGCATTGCTACTTATTTCCCTCCCACATGTCATGTGGTAAGTTGATTGGCAGATGTGTACTATGTGCACACGAGGCTATGTGATATTTATTCTTAACTAAACAAGGTTGGTTGAACCTACTAATCTAGTACATAAGAAACTGAGTTCAGATCTTGATAGCGAAAAATAGTCATAATCATATTTCTCACACTTTTCACCTTATAGGTGGCCACAATATTCTTGAACAATTCCAAATTCCAAAAATGTATTTGATGTCATCTTAAGATGCCATAGTCCAACTAAGTAGCCCTATTGGCTAGTCGATCTGCATTTTGGTTGAGATCCCTTAGGATGTGGTAATATTCAACACTTTTGAAGCTAGCGGCTTATTTTCTTATTCTCTTAACAATTGTTATAACTTTTCCGGCACTTGGAGACAAGGATCTAAACAATACTTTGGTAATTAATTCAAATCCCCAATTATAATAAGTGTGTTGATATGTATTTCATCAAGAATTCCTAACCCTTGAAATAGAACCAATTGCTTGATATTTTGATATTCTACCTAAACCCCATTCAAAAACATTTTCTTAATTTCCTTTGGAATCAATAATGGTCCCCTGCACTTGCCACCCCTACTTAAATACCTATATATTCAATATTCAATGGTGAGTCAAAGAAAATTTAACCTACTCGATAAGCGAGATTTAACTTACTAAAAAAAATATAGACGCGTATTATGAGGCCACAACCAATGTTGGCATTAGTCCCTTGGGAAATATACCCGAAAACCGACTTGGTGTAAGTCGATTGGTGAAGCTATTGTCAACATCCCTTTCAAACCATTGTTTGTGGATTTTCTACCTTGTTTATTTCCCTCTATCAATGATGGGAATTCTAGATGAAGATGAAGTTCTAGTGCTTTAGAAATTGCAAGAGATTCGTGAGAAAAAAGGCCATTGCCTTGGAATAATCTCACAACTGACTCTGTGCAGAGGTCACTAACTTGCAGAAATTCATTACATAGTTGCAGACTGAGAATCAATGCTTGATAAGTGAACTGGAGACATCCCATACCTAGATGGAAGATGAGGCTTCCCTTTTTCAAACCAACCTTTTACAATAGTTTGATGATAAATCTAGGAAACATTTTGACCTAGAATAGACAATGGAAACCATTTTTCAAGATTTGGTGGATGATTTTAGCAATAAAACAGATCTTGTTGATGATCTTGTGAAGGAGGTGAAAACCCTTTCTCATGCAAAAAATGTTGTGTTGAAGACAAAAAATGTAGCACTGAAAAATCAGTTGAAGACTACAAAAAACATGTTCCATAATTTTGTGGTTGAGCAATCCAGAAGGGTTACTTCTATGGGGAACAACATGGAAATATTTTTCCAGACTCTTGCAGACAAATTCCAGGACAAGTCTAACCTTCTTGAGGACTTGGAGGAAGAAGTGAAAGCTCTTCCTCATCCAAATATTTCCTTGGGAATGGAAGTCAACCAACTGATAGAAACAAATGCCCAACTAACTTGTGAGGTTTCCCACTTACAGGCCTTTGTCAATGAGCTTTGTGAAGAAGTTGCTCCTATTCAAAAGTATAACAACCATCTATTTGATGAATATTAGACATTAAGAGAAGATTATGATGTCATATTGTTGCAATTGACTATGAAGGATGAGACTATTCAGGGCTTGTATGACTGCAAACAAAACCTTGAATAACATGTTCATCGCTTGCAGAATGCAGAGAAGAATGTTGAGAATAAAACTGATTTTCTTGAGCTATCAGGCTCACCCATTTCCTCTCCACCCCTAATGCTCTTTGTAAGAAAGATGTCGTTGATTTATGCATTAGACTAATGTTTGTGTTGTTTCTCCTGGCTTTGAAAAACACACTACAGGTATATGGTCCGGATTGCTAAGAAATATGGGATACATCGAAGGAGGACTTGGGAAGAATGGACAAGGTAGTATTGCTCCTATTACACCTGAGATGAAGTAACCAAGAACATGTATTAGATATGATGTTGATGTTTCCTCCTTGCCTACACCTTCCCTTGCTACAACCAGGGAAGTTTTATTTGTTGCAGGCGAAGTTCAGACTGATTTTCCTGAAGAGTAATCCATTGTTGATTGTTTTGAACCAGTTGATGAGATGGTTATTCCTAACATGCCAGAATATGAGAATGTTGTTGTTGCTAATATATCGGGTTGTTCTACTTCTAAGAGTACACCAGACCCTAATGTTATATCTCTTCATCATCCAACATAGAACTTTGTTCCTTATCATCATCCTCACCATAGAAATCAAAGGAATGGAAAATATTATTTTGTATATTTGCAAAAGATATGTGAAAAATAGAATCGTGGACCTGTACGGATTACCAGGATAGACTGTGGTTGGATTGATGAGTGGTCATGGGTGTATCTAACCAAATATTTGAGGATTTCCCACCAATTTGTTTCATCGGTTGTACAGTCATGCACTACTTCTCTTCATTATTGATTGTTTTGTAGTGGTTGACCAAGGATCGACCCAACATGACAGTCGACTGGACTTTGACTAAGACATTGGTCAATTGTGGCTCGACCAGACATGACGATCGACTGGAAGTTTTCAACTCTGTATTTTTCGACTGGGTTTCCACTAGTTATTGTCCATCGACTATTGTTTCGACGAAGATCTATTTTTGATATTTCCATCCCTCATATATGTTTAAGGGGGGGGGGAGTACTTGAATTTTTTGATGTGTAAACCCAACTAATGTGCTTGAATTTACTAATACTGACCAAACCATGTTCTACTATGTTGTTGGGAGTTTTAATTCTACTTACTATATTGTTGGATTGACAGAAACTTATTACATTGGTGTGTTTCTTGTCTAGTCGACTCATCGACTGGATGGTGTTTTCTTGTTGTCTAGTCAATTGGTCGATTAGGACCGTGTTTGGACAGTAGATTTTGCAACTAGTTTACAATATATGACTACCTTTTTTGGCCTTGATCTGTATTGATGGTGATCGCACTTCCTCGGGAGTGTTGTTGTACCATCTCATGATCAGCTTTTGCAATCATAACAAATTCAAGGGTGACGGTTGTATAAATTTGTTTTCCTCCAAGTTGATTTTACGAGGGGGTGTTGGAACATGTGGTTCCATTGTAAACCTCACCGTGTCAGTTAAGTGGGTCAGCCAATTATTTGGGTCGAATACCGACTAAATTTTCGGTTGACCATGTCCACTTAGGATCCCAGATTTGCATTTTATGGACAAGTGCAAGCAACTCCACCCGAGATTGTTGGTTTGGTTCTTGACCAAAACCCATTTATAACCAATCCTTGTGATCGGTCCATCACATCATCAGGAGATCTATTTTCTCTCTCATGGAGTGTGTTCATGCTTCAATGCAACAGTGTCTTTAGATACCAACATTGCTCTTAGATCCATCCTCCTTTGTGGTTAATTCTTGTCTCAACAATAGGGGGGAACAAAATCTTCCATCAAAGGTTTGAATCAAACAAATAGATGCATGTTGGTCAATAAGAATCAAATGTTTATGAGAAATGATTGTTGAATGTGATACCATAAATTCAAAAATAAGTGATATATTTTTCAAACTTCTTGATGTAACAAAGGAGTTGGAGGGTCCAAATTTAATAATGGACACCATATTGCTTACGAAGGATTGAATGAAAGAACATCTAGATGCACTCAAAATGTCATGGGTCAACCAATTTAATGACATAACTAAATTTTCACAAGAAGAAGTTGAAAATCGATTAATCCACTATGTTAACAAAAATGAAGACCAAGCAAATATAATCCATCAATTAAGTTTTGAATTAAAAGATATTGAGGATGATTTGTTCGATCTCAATATCAAGCATGAGTTAACGATTGCATCATTGCGAGAGTATATTGAACAATGGTTAAATATCTCTTTGGTCAAACTAATCAATTATGAATCTCAAGAAGCAATTACAACTGCTAGGGTACTTCCAACTGAACAACATATAAAGAAAACTTCAGCAAGAAAATAAGGAGAGAGACAAAGAGTTTTTCCAACACAATAAGTAGAGTAACCATTCCATTAATCCTTTATCTTATATTCCTCTTATTTAGTAGTCATCCAACCTATATTTTTCATGATATATGAACATCAAGGGTAGATTGTTAATTGTGTCTTCTCTTTTTTCCAGGTCTTTTCATCAATTATATGGTCCACAGGAGCCCCATCACAGTCCATTAGACCAAAAACGTTTCATTTTTCAGATATTATAAAATATTTTTTCAACACTTGTATATTTAAAGCTCCTAGAGAACTATTTGGGGCACATAGTTAGCGATATCTCAGACTTTCAGTTTTAAGCATGAGATTTTAAGTGTGTGTCTATCAAATCCCTTATGAATTTTAATTGAAAGATCATGTTCAGTTCTTTGCATTAGTGTTCATTTTATCATCTTGCCAAATGATATGTCCTACTTTACTTTATGCTATGATGAAAATAATGCTCTATGAGATTCCTCATTTTACTCTTTTTATATATTGTAAAATAAATACCATTGAGAATTTTTATTTCTGAACAAGCCTCGTCCTTTCTCGGGAATTATCTATATTTCTATATTATATTTATGAAAGAGGAGTACCACCTCTCTAAAAATGAAGAAGGATTTATCCTTGTAATGTTATCTCCAAGTCTTTGAATAGTATTTGAGATCAACAACTCCCTCTAAAAATTATTCAACTCGGTTTGAATTATGAAATCATTGTCAATAAAATTTGTTGGTTGATACTTGTTGGATTTATAATAATTAACTTGATTCTCCAATAAAGTGATTTTTATTTCATACTCCCTCGTATTATTTTTTTCATCCATAGATTTGTTTACATTGACTTGGCCAATGGCTAATCCAAGAGAGGAAGAGGAAGCCAAACTCAACTTTATTGTGTCCATCACCATAGTTTCAATAGTGGGTATTACTTTAGAATCCCAATTTTTTTTCATTATTTTTCCATATTGTTTGTTTCTATTGTTTGTCAAATGAAAACAGTTCTAAATCAGCAACTTCAAATGTAGGAGTTGGAATAGGGTCATCACCTCCTATAACCATGCATGACCCAAAATTTATCTGTAAATTGTCATGGATATTCCATTGGATTAGTTCATCACAATAGATTTATAATATTATAAAATCTTATATTATGTAAATTAGTTTCTTAGATCCCATATTATTGATTACTAACTTATTGCTTGAAATTATGAAAATAACTAAAATATGAAAATGAAAGAAATTGGCAAAAGAACACACCATCCATACAAATGAACACAAGATATATCCTAGGAACCCCAATATGGGAGAAAAACTAGTTATAAGGTGAGGCCTATGCTCTGCACTCTTTTATTTAGTTATGGAAATGCAAACACAAAGAAAGAGGCACTCACTATGGAGTTTCATTTTGTTGGAACCTCAAGTTCTGATGGTTCATCACACTTCTCCTAGAATCAGTCATTTGAGCAATCAACCAACATATGGAAATAGTTAGTCGATTGATCGACTAGATATATACATCAGTCGGTTGAGTAGTCAACAATCCTCTTGGTCAAACAATTGATCAGTATTCAAAGACAGTTAGTCGATGGATCAACCAGCCAAGTAATAGACTACGAGTTGGACTCATGGGCAATCGGGTCAAGCATCTTGTCGAGCTGACTAAACAGTGCATATTTGACGAAGTCAACTCTAACCAATGACAGTTGTATGTGTACAATACATTCCTTATTCAAAGGAAGTTGGTTAGATATTGAGGCTATAAATAACAAACATGATGGGTCATTATCATGTGTAACAAGTGAACTATGTGATACAAGTATGTTGTATGCCTATACTAACATTGTGTATGTGTTCAACATGCATTGTGATGTTCTAATCATAATTCATTGTGCTTAAGTGTTGTAATGGCGTCTTTAGACACCACCTTTTTATTTGAAGGTTATTACTCTTCGATTATATACAATTGTGTTTATTTGTTTTGAATCAGGTTACACCAAATTCCCAACAAAGTATTAAAGCGATTTGTTGTGACCTCACATGTTGTCCACAAATCTTACTGAGTTGGATCCACTATGTGATTGACTCTAGTCTGGTGATTTCCTTACTATAACTTGTGGAAATAGATCGTATCTGTCAAGATATCAAAGATGGCTTTGAATATAGATCTTTTTGTTTTGAATGGATCAAATTATGCTATATGGGAACCATACATGGAAACCCTACTAAAGAGTAAATGACAGTGGAAATATGTGAAGACTGTGATTCAATATCCAACAGATGATCTACAAAAAATTGTTTTTGATGGGAAGAAGGATGAGGCTATGGGGGCCATCACAACATATATCTCACGGGAGATTCTATTTCACATTAGCATAATCGACTTGACTAATCAAGTCTAGAAGAAGTTGAAGTCTCTATTCAACAGAGACGATGAAATCCATGTCATGTAGTTGGACAAAGAGTTGATCTCTCTCGATCCTTATTTTTTCGACGGAATTGAGGACTATTTGGTGCGTGTCGAGGAATTGCAGTTGAAATTGGGAAAATTTGGAAAGAATTATCTTAAGAAAGAAAAGCAAGTCATTGAGTTGGTCTTGATGAATCTGAGAACACCATTCGACATGTTTGTTTCAACTTGCCACGCCAACTGGAAGGCACACAAGGAAGATGGTAAGGATTACACTTTTGAAGCTTGTTGTGGCTTATTGATCATTGATCAACACAGATTGTTGGATGACAGAAAACTTGATGGAAAACAATAAGCTCACTTTCTCAAGGGAAAGGGAAAGTTGAATCACAAGGAAAGAGGATAGTTTGATACCCCTATACAAATATCTAGATGCCTCGACCAAAAATATAAAGGGTAGACAGATGCACCCTGTAGGAATTGAAAGAAGAAGACTTGTCAGTATTGTGGAAAGACTGGACATGTGGAAATAAAATTCAATAAGAAGAGAAACGACCTAGAGGAGAAGGTCAAGCACCTTGACGGAGATGTGACGGTTGTTTGTCAACCCGCTGATAATTTCACCTTCCAAGTCAGAACTTCTCAAGTGTTTCTTTCTCATTCTACACATAATGAATGGGTAGTCAATTATGGATGCACTCATCATATGGCTAAGGATGCTTCCTTGTTCACATCCTTAGAAAAAGTTGTGGAGAGAAATATCTATGTCATTGATGACTTTTCTCTCGGCATTGTTGGTCACAGTGATGTTCCTTGTTGACATGGGATAATTGTTGACGTCTATCATGTACCGAACCTCAATGAAAATCTGTTGTCAGTTTCTCAATTAACACAAACAAGTAATATTGTTGAGTTTTGGCCAAATCGGTTCTTTGTTCTAGATTTGAAGAAAGGTCAATCGATTGTTGTCGGAGGGTTTATTGACCCAAAGGACAATTTATATAAGTTTTGTGACATGACTCGACTTGACTCTGAACCGACTGCTCTGGTTGCTCACATTATATTGTAGCTAGGAGAAGAATATGGGGTACCTAGGGAGGTACCCAAGGAAAATAATAGTTGAGATGTATTGTTATGTATGAAGGCCACTTTTTATAAATAAGGCCTGGTGGGAATGCAACAAATGTAATAGGACTTACTAGAAGGTTTCACTTCTATAATATTCCTCCTCTAGAATGTTCTCAGGTGGTAGGTAGTATTTTATTTGGAGCGTAGCTCATTAGGAGGTTTCCCCCTTGAAGAGGCAAGTGATTAGGAGTGCACCCTTCCTTAAAAGGATCAAGTGTAAGGTGTTTCCCTACCCTAATAGTTTCTATAATAATAAAGTTTGATCTTCTATATTTTTCTCTAGATATTGTGTGGTGATTGTATTTGCATATCTTTGTTACTTAACACACACCAACGAATGAAGTCGAACTTGGCATGAATGAATCGGACACCTAAATTTTTTAAGTCTGCAGTCAATGGAAACTCAGAATATGGTTAGTTTTCTACCTAAATTTGTTCCCCTTGATGGAGTCTGTAAAGGATGTGTGCTTAGAAAGCATCATCACACACCATTTGACTTTGGAAAAGCGTGGTGAGCTCAAAACCTCCTAGAGTTGGTTCACAATAATCTATGTGGCATCAATCTACCTTCTTTAGCAGGTGTAAAGTACACTTTTACCTTTACTCTCTCATTTCACTTGGGATTATTTCCTAAAAAACAAGAATCTTGTCTTTGAAAAGTTCAAAAAATCTAGGGCATGTGTTGAAAAACAATGCGGTTGACCCATCAAGTGCTTGAGATCAGACAATGGCAGTGAGTATGAGAATCGACCTTTGAAGAATACTTGTTTCAATATGGTATTGATTGGCAGTGATCAGTTCCTCATACCCCTCAGGAGAATGGCATTGTCGAATGAAAGAATCGAATGTTACTCAAAATGGCTAGATGTATTTTGCAGGCAAAGGATTTGCCTCATCGCTTTTGGGCTAAAGTTGTCTATTGTGAAAACTATTTTCTCAATTGCATCTTGACTCGAGCTATTCCTTCAGTGACTCCAGTTGAACGATGTTGTGGAAGAAATCCCTTTTTTTACCATCTCCATGTGTTTGTATGTGTTTCTTGGGCTCATATTTTCGATGATTTTTGTTGGTGCGTGGTTGTAAGACCCTAGGTTCAAGTTATCTAACCAACAAAACCATTCAGACACTAGCCCTTTTGGCATCACCTACATATATTTGAAGTCTCACACAAGGCATATATTGGGGTTGTAGGAACCAAGTTTCTGCAGTAGTGAGGGGACGAGAGGTGATCATCTTACTCATTCTTACTTATCTACTCTGTGTGCATTATCCTGTCTCTATTATTCCTTGATTAATTGGTAAATTTAGTTATATAACACCATTATACTACATATTGAAACATAAATTATTCACCAACATTTATAACTAGTGTGCAGTGATCGGATAGTAAACATATCTAATCTAGCATGCATAAAGAGAACATTCACGATCAATCACATAAAAATACAAGTAGATACAGTAATTAGTTTGTGGTTCACCTAATTTTGGGTTATGTCCACAATGGATGACTTATTTATTATTATTTCTACGATCGTCTATGCTTGTGCATTGCGCTTGCAATAGCTATATCATGTTATCAGTCTCTACCCTACTTAGCCTCTCTATAGTGCAAGCCTCTCTGCAACTCTCCTTTTCCACTCACACATAGATTCTCTCTCTCATCCTTAGTCTATTCTCTCTCTCTCAACATTCTGACTTCAACAACAACCCCTATTCTACCCAACCCATTAAATATTTATACATGGAAGCTAAGGCTCAAAACCATACTTGCTTATCCCCAAAACCCAATTACAACTCATGTTGACTTGTTGTTCAGTCGTGCTTTTCCTGCTTTTGAGTCTACATGATACTTTTGCATTCTCGACTGTTGTTCTTCCTGCTTGTGAATGTCTTTATGCTTTTGCATGTCGAATTGTTGTCCTTCCTTTTTGCCTGCTTTCTTCTCTTGATTTAGTCTCCTGCTTTATTCTCCTACTTTATTCTCCACTAAGTATTCTTTTATTGTGCACTTCAATCTTGAGTGCACCTTTACTGTGCACTTCAATCCTAAATGTGCCTTTATTGCGCACTCTGCTCCTACCTTCTCTTCTTTCTTTTGTTGTTGTGCATCTCTTCCATACTGATTTTTCTCAAAATTGTATCCAAAATGTCTGTCCAACAAGTCCCCGACACTCACCTGTGGCTCGTCTCGATCCACTCAAGCATGTTGTGTCGCGCTCCTCCATGTCTCCATGAAATTTTGGGAGGTGTCCTGTATTGTCGTGACTTTCTTTGTTACTTTTTCCTTTCTTCCCAAAATTTCCTCTATGCCCTGCGTAATCAGGAATGTGGGTTTATCCTCAGTTTCGTGCACTTCTTGCTTCACTTTTCCCTGTGTAGCTTCCAATTCCCCTATCACCCTTAGTGTTTCGTCTTGCAACGGTCCCAATCGTTGTTGGAGGATCTTTTGTTGGTCTCGTATATTTTATATTTCATCGTATGACTTCCTTTATGACAAAATGATCGTCATTCATTCAACAAGTGGTAGAGTGTTTATGCTCTCTGAAGCCTTCTACACCTTTTCCTGCACATCCCTCAATCTAGCTTCCACGACCTTCATTTATGGATCCTCCATCAGGTTTGTCCAGATTTGTGCACTTTCCTCACAAAGCTTTGCATATTCCTCATCCAACTTCTTGATATTTTCTACCGCAGTCATCACAGTTCTTTCTCTTCCTGCCCTTTCCTCTGGTGTTGTTCTTGTCACGGTGCACGATTGCAACTCCTCAATCCTTGTGCAGAAGCCTTTGGTGACTTCATTGATCCTTGAGACGTGTTCTTCCATTGTGGCCTCTACTATTATTGGTACTTTGGAGATCTCCTTATAGAGATTTTGGATGGTCACTTGTATCTGTTGTGCCATTTTCTCGGCCTCATCCTTCTCTTTTAATGCTTTCTTGACCTTTTCCTCAGCCTCACTCTTCTCCTTTAGAATTCTTTCATTTTTTTCTTCACCCTCGCTCTTCTCTTGTAGGGCATCTGTATACTTTTGTTGTATTCTTTCCTTCTCGTCTATTACCTTGATCAAATCTATGCACGCTAACTCTGTGTGGATCCTGATCTCTTGCATAATACCGATTTGCAAGCTCTGTATTATTTTTGTAGCCATCCGCGAAAGAAGTAAGTCCAGGTGACTTATTGCTTTCATCTACTCTTATAGTTCTTACATTGGGAACTCGACCGCATATGTCTCAATATCTAGCACTATGTGACAGGTTGCTAACTCTGATAGGAATGGATTGGTAGTCCCTACTTCCTCAATCGGGCTCGTTGACATCCCTTCACCTGATCCTCTCTCTGGTGGTATGTGCATTATCTCTAATAGTTGATGTATTGACATTAATTGGTCCTACACCTTCTTGTGTTTTTCATATTGTTCCCATGTTGCTTCTTCATTGGCCTCCTTTGTGTCATCCCATACTTGGTAGTCGATTATATCCATGTCATCATATGTCAAATTATAGACAGGAGGTACTTTGTGAGATTTCATCGTTTTTTGTGTAGCTACGGCTATACCCTTCCCCTTGTCTTTTATTTTCTCACCTACTTTTGGTCTTGTTGGTTGTGTGTCAACTAGAAGAGGAGCATAATTCACTTATTTCTCCTACAAATATTCAAGTACTTTCTTGAGCCACACAATCTCCAGACCCTTCCCCTTGTCTTTTCTTTTCTCCCCTGCTCTTGGGTTTGTTGGCTACGTGTATTTTGTTGATGGTCTTGTCTCCATCATATTCCTTGTGCCATTGTATTTCCCATTTCCATGTCCTTCATCTAGTTCTTCCTCTTCATTATCTTCATTCTTCTTCTTCATCCAGGTGCTTCGTTTGTTCCCATGGAACTTTCCACTTTTCCACCCAGTCATTAGTGATCAATCATACATCATACGCTATCAACTTGTAGCTTGTTGGCAGCCACTGGCGCGCAGGGTCTCTTTTGGCTTGGATGTACATGTGGTGCATCCCAGCTTTAAATCACCCAATATTCTCGTAAGTATCTACAGTCTGGGCAGTGATGTGCGACGTGTGTGTTATTATGTTCTTGATCGTGTCAAAGTAGAGATAGAATGTGACATTGTTATATATTTGTCTCCTATTGTTTTTCATATGCCACAGGTTTGCATACCACGCAACCGCATTACCTTTGTTGGTTATTCTCAAACATTGGTAATTGTCAGGGTCCTTCCATCCAACTAGTGCGATCAAGATGAGAAGTTGGCCATATTGAAATTACGTGCCTTTCTCCTGGGATTTTGTGCAGTCTATCAAAAATTGATTTACCATAAATGTGGACCAATTTAGTTGGACCCCTTCTGCACACTTTTCCACAGTTGCAATCACTATGGATGGAACCTCATCCTTGTGGCATTTCCTCAATAGTTTGCAGGCCAATACCTACATCACCAATCACACAACATCATCACTTATGTTCACGACAGGCAACCCTCGCTTCTCTCTAAAGGTGTGGAACTTATCCTTCATAGTTTTTTATAGTTCTTTCTCCCACGCCTTGTTGTTAAATAGTGTTTGTGGATCCACACCTACTTTTGGTAAGCTTGGTATCTACGCAATTAAGTATATCAATCGATACGGGTGGGTCTAACCATAAAGTTTCTTCGTGGACACAACTTAGTGACAATTTGACAAACGCATTTATTTCCATACTTCGGCCAAAATATGGGATCTCTAGCAGATTCAATATTCCTTATTTCTCTAGTCCTATCATCCAACTCTATGGTTCAAGAAGGATTGCACTTGTCCCTAGTACACTTTTAGCACACAAATAATTCTCCCATGCCATCTCGGAAAACTTGTTTTCATCCATTATGTCATGGTCTGCAAACTTTAAGGCAACAATCTTTCCTAACATGTCCCCTTCGATAATGACACCGGGTGGTATTTTCGATATGACCAGTGGATACTTCTCATCTACAGGTACTCTAACCTGTGGTGTGGTATCCTTTCTTAGCGTTATATAGTCCCTGTGAAAGCTCTGTTGTGAGGCCAAAGCTCCGGGTGTTTCTACGAACACTGGTGCAATTGGTGGCATTTTTGTTTGCTTGCATGTTTCAGATGTTGGTGCCCGAAATTTTGGCGGTGTCATTGTTCTTTGTGACTGATTTCTTTACTTGCTATATGTCAGTTGTGGTTCAGCTATGTTTCAGCTCTATATGATTTGTATGCTCACAACTCTTAGCAAATGCAAATAACCTTCCATGTTGGGCCCTTATGCGTTTTTATAACTCTTTGACAGTTGTGTCACTGATTTCACTCCCAACGTAAGTGTTGAATCTGATCAAAGTCTGTATAAATTTTCCTTCAATCTTCCAGTCTGTGTTAATCCTCGATAGGTCCTTCTATTTATGACTATGCATCTCCAGTACACTTTGTCATTTATGGATTTTTTACAGTCATTTTTGTGCTTTAATGCCCTTAATGGTCATGTCCCGTGCTTGACTTTTAACATAGTTACCAACTTAATGAGAACTGTAACCTCAAAACGAGAACTCTAGCCCAAAAAACCCATATTTTTGCATAAAAAACATCAAAATAAACCCCCAAATCAAAAAGTGGTGCTACCAGTAGCACCATTTTTTGAAACGGGGTCAAAATTACAACATTTTTCAAACATGGGCTTCAAAACTTAGACAATAGCTCAGAAAAACCTTAAAATCAACACCTAAAAACAAATAAGATGTTTTTGAATTTATTTTTCTTTTCAAAACGTTAAATTTTGAGATCATTTTAAATCGTATTTTTATCACTTGGTACCATTAAAACCAAAACCTCAAAATCAACCATCAAATTGAAAAGTACTACTACCGGTAGCACCCATTCTAAAATTGGGGTATGAAAATGACACATTTTTATAATGTGATAAAAGAATTCATCATTATTGTAAACAAAATCATAAAAGAAACCCTTAAATGTTTACTTTTTAAATGTTATTATCACGCAAAGCATAAGGTAATACATAATGCCATAAAAATATCACAATATACTTTAAAAATTCAATGTCACTTTTTAATAATTTTTTACTTTTAATAATAAAACAGTAAATACAAGTTACATTGAATGAAACATAAATAATTTCTTAAAAGTATTGTTATATTGACCATATTCAAAACATATGAGCTAAGAAATTTTATGAGCTAACAAAATTGTGAGAAACAAAGAAAAACTAGAAAGAAATGAAAAAAAAAAAATTCCCAAAAACAATAATTTAAAAAACAAAAATGCGTTTTTTTGTTAAAAATAAGAGCAAAAAATCCCTTCAAACTTTAAAAAAAAAAACCATTAGAAAAAAAAACCTAACAAAAACACTAATATTACCTAAGCTACAAATTTATTTAAATGTTTTTTTTGATAATATGTTAATAATGTAAGAATGTTATAACAGAATAATATAACAATGTTATAAGTATATATAACAATGTTATAATATAACATTGTTATGTTATAACATATAACAATGTTATGTTATAACATATAACAATGTTATATTATAACATTGTTTTTTTTTTGTAAATAAAAATAGATCCTTGTATTATATCATCATGAGTGTACACCTGTGCATCGTTTGGCAGCCACCTATTCCACCACAAAAGGGAAACCAGAACAGGTGGCTCCAAGCGGTGATATGTCTAAAATGACAGAGGTTCTGTTTACAAAAATTTACAAAAATTGAGCAAAAGCTGAGAATTTCAACAGGGACTTTGTTCCCGTTAGCTAGCCTAAGGCAGCCTGCATTTAGATCTACCATTACTAAGATGGTTATACAACTGTAAAAAAGAGTAAATAGATAATCAGTATTCATTCTAAAAATTGTAATTGACAAGAGCCAGAGTCAGAGGTGGGTCGCGTCAAGCCTTTGGGAAACTTGGATGTCCCTAGGTGATGTAGACCGGGACGAACTTCTGCTTGCAGGTGGGGCATTGTGCTTGTGGTGGGGCATCTGAGAGGGCCTCGAACAAGAGATCCAGTCGCTGGTGGATTGTCCTTTGGCCATGCACTTTCTCGTCCTGCCGTTGTCGGATGTCAAAGAGAAGCTCCAATTGCTCTGTTGTCGGATGATAGATAATTGGGTTCTCCTCATCGCCTGTCGGTTGCCATCTTGGGGGCATTTCCTCCTCCACTATGTAACCTCCTTCCCACGAGAGAGGCTGAAAGTCTTGGGAGGTGGAAGGCCTTGGGAGGTTTGTCCTGGGGGGAGACCCTTTCGTTTTCACCAGGCTCGGGCTTGGTTGAGGAGTTGAAGGTGGCTCAGCGTCATTCAACTTCGGGCCAGGATGTTGAATTGAGGGTAGAGCCTCCTCTTTGACTGTGTTGAGGATATCATGTGAGGGTTGGGGTGGCGGAGGAGATTTCTCAGTGAGGGACGGGGTCTCCAATTTGGGAATGTGAAGGGGAGACTGAGCTTGAGTCTAGGGCGGAGGAGAGTACCCAATGAGGGACGGGGTCTCCAATTTGAGAATGTGAAGGGGAGATTGAGCTTGAGTCTGGGGCGAGGGAGGCAAGTTCTCCACTTTTGGCGTGCATAGGGTGGACTGAGTGCTGCTTGAAGGTATGTGGGGGCAGCTAAAATGGGCGATCAAGGCTCGATGAGAGGTTGTGAGCTGGTTGTCTCGGGTGTAAGCGTTCTTGTTCCTGGAGGAACGCCTGGGCTTGCCTCGATCCCGTGGCATGATGAGAACCAGGGGGGTGAGGGAAATTGTGGTCAGGAGAGATTCGGAGGACACGCAGGAGGCAAGCAAAGAGGCCAGGAGGGCCGAGCAACACTTTGCAGAGGAGGAAGCTTGCAAATGATAGGTGAAAGTGCACTCCTTGGTCGATTATAACGCCGATGGGAGCCATTGATGCCATTGAAGGCTGACAAGATTGGTTCAGTCGCCTATTACCAGTGGTCTGGCTAGAATGCTCATCCGTGAGCTCTTCCAAGCGCACTGAATTAATCTCCCTTGTGGTGAACACCATGGGGAGTTAATTACGTCGGGGGTGGGGGCTTGGGGTATTAACTCCCCCGCCAGCTATGCCTGCCATTTATCTCCCTCCTTTCGCCAAATGTCACCCCATCCGGGTGTATATTATAACATTGTTATAATATAACAATGTTATATTATAAAATATGTTTATGTTTTTTTTTAGATATTTATGAATTTTTTGTGTAAATTTTATTTTTTTAAGGTTTTTGATATAAATTTTAATTTTTTGATGTAGTTTTAAGGTTTTTCAACTTAATTTTGTTAATTTTTATTTAAATTTTGTATTAAAATTTTTATTTTAAGTTTTTTAATTTGGGGTTTTTTTAATATATTAATTTTTAGGGGTTTTTTTCACCTTTTTAAATTTTTGGGGGGCTATAATTTTTTTTTTTTGCCTTTTTCTTAATTTTTTCTCATTTTTCTTACTCTTTAT
>JASDQU010100280.1:323973-368199 GCA_032191745.1 Picea mariana | reverse complement strand
CTTCTGGTTGTAGCCAGAGAATTGGGGAGTTGGAGCTTCCCTCAGGTTGTAGCCTGAGAAACTAGGGGGTTGGAGCCTCCTTCCAGTTGCAGCTGGAAAACAAAGGAAGTTGGTGCTTCCAATGAATGTAATTCTTCAAGACATATAAGAAAAAGCATTCTGTGGTTTTCTCCCGTTTTGGGTTTCCACGTAAAACACTGGTGTACTGTTCATGTGTGTGATTGTTTATTTATTACTGCTCATTTTTGGATAATAATTCTACATTGATATAACATTTGAAGAAAAAGGATTATAATTACGTTATTACTGATTCACCCCCCCTCTCAGTAATCCAACAAATTCAAAATGAAATGTCACATGTGCAACAATCCTAAATCAAACAACCCTAAGTCAAATGAAAATTGCTCAGTGAATTGGGGTATTTTTGAAAATCGAGACCCTCTTCACTATGGTTAGGTGAGGGAAGGCCTGATTAGGAAATCGGGAATAATTTCATGTGGAGGAGGTCATCGCGACCGATTGAGAAACTAGGATATCATATCAACAACATTTTTAAAGGAAAACCTTATAGAAATCTAACTTAAAAATTATTGTATTCATGAAAAAAGTATGTAAAGATGTCCCACGTGTGAAAGTATAGTTGCAAGCAAGCCAATTGAGAAATGTGAGGCTGATTGAGAAATCAAGACCCCGAAATACCGCAATGGTAAAGAGAAGGCCCAATTAGGACGTCGAGGCAAATTAAGAAATTGGGTTGAAAAATGATTTTGACTTAACCAAAAATTCAAAACAAAGAGAGATTTGAGGAGTAAGGAGGGACTTATTAGGAGATCAGAACTGATTCTAAAATGAGGATCCATCCTCACCAATTTAGTGAAAGGAGGATTCAATTCAAATATCGGGTCAATTCCTATCCAAGCCACACCTATCCAAGCCAAGCCACACCTAAATTCACAAAAACCTTTATTGTGGAGTGTGATGCCTTGGGACAAGGAGTTTGTTCAGTTTTAATGAAAAATAAAGGCTACTCGCTTTTGAAAGCCACCAACTTAAAGGAAGGGACTTACTTAGAACCATTTATGAGAAAGAAAGGTTGACCGTATTACTTGTAGTTAATAAATGGTGGCCTTATCTAATAGGAAGACACTTCAAGGTAAAAACAGATCATGATAGTCTAAAATACTTCTTGGAACAAAGACTATCTTCGAAAGAGCAACAAAAATGGGTCACAAAGATGCTAGGTTATGACTATGAAATTATCTACAAAAAGGGGAAGCAAAATGTGGTGGAAAATGCACTTTCAAGGAAAGAAGAGAACATATAGGCCTTACATTTTGTTATTTACACTCTACAAGTTAATTGGTTGAAAGAGGCAAGGATAGAATGGTGCAATACTAAAAGAAATTGAAGCTTATTCAACAACTACAATAATACCATAGTGTATTAGATAATGTTTTGTGGAAGAATGGTTCACTTTGGTATAAGGATTGCCTATACTTATGTAAGAATTTCCAACTCAAGCATAAGTTCCTTTTGGAACTACACACCTTTCCTATAGGGGACACTTGGGATTTTTGAAAACTTACCACATGATCAAAAAACATTTTTTTCTAGGAAGTTCTGCCCACAAAATGTCTTGTTTTTCAACAGAATAAAGAAGATACAATCGAGACCCTAGGTATTCTATAACCATTATCCATACCAATTCAATGTTGGGAAGAGGTCATAATGGATTATATTACAGTTCTACCAAAGTATAAAGTAAATAATGTTGTGGTGGTGGATCTACTTAGAAAGTATACCCATTTTTTTATCTATTTCTCATCCCTTTAAAGCAAGTACAATAGCTACAAAATTCATGGAAATGGTTTAGAAGTTCCATGGAACCCCTAATATTATTGTAAGTGATAGAGATCTAATTTTTACAGCTATTTTTTGGATTGACCATTTTCTTGTTTGGGTATTCAATTAACTCATAGCTCATATTACCATCCTTAATCTGATGGACAAAATGAGATTGTGAATAAGTGTCTAGAAGGTTATCTCCATTGATTTTCATCTGATAAAAAAACACAATGGGTCAATCAGTTACCCTTAATAGAATGGTGGTACAACACTTCCTTCCATACTTCATCCAAAATGTCCCCATTTATGGAACTTTATGGGTATCATTCTCCATCATCTACATCACCATGTAGGGGAAATAATAAGGTTCAAGTAGTGAAGGATCACATAGAACACCAGCAAGAGATTCTTTGAATGTTGAATGATAACTTGGTTATAGCACAAAATGGGATGAAATGGAAATTTGATCAACATTACATTGAAAGGAACCTTGAAATGGATGATTGGGTATTTATAAGATTGCAACAATACAAACAAATGTCCCTCAAGCATCAAAATAAGGACAATAAATTAGCACTTAATTAATGTGTTCCCTATAAGGTGTTGTAAAGGATTAGTAGTATGGATTGCAAACTAGAGTTACATCCATCTTCACGCATTCATCCGGCCTCTCATGTTTCTTGTTTAAATAAGGTTATCAATTATGAGTTCAGACTATTTTGTCAGAGATGGATGAAGAAGGGAAAATCATACTAGAACCTAAAATAATCCTCAATAGTGGATAAATAAACTATGGAATCAAACAAATATTAAATACCTCATCAAGTGGAACAACATACCAATAGAATATGCAACATGGGAAGATGAGTTCTTCATGCAGAAGCATCCACAATTAATCAAGTGTCGAGGGAAACACTTCTTTGAAGAGAAGGGGCATGTTAAGCCCTAGATATTGAGATATCACATTTATATTATTATATTCGTGTCCTCTTTACTGGTTGGATAGGCCCCTTAATTATAATTGTACCCTGTGTCTTCTATATATACCATGGAGGTTTGGTTTTATACAGGATATCATCTTGTGCAATTTTATATTGTAAAAGGAGGTTTCCCCCTTGAAGAGGCTTCTCATTAATTCTTTATCTTTCATTCTTAAGGTGTGGAATCACCACTTACTACTATTTATATGTTATTTGGGGTATTTGTTGCATAATAGAGCCTGAGAAGGGTGGACTGGCCTTTCTTCAAGACTAGTATTCTCTTAAGAGAGAGCCCTTAGAAGGGTCAGATGACCCTCCCTTAACCATAGAATTCACATCAAGGGGTAACTTAGTGAAAGGTCCATTAACCCTTCCTCAAAATTAGTATTCTCATCATTTTAGGGATTAAATAAGAGAAGGATGACCCTTTCTCAAGAACATTATTTAATTTGAGGGCCTTGTGGGGAGGTTTGATAAACCCTTTTTCAATCTCAATATTCATGTAAAGAGGAAAGGGTTGATCAACCCTTCCTCAAGTATCACATTCACATCCCTGGGGAGTGTAAGGAATGGTCAGTTTCCTCTTATTAAAGTATAGTATTCAAGTTAAGGGATCAAGGGGAAGAACTAGGTGACCCTTCCTCAATCATAATATTCTTGTATTGGGGGATCACAGAAGGGCCATTGATCCTTCCTCAAGCATAGTATTATTTTCATAGGGGAGCCTAAGGAAGGGTTGGTTGAACCTTCCTAATTCTTAATATTCATATCTAGGGGAAGCATGAGGAAGTCTTAGCCAAACCTTCCTCAATCATTGCATCAACATCTATAGGATCTAGGGGAATGGTCATATGACCCTCCTTGATTCTAGTATCATCATTAGGAGATATCCTATGGAAGGGTTTCGTGACCCTTCCTCRAGAATAATATTTTTATTGAGGGGAAAAATGGTTAAGGGTCAATCAACCCTTCCCCAAACATTGCATTATCATCATTTTAGGGCTTGAAGAAGGGTAGGTTGACCCTTCCCGAGCTTAGTATTTGTGTAGAGAGGGATACTAAGGAATGGTTAKCCATCCCTTGCACAAGCATGACATTTGCATCCAAGGGGAGCATGGGAAATGGTTGATCTATTCTTCCTCAATAATAATAATCAAATCCAGGGTCTCATGGAGAAGGGTTAGTCGACCTTTATTTTAGCATGGTATTTGAGTAGAGAGGAAGACCATGGAAGGGTTGGCCAACCATTTCTTGAGCATGGTATTCACATCTAGTGGGTCATGGGAAAGGATTGGGCAACCCTTCTTCAAGAATAGTATTCATCTCTATGGAGATCATAGGGAAGGGTCGAGTACTCTTCCTCAAGCATAGTATCTATGTATAGGGGAGTCATAGGAAAGGGTTAGTCAACCCTTTCTGAAGCATAGAATCGTCACTGAGGGGAGCTTAAGGAAGGGCTAGCTAAACCTTCCCCGTGCTTAGAGTTCATGTCTAGGGGGAGGATGGGTAAAGTTCAAACAACCCATCCTCAATCATAGTATTAGAATCCTTGGGAGATTAAGGAGTGGTTATCTGACCCTTCCTCAAGACTAGTATACTTATCAAGAGAGATCCCTTGGAAGGGTCTGTTCACCCTTCCTCAAGCATCATATTCAGCTTGGGGGGTATTTCAGTTAAGGGTCAACTAACACTTCCTCAAAATCAGTATTTTCATCATTTAGGGGCTTAAAGAAGGGTAGGAAAACCCTTTCTATTACTTAATTCAAGGGTCTCACTCGTAAGGGTTGGATGACTCTTCCTTAAGCATGGTATTCAAGCTGAGGAGTTCATGGGGAAGGGTCAATTGACCCTTCTTGAATCATAGTATTCGAGTAGAGAGTAATACCTCGAAAAGGTTGGTTGAACCTTCCTCAAGCATGGTATTCATGTCTTGGGGGAGCATGGGGGAAACCCTTGCTTAAGAATAGAATTTTGAGTCGAGGGGTTTATTTGGAAGGGTTGGTCAACCCTTCCTCAAGTGTAGTATTCTTGTTGTAGGGAATCCCAAGGAAGGGTTGGATGACCCTTTCTCAATATTAGCATTTGTATCTTGGGGAATCATGGGGAAGGATCAACTAACCTTTCCTTAAGTATAGTATTCTAATATTAGGGTAGATCTGGGAAGGCTCAACCAACCCTTCCTCGTGCTTAGCATTAATATCTGGGAGGAGAACGAGGAAGGGATAACTAATCATTTCTCAAGCATAGTATTCTTTTTAAGGGGGGATATAGGGAGGATATTACAAACCTTCCTCAAGTGTAGTGTACTTTCAATATCGTCATAAAAGAGGGTTGGACATCATGGTTTTATTGGTTTTTGTATGCTCTTAAATTTTCATAATGAACAAGTTACTTAAACCCTAGTTTAATTCCTTATTTCATCCCTAAAATTCACTTGTTTGTAATCTACTTAAGTGGATGAAATACATTGTTGTTGTAACTTGTTTACCACTGTAATTTATTTATATTTTATCCAATTTTTATAACAACCCTAGGTAATATCCAGATATCAGATATTTGGAAATAATTTTGCATTAGATAGTCACTCAATGAACCCTCTAAAACAACCTTAATTAGAGGAAACCCTAATTCTGAACTTTACTTTGAGTAACCACCTAATATATAAACCATATATCATAATCCATTGGTGGTAAATTGGCTAGTTGCATAGTTGACCTAGGACTTGACTTGTTTTGCCTTAGGAACCTAGGGGCTACTAGGCAAGCCTCCCTTGTGTTGGATTTGTCCTTCACTAAAATGAGGTAAGTAGTTTTCCAAGTGACAATGGAAACACTTCTAATGTTCCACTAGTAATTGTACCTTGTGAAGGCTTTACAACAACGTCAAAATATTTTTTGTCTTAGAATTATAGTGGGGTTTATGAAAAACCACAATAATGAGAAATTGAATTATGGAATTATGTTCAATATTAAATAGTTTGGCTAAATGTTTTGAAACATTGTATTTAATGGTTTTTGTGATTGAAAAATACAATTATTTTAGATGACTCCAAGGAAAGTAATCTATGTGATGATGAAAATATCTATATAATTAAAAATATTGATAATTATAGCCACATGAATGACAAGTACTTGTAGATGATGTATAACCCATTTTAAAAGCTATGAATGATATAGATAACATGTGATAGAAAATGAAGTGCAAAATTTGGTTCCAAATGTGCTAATATCAAATTCCAAAATTGCAAAATCAAATTCTTAAAGTGATATTATCATATTCAAAAAGTGCAAAATCAAAATCCGAAAGTGCTAATATCAGATATGAAAAGTGCAAAATCACATTCTAAAATTGCAAATATCGAATCCAATTTTGCAATTTTGGAATATGATATTGGCACATTTTGAACTAGTTTTTTCACTCTAAAAACTCCAATTTTAGACTTTGGAAAGTCTAATTTTGGCATGTCTCTGAAGGGGATTAGACTAGAATTAGTCCAAATTTAATCAAGTCGGTATTAACATTTATCTTTCTAATGTAAGATTGTGATTTGACCCTTTGAATGTACTATATTGAATTGTGTATGTATTATAAATAAGTGTTTATAATGATGGTATTCAAGCCATATGATCTTAATTAAATGACCCCATGTATAAGTAATCTAAATATGTTGTATGGATTCCTAATGTGGATCTCAAGGCCAAGGCCTGACTAGTGAATGGCTAGGCATGTACTTGTGGTAATTATGATTTATATGTACCATGTGGTATACTTTCCATGGTATGCTCAAGATATGTAAATATTATTTTTAAAATTAATAAAAGGTCCAAGCTTGCTACAAATAGCATGAGAGAGGATATGATACCACTAGAGAAGAAGAGAAAAGGGTGCCCAAGGAGGGTGGAAATAATCCCATGTTTCCTAACTCATACCTTTTTATCATGTGATTTATTTAAATCTCATCCACCATAATTGACTTAGAATCCAATCATTGAATGCATGTGGTGGTTGGTGAGGAAGTCTACCTCACATAGTTATGAAGGCATTGAGGTTGGGTACATACATACTAGGGAAGTGCAAGGGACCCATCCTTAGGGAAATTCGAACCTCCTACATTCGCATGCACACTCTTCCCTTTCTAATTAAAATTCACTCACTCACACAAACCATTCTTGTGTTCAAGCATCATTGAAGTTATAAAAATTGTAACCTCATGTTTTAGACTAAGAGAAAAACCTAACAATAACAAAAACCAACTATAGGAAAGAAATCAATGGACCTAGGAAGAGAAGTGGATGATTGTAGAGGAGTATAGAGGTTGGGCTTCTTTGGAAACCTCCCTTTCCCCTATTAATTGTTATTCATTCAATGCCTTAGAGATAAGGTATGTTTATGCCAAGTTATTCCAGAAGATAAAGAATATGATGGATTATTTGTGCCTACTATAAGAGCACTAGAAGGGATAATACTCCTAAGGGATTGTTGATCAAAGAAGGGATATTTTTTCTTCATAGTGTGTGGATAGTGCATGAGAATTTGAAGATTGTTTGATGGTTGGATGGTTACTTGTATTGTTTAGTTATGAGTATAATGGCTAAGAATAACAAAAATTGGGTTGGGTGAGTGATCTATGAGTTTGTAGCCAATTTCCTTCACCCTATCGATCTCATAGCCCGGATTCTGGGTGCATATTCACTACATGCCCATGGTTGGGTGGAAAAGTACTCATATGCAACTAGTTTCTTGGCCCATCTTGGTGAATAGATAAGTGTTCAGTTTTTAATCTTAAATCTTTGTTTATAACTCTACAATTTAAACTAGGGTGGGAGTCTCCTTGATCCCGGATGAAATCTCATAGTCTATTACACATGGGTTTTAACTTTTGGGGATAGCTTCTAATAACATAATTGAAGCTTATGCATTATATGGAGGATTGTGCATAGAAAAAGAGCACAACATTACAAAAATTGCAGCCTTTGGAGACTCTATTACGATTGATAGAGCAACAGTTAAAAGAAGCCAAACCAAAAATAATATATTAAATGGAATAAGCTATCACATATTATCCCTTGGCGCAAGTTAGAAGAGTTCAAGATCTGTCACATTAAGAGAGAATTAAACCCTCTAAATGACCATTGGGCTAAGGTTGGATCTCGATTGGGAATGGGTGTTACCAATATTAATGGAGAAAGGGGGGTTAGGCACATTGCCTAGTTTCTTCCCCCTCGTTCAGTGTGCAATGAGACAAGTGTTATGATGATTCTTATTGGACTTTGTGATCCCCCTCTCACACATTCAACGTTAAATATTATATCTGTGAGCATTCAATCTGCATGTGCCTCTCTGGTTTCTTAGGTGTTGTGATGGCACAGAACATGGACTCATTGTTGGTGTATAGGAGGGTTTCTTTCTCTGATTTTGAGCAAGGTCCATGGCTCCTACATTGGGTTTTGACGGGTACCATTTCTAGGGAGTTCATTCTTCCAGGATTTCTAGTTTCAATCGAGGCAGTTGAGGAAGGTGTCTCTTCACAAATGTTATTTTTGGCTACTCTCTCCAAGTTCCTTATGGTCTGTTGACTTCGGCTCTCTAGTCCTTGTATTGGTTATTTATTGTTTTGATTGATTCCTTTTCGACGTGCCTTGCATTTCGTTATTATATGTGGTTTTGGTTTTGTCATCCCTGAGGATTGGAGAAATACTAGTCTCTAGTTGCAGAGGGAATCAATGGAACCATCTTGGAGTGAGTTTAAAAAAAGTTCTTTGATTCCCTAAAAAAAATTCCCAAGCGAATAGTTCTACTCTACAATAGCTCTCGATTAATTTCAGGGATTTTGAGACAACCTTGGCCACTTTGAATTGGAGGATGGACACTAAATTTGGGGAGTTTGAGGTAGCCTTTGCCACTATGACTCAAAGGATGGACAACATGGAAATGTAGATTCAACAATTAAAGACCCAAGTTTATCCTCAACACTTGGCCTTTGCATCTATCAACCTTAGCAGATTTTTAACTTGAGAAGGTGGCACTGGTAATGGTATTGGAAATGATGACCATGGAATCACCCACATGGACATTGAAGAAGGGCCTTAACATCAGTCCAGGGCCCCAAATTATCAAGATTCTACCTCTTATATCTAGTTAATGTATTTCAAAGTTTTGTGGTGTCTAGGACAGTTTTACAAATATGTAATTAGTCTAAAAGAACAAGGCAATTGCTTGGAAAAGACTCTATATTTTGTTGTCTCAATCTTAGTCATAGAAATACTCTCAGGTTGTTAGCCTCTTTTTGTAGATCTGTATGAATGTTGTTTTCTATGGCATAACACCTTTTAATACAATTTCTATTCAACTTGTTTTTTAAACTCTACAATTTAAGTTTATTTTTTGCTTATGAATGGAATTTGGAATGGAATTAAATGACTTTATGCATGTTTATTTCCATTGCACTATTTAAGTGTATGCATTTTAATGGCTTTAGAGTTTAGTGGGTTAAAATTTATATTAAGATTTTTGAATTTGGGTCGCATCCTTGCTATGTGGGTTAGGTAATCCATGGAAGGGAATGTTACATCTAGCCATAAATATATGATCACCAAACATAAATCGATAATGAAAAGTATAAATTGAAACTATATCCTTATTTACAAATGATTTTTTAATTTAGATTAAGGGAATATAAAGGGTATAGTAGTAATCTTTATATCAATACATTGTCATAGAATATCACCATTTTGGTGTGTACCTTGTAAGAATAATTCATAAACATACATATTTTAAATATCAACTCACATTTAGCTCCATGTCATGTATATCCTTCTCCTTTTCTCCAAGATATCTACTACATAAAACTTAATATCAATGCCTAAAAATAATATATTGCAATACACCAGTCCACATATAAGAAGAAGGGGACTAGTAATTAATTTTTTTTTACATTGATTATTTGAATTGAGTTCAACATTTACTTGATATGTACATGTCAAACTATTGTCAAAGTTCAACATTCATGTCATTTTAACATCAATTAACCAATGTCTTATATAGAACAATGTAGTTGTTAGGTGGCAAGTGCCACATCAACCAAAAGGATGATGTGTAACATGCCACGTGGTAGGTGCTACATTGACACTTGTTGATATGGAACTACCACATGGCACATTACATATCATCTTTTTGATAACATGGCACTAGACACATAGAATTACATGCCACTTTAATGTCAATTATTCGATGTGGGTTTGACGTTGTGACATCATCCTAACATTGGAACTAATGGTGGAAGTCTTTGGTTCTTAATCTTAAAAAATCATATATTTATTCAACATGTGATCATTAAATACACGTCGAATGCCCATGGATTATTTGAATTCTCGAACCTATCAACTATAAATAAATTAGGTTGTTATTATTATCACTTAAATGATATAAATAAATTAAGTTGTTATTATTATCACTTAAATGATGTGTGTGCTCAATGTGAGGGATGTTGAATATTCGATGAGTTACCAATAATGCATGACTAACGAGTAGTCAGATCATGAACTAATATGATTTCGTCATTTGAAGTATTAATTTCATGTCAAAAAGTGACATAGTGATAGAAATTAAGTGATTTTCTTTATATATTTCATGGCATCACTCTTCTTATCGAAGCACACTACAAATATTGAATAACATGATTGCACTAGCATAATATATGATAAAGTCTGAATGCATGATCATGTGAATTCAATTACTTAGAAACATCATACATTCTACTTGTGTTCCATAACATTTTCAATTCAACTTTAAGAGGTACCAAATATGTATCAATTTTCTTCACTTGATGTTTTCCAAGTACTACTAACACCACCATTAGGTTCTCCTTATTAACTAATGTCCAAGGTGGATTATTGTAGTTGAACAAAATCATGGGACATGTGTTCCATACTTTTGATGATTAGGGGTACGAACTAACCTCATCCATTGCAAAACCAAATCTTATGCTCCACTTCACATTAACCATTTTTTTTTTTTTTTTTATGGCCAAATAGATTATTTGTGTTTGATTATCATTAAATATGTTGGGATTCCCATCACTCCATCATTACTTTTTTTTTAAGAAAATGAATATTATATTAATATAAGGATGTTGTGCCTGAGAAAATAGCATAATCCAATTTTTTTACAAAATTTAACTCAAGACCAGAATATTTTCCTACTGCTAGCAAAGTTATACATACATATATCCTCCTATTAAGCTTCCACACATAATGACTACTAAATTCTTTAATATATTGGTCGAGAAAAAACACTACTCTAAAAAGCATTAAGTGTTGCATAGATTCATTGTATTGTATATCATGTTCTCCACTAGTTGCATAATTTTCTTCCATTTCCATTGGGACTGGATCATGTTCCCCCATTTCTTCGTCTGAAAAACCTCCTTGGCGAGACACATTAGAACCTTGATTGATATAAACTTAAAAAGAGTGTTGTGGGTGAACCAGGGACCTCAAGTGTTGGCAGTCTATCTCCTGGTTGTCAATTCATTGATCTAGGTGGACATCGACAGTCTCTCACCTATTCCACTGGCTCAACGTACAATTTTCATTTTGGCATTTTTCGTACAGTTTTTTGGGTCCCAAACTTTCAGGGTCGTTTTGAGGCCCTAAACAATATTTTATTGACGTGGAAGTTCCCACTAGATGTCAAAGTCTTGTATTGGGCCATTTGTAATGTGTACTCCTTGGCTAGACCTTTCAGATGAGGTATCGAGTGCCCCAAACATAGATTGTATGCAAAAGTTACGCCCTAGGGAAGTTGACGTATCAACTACCCCTATCGAGGCCCACAAACCTTTTGGTGTTTCATCTTTCAGGGTTAGGGTTTTGGATTTTTAGGGTTTTCTCATTTATGTTTTATGTTGAAAATGCCTTTGGAGACTCATTGTAACCATCTTCTTGCGAATGCTCGTATCTCTCACATCTCTTCTCATAGATAAGCTACCACCATTCTAGCGAGTTCATTTCACTCTGTATTTTCTTTTACAGTCTCTCATATTTCAGTCTTTAATAGAAATTGAGTATTACAAGATCTTTGTGTTTCTGTCTTATTTATGTGCTTCATTTTGTTCCCTCATAAATCAGGATCAATGGTATCGAAGCAATCTGCTCTATGTCGTTTCTTAGTGTATTTCCCCAACAAGGTCAAGGTATAGAGAGTTGGGTCTCGAGCCAGTTTCTCTTAAGGACAACCGCTCTTTCTAGCCCGAGCGACCTCCCATGGTGGAAGAATAGAGAGACAAGGGAGAAGAATATCATATTAAGTTGTTTCTCATAGAAGTCCTTGAAAAACATAAGAACGAGATGATTGATCAATTTTCCCAAATCCTTTAGTGGTTTTCAACAACAACAAATGCATCTTCGTCAAGCGGCCAGTTTAGAGGTGCCGCCTCCTTCAAGGTACTAGTTAATTTTGAATTCCCGTATTTTAAGGTCAAATAGATGTGAATGCTTTGGAAAAGTGGTTAAATCTAGTAGAAGGTTATTTATATGTCGACAATGTTTCCAATAGGGAAAATATCACCTTTGCGCTCCTTAAGGTAGTCCCCCAAGTCAAACATTGGTGGGAGACTTACTGTAAGAAAAACTACATAAGGGAGTCTATAATATTTGGGGTCAAGACCACTTGGGACACTTGTATGGATGCCATCAAGGAACAATATTACTCTATTGGAAACTATGATGACCAATACACGAGATGGACCACACTACGTCAAGAGAGGGACCAAATGGTGTCGGAGTTCGCAAATACCTTCCATACCTTGTTCACCAAACTGGGTATTAGAGACTCTAAGAGACATCTAGTTATAAAATACCACGGGGCCCTACATAGGTACATACAAAAAGAAATGGATTTTTTGGACATCTCGTCGCTAAGAGCCACTTATTGATATGTTGTCAAAATAAAGCAAGAGTTTAAGCAAAGGAAAAAGCGAGGGTTTGGATCTGCGAATGAATCACGGTAGAAGTTGGGAAAAGGCATCCCCAATAGACAGAACAAAGGATAAAGAAAGGATGGAAAACCATAGGACAACCAGTCTAAGCAGCAAATAAATAAGGGTAATATGAAGATGAAGAAAGATACTAGGAACTGGTGTGAATTCCATAAAATCCCTTGGCACAACACCGATGAATGTCACTTGAAGCAGTCATTCGTGGCCAAGTTGAAAGCCTTAGAGTCATATATGAGCTCTGACTCTGATTAAAATCCAGACAAAGTGAAGTGGATCATTGATGCAGAATTCAATGCCACTGTCTCTACCACCAAGATCCATTAAAACAAACCAAAAGAGTTGGAGGAAGGTGAGCAATTTTTTCACTCGTAGATGTGGGTGAAAGGTGCTCCGCTACATTTTATTATTAATAGAAGAAACCAAAAGAACCTCATCTCAGCAGTGGTCATGAAGCGATATGGGTTACCAACAAAACCACATTCATAGCCATACAACATCAGGTGGCTCAGCCAAGGACAAGATATCTGCATCAGCCAACAGTATCGCATGCCCTATGGCATCAATCCCTTCAAGGATGAGGTATTGTGTGATGTTTCCCCACTTGAAGTTTGTGATGTTATTTTAGGTCGGCCTTATATGTGGAAACATCATGTTGTATATGAGTCTATACCTCGCAGTGTCATTGTTACTCTGGGTAGAAAATTGTATAGGATCTGAGAGGTGGCTCCACATACCATGATTTCTATGGTCTCAGTGAAGCAATGTAGGAAGGTAATCTCCTAGACTAAGAAATTTTTCCTCTTCATGATTTGCTCTAAGAATAAATATAAGGTTGTGGCCATTTCCATGGACTCTACACAAGGCTCCTCTACACAACAGAAGTAAGTGGAAAAGGTCATGGAATGATCCAGATTATTTTCGGCACAAAATGAGAGCGGAAATATAACACATAAATATATAGAGATATTGCAAGAGATCCAATAATGTAACAGAGATATATCAGATATATAACAAGAGACACATATATATAGTAATACACAATTTCTATTAATGAGCAAAAAGTACAAAACTGTAGAAATACAAAGTGAAAGACTCGCTCGAATGGTGGCAGCTTATCTCTGAGAAGAGATGTGATGGGTACTCACATTCACAAGAATATGATTACAATGAGGCTCTAAACGCATTTTTAACATAAATAAAATCCAAAACAGTAACCCTGGAATATGAAAAGCCAACAGTTTTGTGGACCCTGTTTTGGGTAGTTTGGTGTATCAACTTCCCGGGGGCATAACTTTGGCATACGATCTGTGTTTGGGGCCCATGATAGCTCGTTGGAAAGGTATCATCGAGGAGATTCATTTCGTAGGATCAATAAGAGCCTTTGTATATCATTGAGGTGCTCGTTCCAAAAAAAAACTTCATTTGGGCCCTTCGAAATGGCCACGGAAGTTTAGGAACCGAAAACCTACTAAAAATAGTAAGTTTCCAGAAGATTGTTTTGTGCCAGTTGGAATAGGTGGGTGGCCACTGATATCCACCTGGATCACGAAATAATATTGAGACATATTCACCTCACCTACTAGGATGCCTCTACACTACCAAGTTAAGCATTCAATTGAGCTAACTCTTGGAATGCCTTTGCCTAACAAGCCAGTGTATCGGTGCTCTCTCTTGGAAAATGAGGAAATCAAGCGCTAGATCCAAGAGTTACTCCAAAAAGGGAACATTTGACCAAGCTCCTCACCTTGTGGAAGCCCAATCATTCTCATACATAATAAATACATGATCTGGAGACTTTGTATTGGTTACATAGCTATGAGCAAGATCACAGTCAGGAACCAGTGCCCAATTCCCCAAATTGATGACCTTCTCGATCAGCTCAAGGGGGCCAAGTACTTTAGTAATATTTCTCTAAACTCTAGGTACCACCAGGTCGCCACAAAATAGACTGATGTATGGAAGACCACTTTCAATTCTAAATAAGGTCTTTTCGATTTGTTGGTCATGCCTTTTGTCTTGACGAATGCCCCAGCCACCTTCATGAGGTTGATGGATGACATCTTCCAGGAATTCACCAATTCCTTTGTGGTTGTATATCTAGATGACATCTTCCAGGAATTCACCAATTCCTTTGTGGTTGTATATCTAGATGACATCCTTGTATTCAACAAGAGTTGGGCAGAAGTACACTTGCAGCACATTCGGCAGGTCCTCCACACTCTGCGGCAACAAAATGAGTTATATGCTAACATAGAGAAATTCTCCTTCGTCATGAACAAGGTCCAATACCTAGAATACATTGTAGATGAGCATGGTGTGCATGTCAATCTAGCCAGGATCCAATTCATTCATGATTAGTCAACCCTGACAACACTAACCAAGATTCGGATCTTCTTAGACCTTGCCAACCTCTATTGCAGGTTCGTATTAGGGTTCTCCCATATCGCATGGGATCTTAGCCAAGTGACCAAGGGTGGTTAAAAATCCAAATTGGTATGGGTAGATCACAACAGAAATATTTTGATGTTTTTAAGCAATGATTATGCTCAGCATCAGTGCTCACATTACCCAATCTGCAACAACCATTTGAGATTGAAACTAATGCTTATGATTATGTTGTTGGTTATGTTCTCACTCAAAACGGTCATCTAGTGGCCTATCATACTGAAACACTCTTGGATGTCATTCATCAGTACCCCACCTATGACAAAGAAATGTATTCCATTTTACAAGACCAGCTCCAATGGAATCATTACATTCTAGGGAAGGAGATAGTCATCCATACAAATCACAATGATCCAGATTTTATGAGCAGAACAAAATGACTACAGATAATTAACAGATGCTTAACACAGAATAACAGAGATACAGTAAAATTGGTTTTCTATTCAATAAGGAAATAAGCTAAAACTGTAAAATGCAGCGGAAAACAAGCTTGTTGGAATGGTGGTGGCTTATCTCTTAGGAGAGATGTGACGGTTGCGCCCATTCGCAAGAAGATAATTACAATGAGGCTCTGAAGGCCTTTTTACAATAAACAGCAGTTTCAAAAACCCTAGACATCCAAAAACTTAACCCTAGGAGATGAAGCGCCAAAAGTCATGTGGGCCCTGTTTGGGTAAGTCAGTACATCAACTTCCCGTGACCATAACTTTTGCATACGATCTTCGTTTTAGGCGTAAGATAGCTCGTTGGAAAGAACTATCCGAGGAATACAATAGTTGCCAAAAATTTGATGATGAAGTTTTTCGACTGCAACATACCCAAAAAAACGTCGTTTAGGGCCTCAAAACGGCTGTGGAAGTTTAGGACCCGAAAAACTGCTAAAAATAGTAAATTACTAAAATTGTCAGAAAGTTGTTTTGATCAAGCTAGAAAAGGTGGGTGGCCACTGATATCCACCTGGATCAATCCTCCCTCCTTAGAAAGCAATGGTCTCCATTGCGTTGAGTTCCCCCATCAGATGAGAAAATTTATGTTGAATTTGGCCCCAGATGAGCCTCTTGCCTTGGTGCAGGAGCTGCCCTGCTTTGATGACTCGATAAAGCTGGATCCTTTGTTGTCGAGTGCCCTTGATCTGTGTGTCCACAATCTGATCATTGGATGCATGTTTTATGCAGTCGAGGTTGAGCTCTGTTGATGTCAATTGTTCTGCTACGTTTAAGGTGTCCAGTAATGGTGGGAAATAAGGCCGAAGGAGGTCCACGTTGAACACTGGGTGCAAGCCAAGGAAAGGAGGAATGTTGAGATCAAAATAATTATCCCCCACAGCCTTGGTGATGGTGTACAGCCCATAACAGAGAGGGTGAAGCTTCTGATGGGGTCTTGGAAGGCGTTCTTTCTGCAAGTGCAACCAAACTTTGTTTCCCACCTGAAACTTATGTGGCACTTGATGTTTATCATGGCACTACTTGTACTTGTCATTGGACTTTTGTAGGATATCATGAACCTGTTGGCGGATGTGATGGATCCTCTCAATGAACCAAGTGGCTTTGTCAGCTTCAGTTGGAGCAGAAGATGAGTCGGTTGAGGTGACCGCAAGGGGAAGTGCAACATCTATGGGACCCAATGGTTGGAATCCCAACCCCACCTGAAAGGGGTTGTGGTCAATTGAGCTATGCAGGGCTCGGTTGTAGCTATGTTGTACATAGGGAAGACTCTCATATCATGTGTGAGGGTGCTTGGAATTATACATGCACGGGATATGCACGATCATTCAATTTACAACCTCAGTTTGGCCATCTATTTTGGGGTGGAAGGTCGTGGATTTGGTGAGCTTGGTGTCCAGCAGTGACTAGAGGCTCGACCAGAATGTGCTGAGAAATCGACTGTCCCAATTTGATACAATGCTTTGTGGGATCCCAAAATGTACCCAGACTCGTTCAAAGAAGAGCTTGGCAGTGGATTCTATTGTGATGTTCTTCTTGCAGGCAACCAGAATCAACATCTTAGAAAAGCGATCAACAACCACAAAAACATAGTCATTTCCCTGCTTGGTGGATGGGAGGCCCGACATGTAGTTCATTGATATGGATTCCCATGGCCTGTCAGGAGTAGTAAGAGGCGTGTAGAGTCCTTGTTTCTTAGTGTTTGGTTTGGCAATAGCGCAGGCATTGCGGGACCTCATATACTTGTTGACCTCCTGTCGAAGTTTTGGCCAGTAGAAATGTTTTTGTAGCATCACCACTGTCTTTTCGATGCTGAAGTGTCCTTCCACTCGACCGTAGTGGGCTTCCCAGATCATCTTCTCTCGCTCGCTTGATGGAATGCAGATATGGCCCAAACAACACAACAACCCATCCTGAAGATGGAAATTATCGATAACTGTTTTGCACCCAACATTTGGCAGGTGGTGGTGAAGTCTGGGTCTGTCTCATATAGTTGGGGCCATCCAGAGGTCTCATGGCTACAAGATTCTAGCACCGTGGTGAGTGTCGCGACTCATGGTCTACTGAGGCAATCAGCGACGCGGTTGGTGCTTCATGTTGTATACTTGATGTTGAGGTGGATTTGTTGTAAGTATGTGGACCACTTTTGATGGTGGTCATTCTGTAATTTGCCTTGTGTCTGCATGAACTGCAGTGGCTTATGATTAGTGTGGATGATTGTATCCCTCCCAAGAATGTAATGTCTCCACTGGCAGCAAGCTTGCACAATAGAGTACACTTCTTTGTCGTAAGTAGGGTACTTACGGATAGCATCTGATAGTGTCTCACTATGATAGGCCATGGGGTGGTCGTGTTGAGTGAGAACGGTGCCCACAGCATAGTCTGAAGCATCTATCTTGATCTCAAAGGGATGATGCAGGTATGGTAGTGAAAGTACCAGGGATGAGCACAAACGCTGCTTCAAATCATCGAACGCTTATTGTTGGGACCGGCCCCACGCAAATTTTTCCTTACCACCACCCCTGGTTATTTGGTTGAGGGCCCATGCAATATGGGAGAATCCCAACACGAACCTACGATAGAAATTGACAAGGCCCAAGAAGCTCCAAATCTTAGTGATTGTGGTTGGGGCTGGCCAGTCACAGATGACTTGGATCTTGGTTGGATCCACATGTACGCCATGTTGATCAAAAATGTAGCCCAGGTAATGGACCCTGTCAATGCCGAAGGAGCATTTTTCCAAGTTGGCGTATAGCTTGTGCTGCCGCAGGGTGTGCAAAACCTGTTGAATATGTTGCAAGTGTTTTTCCCAAAACTTGTTGTAAATGAGAATGCCATCCAGATACACCACTACAAAAGTATTGGTGAGTGGTCGCAAAATATCATCCATCATCCTCATGAAAGTGGCTGGAGAATTTGTCAAACCAAAGGGCATGACCAACCATTCAAAAAGGCCTTCCTTTGACTCCAATGCAGTCTTCCATACATCTGTTTGTTCTATCGGTACCTGGTGGTAGCCAGACTTCATATCAATCTTACTGAAGTATTTGTCCCCCGTGAGTTGATCAAGGAGGTCGTCGATTCGGGGAATTGGGTATCAGTTTTTTACTATGATTTTATTCAGGGCCTGGTAATCAATGCAGAGTCGCCATGTTCCATCTTTCTTCTGTGCCAGCATGATTGGGCTCCCGCAAGCTAATGAGTTGGGATGGATGTGCCCCTTGTGGAGCAGTTCTTAGATCTGTCGCTTGATCACCTCATTCTCTAACATAGAGTGGTGATAGACTGGCCCATTTGGAAGCGGTGCACCGGTGGTCAGATCGATGGGGTGCTTGACCTAACAGTGCAGAGGTACCCCGGAAGGTGAGGAGAAGATATCTGAGTATTCTTCAACGACCTCATCTACTTACTTCTACTATGTGGAGAGGTCGGCCATAGAGACCCTAGATGTGGCTGTGATCTTTCACTCATTCTGAGAGTGAATTATGAAGAAGAAAAACTTCCTCGTCTGAGAGATGACCTTTCGGCATTGCTTGGTAGAGATCAAGGAAATAACACTAGGTGGGGTTGCCTCGGGTATCCTGTACAATTTCATTTTCAAAGTAATAATAACACTACGAGGCCTAGACTCATATACAACATGATGTTTCTATAAATAAGTTTGGCCAAAAGAACATTACAAACTTCGAGAGGAGAAACATCACACAATACCTCGTCTTTGAAGAGCTTGATGTCGTATGACAGTCCACACTGTTGGCTGACGTGGATTTCGCTTCCTTGGCGGAGCCATCCAATGGTGTAGGGTTGTGGGTGTGGCGTTGTCGACAGGTCCAACCGCTTGACAACCTCTGCTGAGATGAGGTTCTTCTGACTATTGCTATCAATGATGAAGTGCGGCGGAGTGCCTTTTACCCACATTTGTGAATGAAAGAGGCGCTCTTCTTCTTCTGGCTCGTCTGATTCATCAGGCTGGAGCTTGGTGGTAGCAATGGTGGCCCTAGGTTCTGTGTTAATGATCTGTCTTCCCCTTTTTGGTTCTAACTCGGAGTCAGAACCTGCATCTGATTTAGAGGATTTCACTTCGGCCATCAGCGGCTACTTTGAGCGGCAGTCAGTAGTGTTATGCCAAGGTCTCTTATGGAAGTCACACCACTTCCCGATATCTTTCTTTTTATTTTCGGTGTCCCTCTTTGCTTGCGGCTTGGACTGGTTGTCTTGATATTGTCTATCTTTGCTCTATCCTTTGTTCTATGGGTTGAGGCTACCCTTTCCTGTCTTTTGATGTGAGGGGTTCCCGGGCCCAAATTCCCCCGTCTTTTGTTTGAGCTTCTGCTCGATTTTGACGGCATATCGGTAGGCCGTGCCCAAGGACAAGATGTCCAGAAATTCCATTTCGGTCTGGATGTATATATGTAAAGCACCATGATATTTGAGCACTAGATGTCACTCTAAATCTTTGATACCTAGCTTGGTGCGCAAGGTATGGAAGATATTTGTGAACTCTGGCACTGCTTGGTCTCTTTCTTGCCGTTGTGTGGTCCATTATGTATACAGGTCATTATAACTTCCAACAGGGTAGTATTGTTCCTTAATAGAATCCCTGAAGGATTCCCAGGTGGTCGTAACTATAAATAACGAGGGTTCCTCTGTTTCCTTTTGCTTACAGAAAGTTTCCCACCAATCTTTGACATGGGGAACAGCTTTGAGGAGTGCAAAAGTAATATTTTCTCTATTCCAAAAGTTATGGACAGAAAAATACCCTTCTAGTATATTCAACCACTTGTCTACACCATATGTGTCTTTCTGACCTTCAAATACAGGAATATCAAACTTTATTTGTAGCTTGAAGGGGGCGGCGCCTCCGCTCGAAGAAGATGCGTCGCCTGTTGGTAGTCATCGAAGGATTTGCATGAAACTATCCATCATCTCGTTCCTCTGTTGCGTGAGGGATTCCTCAAGAAACATTTTGAAAGGATCTCATGTCCCGTCATATTTCTTTTCTCCTGCCATGAGAGGTCGCTTGGGTGTGCGAGAGCTTTGGTCCTCACGAGAAACAAGCACGAGACCCAATTCTTTGTACTCTGACCTCGTTGGGGACATGCATTAAGACGACAAGGAGAAGACCGCTCTGATACCACTGATCTGGATTTTATGAGCATAACAAAATGACTATAGATTATTAACATATGCTTAATACAGAATAACAAAGATACAGTAAAATTTAAAGGCATTTTAACAATAAACAGAATAACAGAAGGCCTTTTAACAATAAACGGGAGTTTCAAAAACCCTATACATCCAAAAACCAAACCCTAGGAGATGAAGTGTCAAAAGTCATGCGGGCCCCATTTGGGTAAGTCAGTACATCAACTTCCCGGAGTCGTAACTTTTGCATACGATCTTCGTTTTAGGTGTACAATAGCTCGTTGGAAAGCTCTATCTGAGGACTACAACAGTTTCCAAAATTTTGATGATGAAACATTTTGATTGCACATACCCAAAAAAATGTCGTTTAGGGACTCAAAACGGCTCCGGAAGTTCAGGACCCGAAAAACTGCTAAAAATAGTAAATTACGAAAATAGCCAGAAAGTTGTTTTGAGCCAGCTGGAAAAGGTGGGTGGCCACCGATATCCAATTGGATCACACAAGCCTCTGTAGTTCATGTAGACATGAGGAAAATTGCAGAATGACCACCATCAAAAGTAGTCCACATACCTTCAGTAGTTTCACCTCAACATTAAGTATAAGAAAGGGAACACCAATCACATCATTGACTGCCTTAGTCAACCTCCATTTGTAGAAATAACCATGGTTCTTGACTCTTGTGGGCATGAGACCTTCAGATGGTCCTAACTCTATGACAACGATCCTAACTTCGCTATGACCTACCAGATGTTGGGAACAAGAACGGATGTTTTCTACTTCCATCTATAGGATGGAATGTTATGCCATATGGGCCATCTTTGTGTTCCTTGAGGTGAGTGCACAAATTTGATTTGGAAATCCCACTACAGTCACATGGCAGGACACTTTAGCATGGAGAAGACAGTGGCAGTACTACAGAATTATTTCTATTGGCCATAGATTTAACATGATGTTAGTAAGTATATCAAATCTTGCACTGACTACTTCATTGTCAACCCAGCCATTAAAAAAAAAGTGCTTTACACCCTTCTTCCTACTCTCAATAGGCCCTAGGAATCCATATTGATGGACTACATGTCAAGCCTCCCCTCCACCAAGCATGGCAATGATTGTGTATTCGTGGTTTTCGATTGATTCTCTAAGATGGCCATTCTAATTGGTTGCAAGAAGAGTATCATAGCCAAGGCCAGTGGTAAGATCTTCTTGGAGCATGTATGGGTACACTTTGGACTTCCACATACCATCATATTATATTGGGACAACAAATTCTTGAACACATTTTGGTCAAGCCTTTTGTCGCTATTGGACACCGAGCTCACCAAATACACTGTCTTCCACCCTCAGACTAATGGATGGACAAAGGTCGTCAACAAGATCCATGCACCATCAGATGAGAGCCTTCCTTATGTCCAACACAACTACAACAAATCACTCCATAACTCAACCATCCACAACCCTTTTCAGGTGGGCTTGGGTTTTCAACCATTGGGGCCCACTGATGTAGCACTGATCCTTGCATACACACAAGAAGAATCTTCCCATGCTCAATCTAAGGCTGACAAGGCCACCAAATTTATTGAATGGATTCATCATATCTGCTAATAGGTCCATGATATTTTGCAGAAAGTGAATTTTAAGCACAAGCAGCACCGTGATCAACATCGGGTTCCTGCAAGTTTCAGGTAGGTGACAAGGTTTGGTTTCATTTGCAGAAAGAGTGCCTTAAAAGACCCTATCAAAAGCCGTGGCCAATTCGCTATGGACCTTACACCATCACCAAGGTTGTGGGTGACAATGATTTTGAGTTAAGTATTCTCCCCTTCCTTGGCTTACACCCAGTATTCAATGTGGACCTCCTTCAGCCATATTTTCCACCACTATTGGACACATCAAAGCTGGAAGATTAGTTGACACCTACAAAGATAAACCATGACTACATGTAACATGAAACCATTGATCGAATCATGGACACATAGGTTAAGGGAACCCTCCAGCATAATATCCAACTCTATCGGGTTGTCAAAGCAGGGCAACTATTACACCAAGGGAAGTGGCTCACCAAGCATCAAGTTCAATAGAAGTTTCCCCAATTGATGGGGGTATTCAACGCAATGGAGACAATTCTTTTCTAAAGGGGGAGGATTGATCGAGGTGTACATCGGTGGATGCCCACCTATTCTAGAGGCTCAACATACAGTTTCCATTTTGGCATTTTTCCTACAATTTTTTGGGTCCCAAACTTTCGGGGTTGTTTTGAGACCCTAAACGACGTTTTTTTTTTTATGTGGAAGCTCCCAATAGATGTCAAATTCTTTTGTTGGGCCATTCAAAATCTGTACTCCTTTCCTACACCTTTCTGACGAGGTATCGAGCACCCCAGACGAATATCATATGCAAAATTTATGCCCTAGGGAAGTTGATGTATCAACTACCCCCTTTGCGACCCACAAACCTTTTGGCGTTTCATCTTCCGGGGTTAGGATTTTGGATATTTAAGGTTTTCTAATTTATGATTTATCTTAGAAAGGCCTTTGGAGCCTCGTTGTAAAAGAATTATTGTGAATACATGTAGCCATCACATCTCTTCTCAGAGATAAGCTACCACCATTCTAGCGAATTCATTTCACTCTGTATTTTATTTTACAGTCTCTGCATATTTCATTCTTTAATATAAATTGTGTATTATTGTAAATTTGTGTTTCTATCTTATTTATGTGCTTCATTTCGTTCCCTCGTAAATCTGGATCATTCGTTGAGCTTAAGTCCTGACCATATTTGATAATTTTTCCACTATCTGATCTACATCCTTCAAAATTGTCGAAACCTATAGAAGAACCTCTATGTTTGCTTATTCCATCTCCTCGTGTCTATGGAGAATATGCTTAATTTCACTCCATGAGGGATCCATTCCTACCCTATATAAACAACCAAATCTTCCACACTTCCAGTAAGTAACCCTAGTTGTCGTTTTAACAAAACCAAAGTCCGGAAAGGGATCCTCAATAATTAAAACCAAAATATCAAGAGCATATAAATTAACATGAATGGAGACAAAGGAACAAAACCTGGAGACTAGTATGTGCATGGTCAATGACATAATTGAATCCAACATTGAACGCTTGATCGTGCCAACAGGAACCCATCTCCCACGACGAACAATTGTTATGACCAGAGCATAGTTCCACATGACAGAGCGATGATGGATGAAACATATAGAACAAAAAATGTGCTTCATGTCACACCTCACCTTGGATAAGAAATTCCATTTTCATGAAAAAAAAATGAATTCAAACATTAAGTTCAAGCACCTTGGAAAGAGAAATCCACCTGAGCGCATCGTCACCCAGGCCTCTTTCTCAACACTTGTCCCATAAAACTAATTCAAGCATGGAAATCATGGTATGGGGAGCGAATCCATCACTCCATTTGACACAAATTCCCCTCCATTAAGCCTCACTCCTAATTTTTCCATTTGGTCAACAATGGGATTAAGTTCTCATTTGATATGGAGGATAGAGAACTCCTCAAATTCAGCCAAAAGTGAGATGGAATGAAACAAAATATTGTCAAGGATATTATTCCCAACCTTGGATCCATTAATAATAACCGTGGGCAGTAACATAGAATCACTAGAAAAAAGGAGCTTGGAAATCCCCCTTTCCTTCACTATTTTGATTCACTCCCACAGTGTATAGGCCTCTGCAATGTTGTTAGAGACCTTACCCAATCCTCATGCATAGCAAACTATTTTATTTCCTTTGGGACCAATGAGATTCCCACCCGCACCTGCCTCCCCTCACTCCATCATTACTTTTATGGAATATATTTCATTCCATTAATTTGACCAATAACTTATATATGAACAATCACATTAACCTAGGGATTATTGGCATGTGGCACAAAATATTATTTGGTATTTTTTTCCAATGACATCATTGTGAAAATGTTATTCTTAAAATTATCGATACTTATCATTTTCTTCATATTTATCTCTATATAGAATGAAAACTTTAGGTCATGCATGAATGAAATTATAGAACACCCCTAGATCATTGATTAAATTTTGTGCTTTCTTGAATTTTATTGCTTAGGCAATTTTGGTTTCTTTCCTTCTTGGTCTTAACTCTTTTATATCCAGATCTGGCTCGGTCCTTGGATCAAGCATCTTCTTCAATTATTCCACGTGATTTGGCATGATCCTTAGATAAATCATCTTCTTTTATAATTCCACTTGATCTTGCCCTCAATGGCATGCACATTAGGTTAGGATCGAGACCTCCATCTCCAAAACTAGTTTCTATTTTGAATTAACAAAAGAAAAAGGTGTTCATGCATTTTAATGTGATTTTAGCTAAACCTTGTATGCCTTGTTTTTGTGTTGTGCTAACTTGCAGGGATTTCCATAGGGATGCTAAATGATATGACAAGAAAAGGGAACTTGACAAGAGAGATGGATCGTAAGATAACCAAAGGGTCAAATGGACTTTGTAAGAGAAATAACACTAGAAAGAAAACATACCCCTGCCATTATATTATCATCGGGTAAAAGAGAAAACAAGTTTGCTAAAGGTAAGAAATTGGTCATGGAATCCCAAGCTATTAGAGATGCTAAACTACCCAATTATACAAACACCTAAAACACTACTAGTTTTTATGGAGCCCATAAATACAATGAATTGTTTCAACTAATTGAAAATAATGAAGGGATCAAGGATAATGAAGAACTAGATGTAAGGGAAGAATAAGAACTCTCTATAGCACAAAATTTAAAAAAAACACTTATCCACCTTATAGGAGCTAGACCTCCAATGGCACCCTGTGGAGAAATAATTGGGTACCCGAGTCAACATATAGAGGTTGGCACAAGAAGAATTCTTAATGATCAGGGAAGGCACATTAGATCTTTCACATTACCTGATCTCACAGCCTATTATAAATTATCCAAGGTTGAAATTCATTTCACCAATGATTGGCTAAAAGTTTTCATGTGTGAACATAATTTTTATGAAATCCTAGCATAATGGTATGAGGAAGGGAGAAAATTCAAATCCCTAAGTAGAAAACCCTTTTGAACCATACACCTTAGGTTAGGATACACATAGGTAGCTCAATTAATTAGTAGAATCTTTGGAGAAAAGGATTCAACTCGTGTGAAGATAGCTTGGGTTTGAATTTTGTATCAAATCACCAAAGGAGGTATAATTTTCAAATAGGTTGCAATTATTTCCAATTTACTTATAGAATCCATTGGAAAAGATCAACTAGGTGCTTCCTAAGGAGCCACGAAGTTCTACATCTCCCTTACCAACATCAAGACAATGAGGTTGGGAAATCTCACAAGGGAGCATTAACCTATGCAGAAATTTTAAATAAATTGCAACTACTTGTTGAGGAAAAAGAAAAGAGGTAAAGGGTTGTTGTTGAAAGACAAGATCTTTAAGAAAAGAGGTAGGAGTAAGAAAATAAAGGATTGGAATCATTAGAGAAGGTAAAGGCAAAAGCTAAAGCCAAAAGAAAAGAACAAGCACAAAAAAAAAGTTGTCAAGAAAGAAGAACTGACAATGAAAAGGAAAGGAGTGGCTAAAGATAGAGTTTAATTACTACCAAATAAGGAATAAGAAGAGAGAAAAGCAAAATTTGATGCGGAGGCTAAGGAATTAGCAAGAAAATAAGCCAAGGAAAAAGTTGAAAAACACAGGAAAACTGAAGAAGAATTGGAGAAGAAGAATCTAGATAACACTAAATCATAGGAAATCACACAAGAAGGGAATGGTATAAAACAATATATTGGTAAAGACAACGTGGAGCAACCAAACCCAACATAGATGGAAGAAGTCTTATTTTTAACCAAAAAAATAATATCATATTTATTGAGGGGGTTGTAGTAGAGCTAACAACAATTACATGTGTCTATCGAGAGCTTCAAAAACAAAGCCAGGAATTTCTCTATTGTTATAAAAAGTTATTAAAAATACCCTATATAGAGAAAATTCCAAGTGTTCTTACTTGTCACCTACCTAAGTCTAATTGCTTCCTCTTTACATGTGTAAGTTCAAACAAACTGTCTACGTAAAAATATTTATAAGTAACACATTATTATTTTTAATGCGTATTTTTCCCTCCAATGTGGAAGAGAGTGCCCAACATTTGCTAACTTCCCGTCATAATTTTTTATTACACCTCTTTCTCTTTCCTTTCTCAGTTTGATTCACTTCCCCTAGTTAGTGGAGGAGAGGGCACGAGTCTTTTTTCAAGACTTTTGCAAAGGAAGGGGAGTCGGAATTGTCCACTTCCTCTTCTTCTAATTCCTTCTGAACAGCTTCTAGAAACTTCTTTTTAGAAGGACATGAAACCTCAAATGAAGTTGCTTCTAGAGTTCACATAGCTGGAATCTTTGGATTTTTTAAGTATGGAACTCATATTTCCTCATCCATTTCCTCTTGATCCGATAAGAAAATTCTATCCATCTCTACCCTTTCTTCTTTCACATCCTCCTATTCAAGAGATTTGAATTTATTGTTAGATGGGATAGACATGCTAGTCTGAGGTATTTTTGCAAGCTAAGATCCATTTGGTTGTTGCTTCTTGCAACTTATGGATACATGTTTGAATGAATCATGCTCATTTTTTTTTCTCAAAAACACGGTCTTGCTTCAAAAGGGTGTTATGTTCCTTGGGTTTTTGGGCAACCTTTTATGAAGTGTCCATATTCATGACAAGAGTTACACATGAAGGGAATCTACTCATAGTTAACAGTTTGAATATGTCTCCAACCCTCCATATTGATTTGAATTGCCTCTAGTGAACCCTTTTTTATATCCATTTCCACCCAAATTCTGGAACATGTGCAGATATTCCTTTTACATTCATCTCAGTCTATATAGTGGCCAATATTATCTCCTATGGATTTGATAGAGGCTTCATCTCATAAAATTATGGGGAGGTGTGGTAGCCTCACCCATAAATGAGCAGCCGAGATTTCCATGTCTGGGTCAAAATCCAGGGTCTAATAAGTAAGCAATAATATCGTAGAACCAATGAAGCAGGGACTTGATTTGAATATTTGATCCCTCTCTTATTTGTTGCTAAATCAAAACAAATAATAACCCCTCCCACAATAATAACCAAATATGTGGCATAGGACAATATCCAGTGCTCTAAGACTCTCATTGGAAACTTTACTAGTCTCTGGACTTCTTAAGGGCTAGGCCAAAGACTAGTAAATTTTCCAACGGGAGCTTCCTCATGCAACATTATGGATTTCCTCTTTATATCTAGATATATGTCCAACTTGGGGATGGCTTCCATTCTTTTAACAAAACTACTCTTCTCTAGGTGTTTCCCACCATAATAAGCTATGAGTATAGAAGCATAGGCTTCCTCCTTGTGAATATGAAATACATCCATGGCAACCTGAAAAGGAGAGCACATCTAAGACCTCCAAATTGATTGTGACCTGAGAAAATGGTGGCCAAAGTGAATGATGTCCAAAGATACGAAGGCGATCAATGGCAAAAGAGACCTGCAATAAGGCGATTTCGATCCTCCATTATGGGTAATGATTCATGGGTTTCAAATGGAGGTGGTGGTGGTTGGGGTAAACCCTAGCCACAGGGGAAGGCATTTCTCATCTGCATCTTCCAAGCCCTTGATCCAACTCCAAAGTGAAGAATCCTTCACCACTCAAATGATTGCCAATATTTTTTATTTAGGTATGGTTATAGGAGGCGATGACCTTATTCCAACCCTTGTAGATAATTTTTTTTATTTAGAACTTTTTTCATTTGACAAACAAGGGAAACAAGTAAGAAAAAAATACACAAAAGAAGGAAAATCAACTTGGATTCTGAAATAATACACACCACTGAAACTATGGTGATGGAAACAAGAAAGTTGAGTTTGGCTTCCTCTGCCTCTACTAGATTAGCCATTGACCAAGTTAATGTAAATCTAGAAATTAAGATGAGAGGGTATTTAAAATGACCTTGTTGGAGAATCAAGTTAATTATTATAAATTTAGCAAGTATTAGCCAACAAATTTTATTGATTATGCTTTCAGAATTCAAAATAAGTTGAATAATGTTTAGAAACAATTTTATAACAAATCCTAGCATGTGCAAGCTTATGGTCAAGATATTGTTGGTGTCATGACTCACATTCAAACATGGGATCTTGGATATCAACAAGCGCAATTTAAATTTAATAAGCTTAAATATTTGCAATCATGTTTAGGGGAAGTTCCAACGGTAATTACTCTTTTCATGCTCGAAGCATTCAAAGAGATGGACTTTGTTTTGAAATAGTGGAAACATATAACTGAAAATACTCTCAAGGGAGCCACTCATGAAGTAATAGATGATATTATGTTATGGAAAGTTATAGAGAACATGAAAAATACTTTCCATTTACCATATTTCACGCCAAAAGACAATTTCTTACCACAGGAGTAGGTATTAAAAGCCCTAGAAGATTACATAATTTCAAGCAAAAATGATATAAGTTCCCTATGTAAACTTGATGAAGCAACCATTCAAAAGTTTGTGGCAACCCATACTAGGGAAATAACATTTATTAGAACTCTCCTTCATAGTATGGAGAAGTTTGAAAAGAAGTTGAGGTAGAGCATAGCTTCCTACAAAGCTCCTTTCAAGCATCATTTTTTTTTGCAAAGAGATGTGTTAAATAAAACTTTTGAGACATGGACTACGCATATAAAGAAATGGAGAATAGAAAAGTTTTAGGCTTCCTTAAGCCACGTGGGACAATATTCTAGAGAAGAGTATTCGAATAGACAAAGAGAGTCAACCCCCCGAGTGGGAGAAAATGACAACTTACTAGAAGAAGCCAACATATAGGAAGGGGAATGAACAATCAACCAGAGATATCAAGATGATTGATTTCCCCTCTCCTTCATTTTTTCTATAAAGAAGATGAATTAGAATTGTAAAGGGATTTTTTTCTCGTGCATCTTGTAGACTTTTCTATGAAATGTCAATGAATGAGAATACACTACTAGCCAAGCTTTTGGAGCCATACTTGAGTTACAAAATGTTTGGTTTAGGGAACTTCTTGTGTTGAATTACTAAGTTTCGGAATGTTATAAGCATTTTCTTTTATGATGCATGCTTTTCTCACTTATAAGTAACTTGTTTATTTACTTTATCTCACAAATTGTTTGTCTATAGCCTTAAGCATAGTACTGTAGTCAGTTGATCGTTGCCAAACTTTTTTTTGTAATGCAATTTCTTATTTAAATTTTTGTTTATATTATTTTAAGTGACTTTTTACTAAAGGTTTAAAGAAATATGATATTTGGGGCTATGTTTAACTCATCAGTTTTGTTAGTTATCTTGGGTAGCATTCTACATTTTTCATATTAATTTACATGCATCTCATTTGTTGCATTTAAAAATACATACATAGTAGACTAAGCCACAACTGGTAAAACCCAAGAAAAATGATCTAAAGGTTGTCGAGTCATAAACCAAATAGATTCCCTATTCCAAACAATGTAAGGTCTAATTGGGAGATTTCAATGGGAAGAATCCTTACTAATGCACATGCTTATCTAAGCTTGTCAACACATTGCAAGTTGACTAGGCATTGGGAAGCCCAGTTTTGGAGGCTTCATCCAAAACTACATCCTGGAACCACACATTCAAGAGTGAAGCTTAGAGAGTTAAATCTAAGTGGGAAGAAGAGATTTCCACACTTGCGGATCAAGGAGCAGTAATTACTCAAGGAAATATGCTAAGAAAGACATTTCTTCAAGCATGGGTGGAATTTTTGTAAGACTACCAAAAATTAAGAATGTGATGAAGAAGAAAATAGCACGGTGCTCCTTCAATTTAAAGCTTTTGGGGACTAAAATATTAGGAATGAGGAGGTGTGATTTGAAATGGAATTTAATTAACATATCTTCCAAACTTTGTAAAAATTGATTTCTTGGAAAAGTTTGAAGTTAGCAATCAGCTTGAGGGAAAAAGGCCAAAAGCCTCAAGAAGGTGAAACAATCACCTAATGGTTGGCATTCCAAGGCAACTTTATAATAACAACACATGCTTAATGAAAATACAACCAACAAGAGATGGAAAAAATGCAGCTTGGGAAGAACAAATGGTAGTAGCAAAAGGGTAAATTATGGAGTGTACTCGTAGATCATAGGACACATGGGATTCTAAACCTATCTATGAAGAGCTAAGGTTTCTCTAAGCCAAGCAACTTGAAAAATTCTATCAATGAGTAAGAATTCACAAAATCTCTATTGAGAGTGTATAACTTTCCCTTCATAAAAAAATCTTGAGCATAAATAAGAATCCATTGAATGCTACTTTTCATGTTTGGGTTTCGAGGGTAAAAAATCTATTGTTATGGCGTTAGTTACTATGTGATTGGATTTCCTCCCTATTTATGTTTCAATTTAGAATTCATGTGTGTGTTTCCACCTAATCAAAATACATTTTCCAACACTCTACAACACTTGAAAATTTCCCCAATGCTAATGCATATCAACATTCACCCACTTAACCATTAAATTAATTACCCATCGAGAATTTAGTTTTTGTTGGATTATTGGTTTGATCTATGGTTCCTATAAATCACTGGAACTACCAAGTGGTAAAACATTGATTCCCACTTGAAGATGCATTGGTTGCCATCAATTTTTCGTTATATGTATCATAAATGGTTTCATACAACATTCTCATTGTTGTATAAGTTGTGGGAAGCCAATTCCTTAAACTCTCGTGGCTTAGTCTCACCTCTAATTGATGGTTGGGATAATCTTTTGATGTGTTCACTATCCAAACCATGCTATAATGATACACTCTCTTACCTAGAATTGATTACCTTGATCGAATTGATGGTTTTAAAAGAGTCATGGTGTAATTATTGTGTAAGTGTTTGATTGGCCCAAACATATGAGTGTTGATTGCCCCTGTAGTGTTCTATAGTGGAGATAACACATATATAAATATATATGTTGGATAAGTCATACTCTATTTAAGACTCACATTTACCAATGTTGCATAGTGAGACTCTACAATGCCCTTTGACTCCTCTAAGGTCGTGAGTTGGAGATTTGTTCACTGCCAGTGCAATTGCATAAAAAAATGTAGTTACAACATTATTAATAGACATATCTAAATATGATTGTCACATGCATCATGTGAATGGGTAGTTTGACCTCAAACAATCTACATATACAATCATATATGAAAGTTTAATTTGTATCCTTGGTTGAGTGTTGGGCTTGGTGTTACTAGTAGGATAGGGACATCCCTTCATGCACATATAAGTTTTTAACCTAGAATTGCTAGTGAATCATAAAAGATGATTGTTTTGTTTCTACAAGCATCTATGTTGATGAAATGGATGGGCCATAGGCATGTTATTTATGGACCAAGTAGTCACAAAGAGGATGCTTTTGAGAGTCTCTTAGAGGGGCTAAGAGTGTAATTCCTTAAAAGGTGGAGGTATCCAGGGTGCTCAATCAAATCGGGTTTGAATTTGAAAGGTGAGGGAGGATGACTTGTAGTATTATCAAGTTCCAAAATAATGGTAGAGTCATCTAAGCCTTTGATTAGATTCACCCTAGGTTTGTAAATATGAATATATATATAAAATGTATCTTAGTTGGTAATCAATTCAATATTTTACCAATGAAATCCTCATTAAGTTGATTGTTGGTCTAAGTTGTCATGGGAGAGATAGGCTCGATGTCCACGAGTGTTGCACGTTCAAAGAGATCTAGAAAGAAATTAGCGATATGGTTATTTCAAGCACTACTACCCCATTTCTCCCATCCATTCAATACTAAATTCAAGTCTCCCCTAAGATGAGGTTGTGGGAATCTAAGAGGCCTTTGCTAGACAAGTCTAGCCAAAAGCATTGTTTGTTAATGGATGGACCATAAACATTGAGGAGGTCAATGTTATGGTTTATCTCATCAGAGAAGAGAATAACATACATGTAGTTGAGTTATTTTATATAGTTGTTACATTTCCTCCCATAGCTCCTATAAAATAACAGGTATTAGGTAAGGGAAATAAAGGTTTGAGGTGGAAGGAAGGCTTCCATGCCACTACCAAGCCTTTAAATAATCCAGCAGACCTCAAGCACTTGAAATTCCATTCAAGGAAGTACTTCAAAGAGAGTATTTACAAATAACTTCTAAGATTGTGGTTTCTTGGATAAAAAACACATCTAACTTATCTACAACAATGTATTTGTGGAGGGATTAAATATTTTGGCTAGATCCCATGCCCTTGTCATTGATGGAGGGTAGTATCATTTTGTAACTTCCTTGGGAGCTTTAAATGCTTAAGTGCCCCAATGATAGTTTTTTTCATCCATATTGGACGTCAATGTCTACCTATGATGGTGCCTTGTCCATGTTAGACTTTCTTCACAATTCATTCTTATCAGGGGAAATGTATGGGTATATTTCTTGAAGAAAAAAGATCATGTATTTTAAAAAATTAAGGAATTTAGGGCATTGTTTGAAAAGCGATGTGATTGTTAGGTTATTTAGTTGTATAAATTTTGAAGCATTTATTTATCAATCCAAGATAAGTAAACTTGTCAGGTATAGGCACTGTGTGCAGAACTAGCTTTGTAGTCACTTAAGATTCTTGTAGGAAGGTAAATCTAGTGCAAGCTAAGCAAGAAATTTTAGAGTTTAACCCACACTGAAGGTTATTCTCCAGACCAATGACTTCACTAACCTTCAATTGGTAGAAATGCAAGTATAGATTTATACATTGTGTGCTTCTCTGTAAATATACTCTATTCAGTTAGATAGGTTTGAAGTCAAATGAGATACCTTAAATTATGAGTTAACAGTTTGATTTTAACCTAAATGACTCAATCCCAATGCAATAAAGAAATGATTTGTAAAAAGAACATACTAGACTGTCATAGACTTAGTCCATTATTTCAGATATGGTTCTAATTCAATTGTAACTGTGGTAACTAAGATTATGAAGTTTGTTCAATTACGGAAATTTTATGTCTTTAATAATAATACTTGGAACAATTGTCAAGACCACACTAATAAATAACCTTGCTTGTGAAAAGTGATTTCAATTGAAATTCATTCACTATGATAACTTGATGTAGATTTAACTGTCGAATTACAATAAATTATAGGAATTACCCGTGATTACAAGAAATTACAACAATCACCTATGATTACAAGAAATTACAGGAATTACCTATGATTATTCGAAATTACATGAATTTACCTTTGATTACAGAAAATTATATAAAAGAAAGGAAATTATAGAACAAACCAATTCTACTGAAAATATCTAAATTAAAGACACAACACATACCAAGGGGCCCTCCTGGGATATGCTTCAAGTAAACTCATAACACTAAGAAATCACTAACACCATGAATGGATCATAAACTTATTTGTATTCAACAGCTGGTAAAAACTGAATGTTACAAGATAAATCTCTCAGGAGTAATATCGATATCCTCACTAACTTCTTACATTCTTTGATTTCGGTTTAAATATAGATTATTACATATGAAAAGTTGATTATTCTCATAATAGTATTTTGTTCCTAGATATGTGCACAAATTACAATCAAATCTGTATTGAACATGAGGGATATGAGATCCATGATTTCTTGTGTTGTTTCCTCGATTGTTCAAATGGAAAATTGGTTCCATCTACTTCAACTTTGAACCCTAGATTCTAGGAACAAAATCGTAGGTTTTCCAACCGTATTCTGCATATTTTTCTGATCTTATTGTTGAGTTGACCAAACGTTGAACATGATGTGGCAAACTTCTTGAACGTGGAAAATTGACATCTCACCATCTTGGGATATCCATGAAAAGTTGTCAAGTGTTGAATTTGATCTTGATGGAGAGTAACCATGCTAAGCTTGGATGCATTACAAGAATATTAACCAAAATCAAGAGTTTTAATTTAAAACAGTTTATTACCTTTATCGTGTTCATTATGCCATTATTTTGTTGAAAATGGATAAAACAAAGAGTTTTTGGTCAAAAGTGAAGGTTGGGCTTGAATGCAATGGTTAAAGAGAGTCAAACTGGCACCCAACATCTTCCCTGGATAGAGGATTTTGCATGTCCCTGTGGAAACAGAACTAGAGTCAACAGCTAATCAAAATCTTGTTCAAAACTATGTAATTTACTTCCACAAGTGTTCCTATTGCTGCAATGAGAAGGTTTAAATTTGATGTAAAAGGAGCCTGGCTCTTTGATTTATTCTTCCTAAGCTTGTCCGACAGTCTTTTGTTCTTTTGTATTATCTTCCTCAATACAACACTTCCTTGCATCTTGTCTCAGATATTTGTACTTATGTTTGAGTGTTTGGTGTTTTCCCTTGCTTTTTCACTATGTTATTTAACCCTTTAATTTTTTATTTCATTGGCTCTATCCAAGACTACTTCTAGCTTATGAATTGTTTTCTTCAATTTACCTATTATTTTCTTCTTCTTCTGTAATTTGGCGGTCAAAGTAACAATGGTGGTGTTTGCAAGGGTTGCTTTAGTCTCTTCATATTGATTTTCTTTGAAAGCTAAATGCTCTTCAAAAGTCTGTTGTTCAACAAAAAATTGGTGTTCATCAAGAGTTTGTTGTTTCTCATCATTCTGTGGTTTACGTTCAACCTCCTTGGTTATCATTGAGCTTCTCAATCTAGGTATTCTAGGCAAATTTTGAAATGTTTTATCCCTATCCATTAGCTCTCGTGGTTTTGATGATTTCTCTTGAATTTTCTGTCGATATATAGTCATACCCCTTGTAATTATGCTTGATGATGATAACAGGGTTTTGGATCTGGACCTTTTTATTTTCCTTGTTGGTTTTGAAAGTATGACCCCCATAGATTATTGGGAACCTTCCTCTCATGCCAAATGTTCATCTTTATTTCCTGTAATAGCTACCTAAAGGTTTACATCGTTTCTAGCCTTCATGAATCTCAGAAATTTCGTGAATTTCAAGATTTACATGAATTCCAGAGTTTTCATGACTCTTAGTAATTTCATGAACTTCAATGTTTATAGCCATTGTTCTACCTTCTTGAAATCCATTTCTTTCTAAAAAGTCCTCCCAAGTCTAGTTCATATTTCTCAATTCTTCTAAAGCAATTAATTTGATCAATGCATGATGGTAGAGAAATCTATCCTTATTTGGGGGATTCTTCTATATAATGGTTGACATCTTCATGAGACTTTTTAAAAGGAAGAATGGTACGTTGAGCTTTTTACTTCTATGCTTTAGATGTTGAAGCAAACGAATATGAAAAATGAATATGATAATATACCTCCCCTCACAAGTCAATTATTTCTGCAAGAAGACTACCAAGTCCCTCCATGGATCATCCAACCAAGCTCACGGCACCCCTTTCATCCAGTCCAGATTCTTCCCTGATCGGTTCGGGAACAAAGTCCATCCTTTGCATTTTAGTTGTTGAATCTTGAACCATTTTTCACTGTGTCTTTCCAATTATGTAATTAATGTTGGCGACTCCTCTGAGATTGAAATTGTAATGTCCCATACTTCAGCGAATTCTCCTTTGAATGTTTCGGTGAATTCCCTAGTCACCTGGGTATTATGTCCTTGAAACCATTTGAATAGTTGCAGCAAACCCACTCTGTGGAGAATAATTATGTATGCATGATAATTTTTCAACAGCATTATTCCATGTGGTCCATATCGTTCCACACTTGTGACCACCATTACTTCTTTACTCTGCTCAGTCGTGAAATTCGGTAGTAGTTTGAAACTCTTTGCAGGAATGGGAGCGGAAATGCAGGGATTTGGTTACCATTTTAATGATATGGATTTCAAATTTGAGGCGGTTAAAGCACATTAAGTCATGATATGATCGATAACATATCACAACTATGGGTTGTCTAAAAAATGATTTAAATTTTGTATGAGGGGTAATCAGATGATTATAGGGGAAGGTTATGGTGAATGAGTCATGTCAATTATGAAGATAGGTGGATATAGGTTCGAAGTGGTTAATCATAAAATCAATATAAGTGGATATATGATTTAGATTTAACCATCATAAAGATAATTATATAGTATATGATAGCTTATGGAGTAGGAAATCATAGGGTCAATGGATGAGGTAAAAAAATTATTATTTTTATTGAATAATTATAAAATGAATATTAAGTTGGCTTAAAAAATGAATGGAATTTCAATCTAGATAACTTGTTTTTTTGAAATTTTCTTAATTTTGATAAATAAACATATTAAAAATACCATTTACCTCATATACCAAACCTTTTTGTTGAACTTTGAAGTTGGCTCTTGAAGATTTTTTACAAATGATGAATATGTAACATGATTTACCTTGAATGTTGTGATCACTGTTGAAATGGTCTCCTTCTCTGAAATAAATCTTCATTACTAGAATTTTGCCTTTGATGGCAAGAAATTAGTCTTTGATTACATGAAATAAGGCTTTGATTACATTAAATAAGAAGATTGATTTTATGTTTCTAAATGAAGACTTTGGTGTTGTTGGTACATATAAAACTTGCTACTGACATTTATCACTGGTAACAGTGATTAAATTTCTTGAATAACTAACTTCTGGAAGAAATTATAGGAAATGAGCACAAGTTCTAAAATTCCTATGATTACAGGAAATTGAAAACTTTGTTTATTGTGAACTTTGCCAGCCAGTGTCCTGGTTTTCAATCAGAGCTCATGTTCTATTGCACCAGGGGAATTGTTTTCACAACTGAACCTCATTTTTCTCTTTACTTTTTTTTTATAAATTTAATAGGAAAAGCATATTCATGATGCAACGGGAGTAAGAGAGTTACCCATCTCACTAACAACCTTTGTTTCATCTTACTGAAGTAAAAAGGAAACAAACTCATCTCGAGACATTGGCTTATGGTAGAATTTTAATCTATGGCCATTGACCACAAACGAAATTCCTAAACCATCAATTGTTTTTACCCTTATTGAACCATTGTCAAATACTATGTCAACTTTATAGTGACCAAGTCAGTGAGTGGAGAACTTAACTTTGAAATTTTTAAATGTTGAGTCGAAAAGTGAGGGCCAATCACCAACTTTGAATTGCTTCTTCTTTAAAAACCTGCCATGTCATTTTGCATGCCGTTGTTGTACAAGAGTTTCCTTCTACAAAGCATCTTAGCATATCTCGTCTAGCTCATTTAATTGTAAAACCCTTTTTTGTTGAGCTTATGACAGATTTAATCCTAATTCCTCTACAATTTTGAAAGTCTTTATATGAAATTCAATGGGGAGAAGTACCTAATTTCCATATACCAATTCATATGGGGTAGAACTGGTAGCATGTTTCCATGCAATTTTGTGTTGGGTTTTCTCTACTTTGTCCTGGATATCATGGGTTTTCTCTCCTTCATCCTGGCTATCATTCTTGGGCTGACCCAAGTTCAGGTCTTGATTTGGTTTCCAACAAAACCCTCCTTAAAACTATCAACCCTCTTGGTAACTCAGAAGGCAACAAAGTGCACAGGATGCATTGCGCAGTCTCACCTGAGATAGTTCTTAGGGGTGGTTGCAATGCTCAGGTGCTTGCAGCCTAGGAATGAGTGGGGATCTATGAATGCACCCCCTGTGGTCTTCATCCTATTACTAGCTCATACATCTAGATTTATGGTATCGTTATTCTTACTCATGCATGTAAAATATCAGATCTAACTAATTCATTCATTCATTTATCTAACATATAATCACGAACATCAAATAAGATACATAACATTCAGTCACATAACGCAGGGTCTACTGTGGTTCACCCCTCATGGGATACGTCCACAACATCCACAAAGATTTGGTTATTCTGCTCTTTTATTAATATGTTTCCCACACTAAAGCGCCTCGCGCATTACAACTCTCCATCGGAACAAGTTGAGATCTATAATGAGGTGAACTAGATTGCACCAGGTTCCTCAGCCTGCGATCTAAACCTCAAGATCTGCTTTGATCTCTCTCCCAGCTCAATAGCTTACAAAATTAGCTTGGACTTACAGTCACATTAAGCAACAACAACTACTAACAATGTTCAAACACGCTAGCATCCAACCAACTCTGTACCCCCTTACCTAGACCTCCTAGGTACCTATTTATACATATTTTCGGCTTACCAGCCATTACATTCTCTTACCAAAACCATAACCCTATCCTATCTAGGTCTTCATGCATGTGTGCCTCGCATGCCTTGCTCTTTTGCATGTGTCTTTGTTTTACATGTGATTATTTTCCTGCATGCACGTATTCCTTACACGTGTTGATCCTTCTGCATGCACATTCGCCTCCCTCATCGTTCTCTTCCCTCAAAGCTGGCATGCGCCCAAAATACCCCAACACTGACATCGTGACTCGTCCCAAGCCACTACCTAACTTTCGTGTTTGCCGCTACTTTTGTCAGTGCTTTGTACATATCTACTATCTGTTGGCATTGCTCTTGAGCATGGTTGCTTTTTGATTTCATGGCTTCAACCACCTACACAATGACTGGCAGTATTAATATCTCGCCCCCCTCCAAGCCTATTTGTTTGAAGCATGCTTTCATTGCGTCGATTTCCATGACCCATTGTTCTGCCTTTTCCTATATGGGCTCCAATTGAGCCTGTCGTGCAATTTTCTATGCCTTCGCCGCTTTTTCTTCTGCCTGAAGGTTCTTCATTTCTACAGTCGTCTTAATCTTCTCTGGCAATGACATTGTCCTCTATCGTTGCTTGACATCTGCCATTGTTGCATGCAATTAATCTTCCTTTCCTTCCAGCTCTTGTAGGCTCCCATCTTCTAATAGTTGGGTACATAGTTGGTCGTTCTTCTCTAGCAATTCTGCCACCCTATGTATGCTCTACACGATATTTTCTACAGCGGCTGTCGCATCTTTCTCTCTTTGCGCTTGGACTGTTGGGGGAGTCGTAGGTACAATGCACTCCTCCAGTTCCTTGATCTGCTCTTTATATTGTTGTAGAGTCTGTGTTATCTTTGTTATCTTATTCTTCGAGGATGCTTCCTTTGCTACTGTGTCATCTGACATAGCTTGAAAGATTGCGTCTATATGGGTCTCCATTTGGTCCAATTTTTTTTGTGATATCTCTTTCTTCTACCCTTCCTGGTTGATGGCTTCCTTCAATACCATATTTTCTTCCAGCGTTATTTGTAGATTCGTCATGTCAGACCTTTCTCTGGACTGAATCTCCTGCGCGACGCTAACCTGTAACTTATACAACGCCTTTGTTGGTATCTTAGGCATCGCCAAGTCTAATGTTTCGATATACTTCATGGGCTTCTGCATTGTTTCCTCATCGATGAACAACATATTTGGTGTTATGATAAAGTTATCACTTCCCTGCACTATGATTTGTATTGTTTCTCCGACGGTTGCTCCTTCTCTTACTAGCTCCAGTTTCTCCTTTTGTTGTTGTTCTGCCTTGATCCTCAACTATTCTAGCACAGTTTTTACCTCATGTACTTGTTCTAAAATTGAAGCTCGATGGTTTTCTGCATTTTCCCATACTTATGACAATCGATCTTCTACTGTCGTGGCTATCACCTCTATGGCATCTGCTTTCAGTGAGGTTTCCATTTGTTTCATGTGGGCCTTTGCTTTCTTCCTGGTGCCACTTACTTGCTCTATTGTTCCCTTTCTTTGGGCATATGGATATTTAGATGCTTCGGGCATATCTGTATCCATGCCGGACTCCTGCTCAACTTCTTCGTCCATGGTTATATCTTGTGCCTCTCTATGCACTTCCTTTGCACTCACTTGTCTTGTCGGTCCTCCCGGTGCCTCCTCTGTAGCCTGTGGGCCCTGTGTAGGACCACGTTGTGACTTCTTTTATGTCCTAGTCTTCTTTCGAATGGAGTTGATTTCCCCCATTGTACCTATTGTTGTTTTCTTTTGTTGGCTAGCACCATTCCTACCTATTTCTTGCACGAGCATTGTGCTACCCTATGTCTGGACTTGTACTGTTGGCGTTGCTCTTGGAATCTCTGGTACTTTCCACTTCTCAGGCCACTCTTGGGATTAAATTGAGGGAAACAGATCTCTTGGAAAGGGTTTAATTTTGATTTTTCCTTGCTTCATTGTGATTTTTCCTTATTGGGTGCTTCCTTTTTTGTGGCCACATGTTGTGACGTGATGCATGAAAATTCGCTATCTGTCCATACTCCTGGATAGTTTCTGGTGAGATCCTCCATGTATCTGCCATGTTGCTCTGAATCTTTGTTAAGTATTGCGTGAACATGTCATTGTTGACTTTCTTTACCTTGGGATATGCTATGATTCGCAGCAATGTGTAGCATGTTGAGCCACATTTGTTTGTCCTTGTTAGGAACATCGTATATGTCGATTCGTACCACCCCATAAGTGCAATAAGGATGAGTAACCATGAGTAGTGGAACTCAGAGCCCCAATCTTGCGCATCCTTACAATATTCTAGGAATGATTTGAGTAGGTATGGGGCCCAGCTCATCAAGCTCCCCTTTGCGCACTGCGTCGCAGTTGCTACTATTCTTGCAGACACTTCTTATTTTTGACACTTGCGCATTAATTTGCAACCAAGCAATCTGGTTGCAAACTGACTTGTAGGATCATTGATGTCATTGATCTTGATTCTTATGTTCCCCCTCTCTATGCCATACTTTGCTTTAATCTCATCGGAGATGGCCTTTTCCTGAGTCTTGTCTTCTAGGTATTCCTCTGTCTTCTCCCCATCTATGGGTAGCCCTGTAATCTCTGTGATGAGGTCAACATTGATCGGTACTATCATGTCCATCCATAGGATTCCTTTTTGCATCATTTCTAGCAATTGTTTAACACATGCATTTATGTATTTCCCGCACCCGAAGTATAGTATGTCTAAGAGGTTCATGATACTTGTGTTGTATAGGCCTAGGATCCATTATGCAGGCTCCAACAGTGGCGCACCTGATGGGCCCTCTCCCCTGCTCTCTAGGTAGCTCTGTGCTACCAAATCTAGGAACTTTGTGGCATCTGAGATACCATGGTCGGAGTATTTAAGGATTTCAACTCCTCCTACCATGTTATCCACAGTTTTCACTTCATTGGGAATTTTCGTCATTATTATACTTAGCTTTGCCTGAGTGCATTGTATGCCCTGCGTACTACTTTCTCCTCTTAGCTTATTTTTCCCTTGTGGGGACGGTACTCCACCCTCTTTCTCTGTTCCATGCTCTACTTCTCGCTTCAAGACCTGCTGCGTGGAATCCATGACCGGTTATGCTTCTTGTGGCCCTTTTCCCCTAGATGCGTCAGATTTCGTCTACTCGACGTCCTCTACCAGTTTTTCGGGATCTTGTGTGGATTCTTTCTCCTCCTCCACATGTAATGTGGTTTGCTCATATTCCAGTGTGTGGATTTTTTCCACATCCACCACTGTCACCATCTCACTAGTTCTGCCTTGTGGTCCCTGTGTGCTACTCTGGGTGCTTCTTCCAGTTCTACTTGGTGCTCCAACCCGAGGTCGCGACATGGTGGTTAAATTCAAACGACAAGCTCTCAACTCGACGGATGGTACCACAATTCCACACTCTTTTTCTCTTCTACTTGAATCAATGTTTCTCTCCTTAGCAAAAATCACAATGGGTCAGTTTTCCCCCCTCTTTCCAACTTTATAGCGAGACGGGGAAGTGACAGATGTGTCGCAATTATAATTGTCACTATTTCCCCTTTTCATTATGTTTCATGTGCACGGTACCTCTTTACCCATTAACCATTCTTCTGCACGTTGTGTTTTCGAACCCTGGTTCTCTTGCAACACCATGTTTCATATGCCCAGTCCTATTCTGTCGAGGCCCTTCATGCGCACTGAATTATACTTATTTTTATCCTTTTTATGGTTTTTTTTTTTTACTATCTACGTAACTCTTTACTGCGTGGTAACTTCCTAAGTGCTAGGAGGTCGATTGTCCCTATACATCTTCAGTCGACTCCTATTGATCATTCCTTTGAGTTGTGTACCTCCTAAATATTTCAATTGTACAGCTCCCCCATCTGTGACGATCTTCACTTCATATGGGCCAAACCAATGCATTCTAAATTTTTCTGGGTGTTGAAGAAATTTACTGTCATACACCAAGACTAGGCATCCTTCCTTGAAACTCTTCCTTTTAATATGTCTGGAATGCCAAGCTTTGTCCCTTGCTTTCTGTACTTCTTGGTGAAATCCTGCTAGAATCATATCTTCTTTCATCACCACCAATTAGCTTAGCCTTTTTTATATTGTACCTCGTTCTATCATGTTAGTGATTGTTGCTACGCGTAGACTAGGTACCAAAAAGTCTAATGGCACCACTGCTTCTTGTCTAAACACCAACCTGAATGGTGTGTTCCCTGTCAACTTTTTGCATGTAGTCATGTATGCCCATAATATTGTTGGTATCTTCAAGTCCCAATCATCCCAATTGACATTGTAGATATTTGTCAGTACATTCTCTAGAATCTTAGTAAAGGCTTCCACTGTTCCATTTGCTTGAGGGTGATATGGTGTACTCTTTTGATGATAGACTTCAAACTCCTTGGTCATATCCTTGATAGTATTGTTAATTAAGTGAGTTCCTTGGTCACTCATCAAAATCCTTGGGCATCCAAATCTAGTGATCACTTTCTCCAACAGGAAGTGTGTTGATGTCTCTATGCTACAATATTTTACTGGTGTTTCTTATGCCCATCTCGTTAAGTACTCTGTCGCAATCATGATATACCTTACTCATGACCTCTTTGCTGGTGGATTAATTGGTACCACAAAATCTATTTCCCATTTGTCGAATACTTGCAGGGTTGCTTGTGGTCTTAGGGCGTCTCATCACGTCTATTAGGTTTTCCAACCCTCTAACATACATCACATTTCTGGCAGTAGTCCTTTGCATATTTATGAATGGTCGGCCACCATAATCCTACGTGCAATACCTTATGTGAGGTAGATTTTCCTACATAATGTCCTCCAACTATTCCCTCATGGGCCTCTACTAAAATCCTAGGTCTTTCATGTTATAGTACACATCTTCTCAAGATGTTGTCTGCACCAATCTTGTATAAGTGTCCTGCAATCAATTGATAGTCTGCAGCTCAGACTACCAGATTTTTCTTTTGCGCAGTGTTGAATTCTTGTGGCGCGGTCCTGGTAATCAAGTATTTAATGATGTCAGCAAAATATTCTTTAGCTACTTGTACTGAAAAATAATTGTGCATCGGGGAAGTTCTCCTCTAAGTTCGTAGGTTCCTCTCCATTAGTGATCCTTGACAGGTGATCAGGTCCTGCATTCAACTTCCCTGGTTTGACTATCACTATGAAGTCAAATTCCTAAAACAACAGTAACCATCTACAAATTCTCCCC
>JASDQU010100280.1:287685-323766 GCA_032191745.1 Picea mariana | reverse complement strand
TCTAACTCTGACAATTTTATGCTTGCAAATGCTATCGGATGGTCTAGCTCTCCTGCTCTTCGTTGCACCAGAATAGCTCCAAGTGTTATCATTGATGCATCTACAAGCACATGAAATGTCTTTTCCCAATCCGAGAATACTAGTATTGGTGTTGTTACCATTTTCTCTTTTAGAGTGTCCAAACCTTGTTGAAAGTCCTCATTTCACTAAAATTTACTATCTTTCCTCAACAGTTTCTCCATCGACGCGGTGATCTGCGCATACCCTTTTATGAATTTCCTGTAGTATCCTATGTGTCCCAATGTTGCTCTCAATTGATGTACTGATTTCGGTGGTGGTAAATTGATAATCATTGCAATCTTGGCAGAATCTACTAGCAAGCCTTGTTTACACACTATATGGCCCAATAGTATCCCAAAAGGTGTACCAAATATGAACTTCTTGATATAATGATATCTGAAATTGCATGCATCTTTCCAACATCATCCTTAATTCTTCTACATGGTCTTTCAACATACTGTAGACTGTCCAATCATCTAGATATACCTCTAAAAACTGGTGGATGAATTCTTTGAATGCAACTATAACTATCTTGAGAATATTGCGGGTGCATTCTTCAGTCCAAAAGGCATGACTATGTACTAGTAGGACCCCCATTTTGTGGCAAAAGTGGTCTTGTACCTGTCTTATGGGGCTATCTTGATCTGATGGTAGCCTAAGAATCCATTTGTGAATGAGTATGCTTCATGGCCTCCGACATTCTCTAATACCTCATTTGTGAAAGGGGTAGGGAAAGGGTCATGTAGGAAATCATCATTCAACTTCCTCAGGTCGACACATATCCTTATCCCTCCCTACTTCTTCTTCTGAACTACCATAAGGCTTACCCATTCAAATTCCTTCACTGGTTCTATGGTTCCAGCCTCCAACATTCTATCAATTTATGCTTTTACTTTCTTCTTATATATTGGGTCCAGTCTATATGGTCATTGTTTGACTGGTCTAGCCTCAGATTTGAGAGGTATATTCATCTATCCTATCTATCTTTTTATTCCTTTCATCTCTGTAAATTTTGTTGGGAACAGGTCACTGTACTCGTGCAGTAACTTTGTTATGCTTTATATTGTTTGCTCATCCTAGTAGTCTCCAATGTTGGCCATTTTGGGATTTTCAGTTGTCCCAATGTTGACTTTATTCACCTTGATCGACACAGCAAACACTTATGATTCCAGAGGTGGACCTTCCACCCCTCTTTCAACTTCAACTTTTGTAATCAGAATGTTGCACGGGTCATCTTCATCTGGTGCTTCTTCCTACACATAGTAGCATGAGAGTAGTTCTTTCATTGTCTGTTTTTTTTGCTGTTGATACTCTGTTATGAGTTCAACCTTTGGTTATTGAATGAATATTTCCCTCTGATTTGTTTGAGTGTTGAATCTATGTTGGGGTTCTCATCTTCAAATGAGAAAGTGACTGTAAAATTATGTTGTAACTTTGTCCATTTTGCAGTGCCTCTACACAGTTCCTGGTCTACATACCAATTTGTTGGAATCCCTTCCAATGTGTGAATAAAGTGATGAGACCATTCTTCTAGTGGTGTCATTATCCATAGTATTTTTCACTTCTCCAAGTGTTCTAGTGGTGTCCCTTATCCATCATATCTCTAAAGTTGGTTGCTTCCCTGTTCTACGCTAAATCTGATGCGCAGTAACCACTTACATTGGTACCATTCCTTTATTTTCTCTCTGTGTGCACCCCACCATCTTGCAGATGTTGCCTTGAGTGCTATGTCCATTGTCCAGAGCTAAGAACCTATGATTTTCAAACACTTCATCTTCGTATCTTGTGAGGAATTTCTCTAAGTCATTCACCCCATGAAAGCTAGGAGGTTCTCTTATCTCTGTACCTACTCGTCTTACTGCACAGTCTATTCTTGCACACCTTCTTTTGGAGACTTCATGTAATATCTGTTGCCAATTCTCCAACCCTGTATCTAATTTTGACATGCATGGCGTGATACTTCTCCAATTGAGTACCCCATCTGCAGTTGGATTCACATAATCTTCTTCTCGTGCGGTGGTTATGTATAACTGGTTAATTTCGTCCAGGTCTAAACAAGTGGGTTCTACAAACCTTTCTCCTTCTAATGGATCCAATGGCGCAGTGACTTTGTACTCGCCTGACTCGATATTCATCTTCCTCATATTTAGATTGGTTATGGCATCATTATCAAACGCCCAATCCAAGCCAAGCAATGTTGGATAAGGTATTGTACCATCCACAATTTCTATCACTTCGAAATCGGCTTTAGTGCACACTCCATCCAGTTCCACCGTCACACCCTTTAACCTTCCAATTGGCAGAACCATGTGTTGATTTGTTAGTTTCAGTTGAACGGGTGAATATCCTAATGTGGGCTCTCCCATACATTGCCATGTCTTCTTGGGTAGTATGTTCACTTCAGAGCCTAAATGGAGTATGATATCCCCCATGTTGAAATCTCCAGTGTTGGCATTCAATCTAAATTCTCTGCTTGTTCTCCTCCTCGTATGCAAATGATTAACTGTTTTATGTTTGATATTTCCCTCTACTTTTGTGCTACATATTTCTAACATGTTTTGTAACACTTTAATAGATGGTAGATCATTTAGTAGTTTAACATAGGATTGCAGAAAATCCTTTATGGTACTTACTTGTCCTATAGGTTGTGCTTCATTAGTGTGATCCAGTGATGAAGGCATCTTGTATGTTGGTATGTCCTTAGTATACTGTGTATTTGATGTGGATGCAACGTCCAGCTTCAAGAATTCTTCTCTGGCTTGCTTGAATATCTTCTTTTCGTTTTGCGCATCAAACTTCTTTTGTGGTTCAGCGCTCTTCTTTACCCACTGGTGTTGTGCTAGATCTTGTCTTACTGTGTCATCTCCTGTCTTAGCTCCTCCGTGCGTAACTATGTTGATATTTCTTCCATCATACCTTGCTTCTATAGAAATCCAATGAACATTTTGATTGTTTTGATTTCTCTTTTCGTGGATCTTCCCCAATAGTGTCGTACAGTTTTCTATGTCATGGTCGGATGCACGACAATACATACATGTCATAGGTGGAAGTAGACATTCTCTTGCATAGTGTCATGGTTGTTGACAATTATGGCATACCATCGGTCCTCTACCTCTTCCAAAGCCTCCTCTACCTCGTCCTCCACCTCTATATCCAACTCAATCTCCTCGCGGTGCATTGTACTGTGGCACTTGGTTGTATTGCACGGGATTATACTGTGGCTATGTGGTATTGTATTGAGACTACCCAGTGTTATATTGTTTTGGCGCGGTGTTATATGGGGTTGGTACTTGGTTAAACTATGGTGTAGCTTGCCCTGTCATCATCTCTGCCTGCACCCTATAGGTGTTTGATGTTCTTTCCCTCATCAGCTCCATTGTCCTGCAATCTTTGTCATCATGGCCTACTGACTTGCAAAAGTTGCAATATGAACTCTTAGGCATTTTCTGGTATTTCTGCATCATTGGGCAATGATATGGATCATGCCCTTGTGTCTTACAAATCTGACACCATAGTCCTCCTGATGGCAAAGGGTTTGGAAGTCTTGTTACCATGTACTGCTCGAATGTTGGGAATTCATTCTTATGGTGTCCTTTTGTCCTACATGTGGTATAGAAAACAACTTCTCTTTTGTCCTTACTCATGTTCTGGTTTAATTGAAATGTTATATTCTTCAGGTCTTCCTTGAGCTCCTATATTGTTGGATTTGTCTTCTAATATTGGTTCCTCTAATTGCAAGGTTGCCTGCAGAGCCTCTACCTAGGTCCGAAACTTATGTTGTCTCAAGGGGTATTTCAAATGTGGTAGCAGTGAATCGACAAACAGATGCCTATGATGCATATATGTCATGACATACTTAATATTTCCCTTCAATCCTTTGAATCTTTGGTCTATCTCCCAGATATATTCTCCTGGTTTCTGCCTGATCTCTATCATCTCATTCATGTATTGATCCTCTGAGCTAGCCTTCTGGAATTCATTTATCAGCAGCTTCTTAATATCCCCAATCATTCTAGTTATTCCTGGTGGATTGTTTGCAGCTAAGCTCATGTACCAATCCAGTTCCCGGTCTCTTAGCGTGATAGCTATTTGTGCAAGTTTGGTATCCTAATATGTTAATTGCTTTGCTTCCTAGATCTTTTCACAGATGAAGAAGTGTTTCTCAAGGTCCTTCGACATCTCTCCCTTGAACTCCGGTAACCTGATGGTGGATTCATGTTCTGCCATCCTAAATGTTGAACTACTACCTCCGTGTAGTGTAGATCCTTGACTAATTCTTCATAAACTAGCTCCCCCAGTTGTTGCTCCCTGTGTAGATGCACTTCTTGCTGTGTTTCTTACTATGAAATTTGGTTGTCTAAACGGTGGTGTTCTTTCTATTGTATTAGTCGCACATGGGTTTATGGGTTCCAGACTGACACTGATATGGATGGGATTTATGCCTCCGCTTTCTGCTCTTGGACCTCTTGTCTTCCTTTCATATGTTGTGCACGGGATTTCCTCAATTTTCTCCACAGCCCAGAGATCCTCTACCTCTTCTTCATCACTTGCCAAGCCTTCCCTCACGGCTATGGATCTCTTCTTATTGTTTATCTTAAATTGGTAGGGTACTCCATTGCGCATTCTTCTAGTTTTTGCCATGATCTTCTTGATCTAGTCTTCCTCCATCATGATTGGATCCAAGGCCTCCTCCTTCTTTCCTTTATCCATCTCTTCATCCATTTCTTTGTCTCTTGTCAGTGCTTCCCCCCTTCCCCCATGCATGCAAGGAAGTTTAGTTTTCTGAGGCCATTCTCATTACACCTTTGTTATACATTAACATCTTGATGGAAGTGTACAATGATCTGATATACCTACCTCGAGGTCCCTTCAGGAACTCTTGCTCTGCTACATTGTAAGACTTCACAGTATCTACTGCAAATTTTGTGATAAATCCTACAACAATGTTGTCTAGCCAAAAATCTACTGCACGTGTAAACTTGTTGTCAACGTATTGTAGCTACATGATCTCAATAGGATTTCATTCTAGCTAACTTATATGATTTGTAGGGTCATTGTCTTTCAGCCTCAATATCCACTCCTGAAACACATGCTAGAAATCATAGAAAAATACCTCATGCAAGTCGTTGAATACGTACTTGTCCAAATATTTTTGTGGTGTTAACTTCGGGTTTCTATTATCTTTCTACATAAATTCTATCTCCTTTTTTTTCAACTAGCTCTCGATCTCTGCCTTCGTTGGGTTCCACGGTCTCAACATCCCCTTTTATATTCTCATTCTTTTAACATTGTGTCATGAGATCTTCACGACTCTCCAGCAGATATCATTCACTCAATCCCTTTCTGTTCCAACCGACAATGGAACCATTTGTGGGGTTTTCTCTACTTCATCCTGGCTATCATTCTTGGGCTAACCTAGGTTCAAGTCCTGATTTGGTTTCCAACAGAACCCTCCTTAAAACTATCGGCCCTCCTGGTAACCTAGAAGGAAACATAGTGCACAGGATGCACTGCACAGTCTCACCCGAAATAGTTCTTAGGGGTGGCTCCAACGCTCAGGTACTTGCAGCCTGGGAATGAGTGGGGATCTATGAATGCACCCTCTGTGGTTTTCATCCTATTACTAGCTCATACATCTAGACTTATTATGTTTTTATTCTTACTCATGCATGTAAAATATCAGATCTAACTAATTGATTCATTCATTTATCTAACATCTAATCATCAACATCAAAGAACATACATAAAGTTCAGTCACATAACGCAGGGTCTACCATGGTTCACCCCTCTTGGGCTACGTCCACAAAGATTTGGCTATTCTGCTCTTTTATTAATATGTTTCCCATACTACAACGCCTTGCGCATGACAACTCTCCATAAAAACAAGTTGAGATCTATAATGAGGCGGACTATATTGCACCAGGCTCCTCAGCCTGCAATCTAACCCTCAAGATCTACTTTTATATCTCTCCCAGATCAATAGCTTACACAATTAGCTCGGACTTACAGTCGCATTAAGCAACAACAACTACTAACAATGTTCGAACACGCTATCATCCAACCAACTCTGAACCCCCTTAATTAGACCTCCTAGGTACCTATTTATACATATTTTTGTCTTTCCAACCATTACATTCTCTTACCAAAATCCTAACCCTATCATGGCTAGGTCTTCTTGCATGCATGCCTTGCATGCCTTCCCCTTTTGCATGCGCATATGCTTTACACGTGTTGTTTTTCTTGCATGCGCGTCTGCCTGACACGTGTTGATCCTTCTGCACGCGCATCCACCTACCTCATCGTGCTCTTCCCTCAAAGTTGACATGCGCCCAACATTATGTATACCCATGAGGCCTCTCGAAGTTTTTTTTCCCAATCTGTTTGATAGAGATGAATTATCTTTGTCATAATCCCTTCTAAAACCTTATTTGTAGATTCCACTTGGTCATTCTCTTGTGAATTATATGGAGTAGACTTCCAATGCTTAATTTTGTACTGTTGCACAATACATTCAACTAGCTTGGATGTAAATTGTGTCTTCTGATCAGTAATAATTTCTCTAGGAACCCCAAAATGAAAAAAAAAATATCTTCAAACAAGAAATATATTATTGATTGTTCAATGGAATATGGTAGAGCTTTGGATTCTACCCATTTGGTAACATAATCAGTGCACACTAAAATATATCTATTTCTGCTTAATGAAGGAAGGATTGATGGGACCTGCAAAGTCTAAGGCTGATTTCTCAAATGGTTCTACAAGGACTTGAGGCTAAAGACGCATCTCATCGACTGCAACTAGACGACCTATCCTTTGGCAATTGTCACAACTCCTAATGTACTTTTTTGCATCTCTAAAGAGATCGGGACAATAGTACCCCACGTGAAGGATTTTGTAGATTATTCTCTTGTCTAAAAAGTGTCCACTGCATGGCTCATCATGGCATGCCTGTTAGGATATTTAGACACTTAGGAGTTAATTAAGATCTACTTGGTCTAATATGTCATTAGGTAAAAGTGTGTTTCTTTAGTATGCATTAGTATGCATTTGTAGTTAGTTAATTTGACAGTCACGATATGTTCCTGACATAAAGTGATCTGACGGTTCATATTCTCCTCGATCTTAACAGCCATTGATTCGTGGCTTAACACCTGATTGGTCCATGATCTCTATTTAAAGAGCATGGAGGGTCATTTTCCGATGATCAGTTGTGAGAAAATCTCTTGTAAAATCTCTTTGTAATCTTTTTCTTTTGCATTAATAAACTGCTCCAAGTGGTCACGTTGGTTGGGGCCGTGGATGTTTCCCATTAGGGGTTTTACTACGTCAAAACACCAATGTGTTGATCTTTGATCTGGTTGTGTGAGTGGTTATTGAAGGTGTTCATCCTTTGTTGGAATACTTGTGTTGTCGAACATGGTATCAGAGCCTATTTGAAGACATGCCCCTGTTGTAGATCGAGATCGTGAAGTCGAGTTTACTCATCTCCATTTTTTGTCATTTCCATACATTTATGGGTTTAGAGTATTGTTCCATTGCGTCTGTAGTGATCGTTTCAGTTAGGAGCAATTTTCGTTTCACTCGAAAAGGTTTTTGTTTGCCCAAGATATGGCCATTTTAGTTTGATCCAGAGGTATAAACCTGAATACGCATTTTTTTAATTTTTGCAGAGTATTATTTTGATTTTATTTCGGTTTTATATTATGTATTTCCAGGTTGATACTCTTTTAGATCTGCATATGCTCTTTGCCTCGTGCCCTATGCAATCTCGACAAATCAGAAATAGATAGGAAAAGGTGCATCTTTCGGGTAAGCTAACCGAGATCTAACCCTTGTTGTCATCGAGAAGCAAAAAAAAATTCTTCTGTGAAAAGAGTTTTTTTTTAGCACGCTCTCCAAGGCCGTCAACAACAACAACAACAATCTTCTTGTTAAACAATACAATATGTTTTTCTAGGCCATTTGGTTAAAATTTGTCTTATTAAGTAAGAGGTCTAGATTTCAAGTTTCTCTTTTTGTTACTTTTTTTGAAAAAGTTGCTCAAATTGTAAAGTGTATTTCACTTCAAGTATAAAAGTGAATCATTATAAGTAGCTTTAATATTTTATTTTAGAGTTATTTGTTTTGCATGCAGCTTTTATTTTATAAAGTAACGCCATTGTAGAAGTGATCCTCACTTCTCTTTATAAAAGTGGGTCACTTCATAAAACAACTTACACCACCACGTGATCCTTTGGTTATCGTTTATGCAATTTTTAAAAAGGGTATAGCTCTCACATCCGAAGTCCGTTTCCAGTGCCTTTTTTTTAAAACCACCTAATTTTTCTAAATCTTTCCATCTGGATCATCAGTTATCTGCATATTTAATATGGCTTCTACAAGTAATCTCTTGCTTACCAGCACCAACTACTTCCAATGGAAATCTCATATGGATGATTTATTAATAAGTAAAGGCTTGTACCGGATTACCTTGGGAAAGGAAACAACACCCACTGTTATTGATAAGAAAGTCAAATGGGATAATAGGAATGACAAAGCATGTGGATTAATCAGAATGTCCATCTCTCGTGGTTTAAGGTTCCACCTTCAATCAATTGATAAACCCAAAGAAGCTTGGGAAAAGATTGAATTTGTGTTTCATAAAACACAATATTATTCGAGCACAATAGTTAGAAAATCAAGTGTTGACTTTAAGTCCAAATGTTTTTTCTTGCATTGAATACTATCTATCTAAGGTTAAAACACTCAGAACTTTATGTGAAGAATGTAAGATAAAGATAGAAGAATATCGTTACATCTATCTTATTCTTTCTAAGCTAGGTAGTGCATATTCTGTGTTCGTATCTACCTTTTATGCCATGCAAGAGGCTCTAGGGACAGCTTATAAAAAACACAGTCTTGAGAAATTCTGTGATGCTTTTATTAGAGACCAAGATAAGCTTGTACAACTTGGAGCGACCAACACTGCAGGTGCCTCCAACAAATCCTTAGTCGTCCATCAGAAAGATAAACCCAAGAATTTTAGGAAGCAACATCCTCGCCACAACAACAAACAATATAAGGGTCCCAAACCCACTCAAACTGCTTCCTCTCCTAATGGTGACAAAAGAGAAAAATATAAAAGTATGAATATTGACAGACATTTCAACTTTTGTGATAAAGATGGTCATGATGATTCCAAATGTTTCAAGAAGATGGCAGCTTTGGAAGCAACGATAAAGAAATACAACATCAATATTGATTCTACTTCTTCTTCTTCTTCTCATGGACATGCACTTTCTGCTTCTGGTTTTTCCTTCAATGCAACTTCTACTTCTTCTTATGATGAGTGGTTTATTGATTATGTAGCATCTTATCATATGGCTAAGGATAGAGACATATTTTCTGATCTAAATGAATGTAACACCAAGAAAATATTTGTTGGTGATGATAGATCTCTTAGCTTTGAAGGATCTGGAAAAGTTCAAGTAGATATTAACTAACTCCTAAGTGTCTAAATATCATAACATCCCCCCTTAAGAACAACTTGGGATAGGATTGAAGGATTTACAATAGTGACACAATAGGAGAAGGAAGGAGGCATTAGAGTATATTGGTGTTCCAAGTCTTTCTTGTAACCTTCTATCAGTATATCAAATCACTCATTCAAGTGAAGGTAAAATCGTAGAGTTTTCACCTCACCAAGTTGTAATCAAGGATCTAAAATATCCTAAGCATGTTCTTGCAACTAGAATTGTTGATGATATTACCAGGTTGTACAAGTTTGAAAACTTTGGTTCATCATCTTTTTCATCGGTTTTTGTTGCTCATAGCGATGACTTGAGAAAACTTTAGCATGAGAGGTTTGGTCATCTAAACTATCGCTCATTGCAACAACTATGTAATCAGTAGATGGTGATTGGTCTTCTTCTTGTTTCATGTAGAGATGGTGTTTGTGTCGGTTGTGTTCTTGGCAAGCATCATCGGGACAGTTTTGACAAACGTGCCTCTTGGCATGCCTCGGGCCCTTTGCAACTTGGTCACAGTGATTTGTGTGGTCCACTTTCTTCTCCTTATTTTTCTAGGTGCAAGAATTTCTTAACTTTCATTGATGACTTTTCCAGACGTACTTGGGTTTACTTCTTAAAACTTAAGAGCAAAGTTTTTGACAAGTTTTTGGCCTACAAGGCCCTTGTAGAAAAGCAATTTGGACATCAAATTCAAAAGTTAAGAACAAATAATGGAGGCGAATATGTGAACAATCATTTTACTAGTTACTGCACTACACAGGGCATCCAAATGCAACACACTATTTTGTATACACCACAACAAAATGGTGTTGTTGAGAGAAAGAACCACACATTAAAAGAAATGGCTAATTGTATGATCCAATCTAAGGTATTAAGTCTAAAGTATTGGGCGGAAGCAATCAACTATGAAAATTACATAGTAAATCACACTCCCACAAAGGCTCTTAAAAATATAACACCGGAAGAAGCTTGGACTAAAATTAAACTATCTGTAAATCAGTTCCATGTATTTGGCAGTATAGCATGGCTCACATTCCTGTTGAGAAAAGGAAAGCATTGCAGCCTAAAAGTGAGAAGTGTCTATGTGTTGCTTATTTTGAAGATGTCAAAGGTTATAAACTTATTCAACCACATTGTAATGAAATTATTATTAGAAGAGATGTTAAATTTGATGAAAATCTCTTGGCCTGCGAACCTAATTCGGAGATTGTTCCTTCTTTAGCCTGCAAGCCATCTTCGGCGTTTGTGCCTTCTTTTATTCCTATTTTGGTTTCTTCTTTAGATGATGATAGTGAGGATGAAAATCCACCTCCGCCTGCTCACCTTCCTCCATATGAGTCCTTTGAACTTGAACCAACACTAGCTCTACTTCTTCCTAGATAGTTCCATTCAACACGAGAAGCAGTTGGTGATATTGTTGGTGATCCATCAAATCGGCATCAGAAACATTCACAGTTCCAGCGAGCTTCTTCTCTTTTGGATCAAGTTTCAGAGACTCGTGATCGAGAGACATTTGCAAAAGCTTCAGGTCATCCAGATTGGGATACAGCAATGAATGAAGCGTATCGCTCTTTAATGGCCAACGATACTTGAGATCTTCTACCTCTTCCAAACAGAAGAAAACTTGTTAGATGTAAATGGGTCTACAGAACTAAGTATGCATCAGATGGAAGTGTTGAAAGACACAAAGCTCAATTAGTTGCCAAAGGATTTTCCCAAGTTGAAGGAATTGACTATAATGAAACCTTTTCCCCTGTAGCCAAAATGAATTCCATCCACCTTATTCTTTCCCTTGTTGCCTCACATAATTCGAAGGTTCATCAGATGGATGTTAAATCTGCCTTCTTGCACGAATATTTGCAATAAGAAATCTACATGGAACAACCTCTTGGCTATGTCTAGAATGACTCTAGCCTTGTTTCTCACCTTAAGAAATCTCTCTATGGTCTTAAGCAAGCTCCCCGAGCTTGGTATGCCAAAATGGACAACTTTCTTATTGACACTAGATTCTCTAGATGTCATTATGATCCTAATGTCTATACCAAGAAAGTAGGAATCCATCTCATAAACCTTTTCCTTTATGTTGATGACCTTATCCTTACTGATAGTGACTCAAAACTTTTAAACCATCTGAAAACCAGCCTAAAGAAGAAATTTGAAATGACTAACTTAGGTTTTTTGCACTATTTCCTTGGCCTCCAAGTTTTGCAAACCAATGAAGGATTTTTTCTTTCCAAGTATAAGTATGCTTGTGACCTTCTTTGTCACTTTCACATGGATGATTGTAAACCAACCTGCTCACCCTTCCAGTCTGGAGTCAAGCTTACTGCCACCTGTACTTCTCCCAAAGTTGATGCCACCCTGTAATGTCAGTTAGTTGGTAGCCTCTTATACTTGACTCATACATGTCTTGATCTTTCCTTTGATGTTTCTCAGTATATGCAAACACCCCATGAAAACCATTGGAAAGAAGCTAAAAGGATACTTCGCTATGTCTGTGGTACAGTTAAGTTCGGGATACATTACAGTTCAAGGGGGACTCCTTTATTGGTTGGTTTCACTTATTCAGATTGGGTCGGTGACCCTGATGATCGGAAGTTTATTGCAGGTTATGTTTTCACCCTTGGTTCAGGACCTATCACTTGGTCCTGTAAGAAACAATAGGCTATTACACTTTCTTCAGCAGAAGCAGAGTACCGAGCAGCGGTAAATGCAAGTCAGGAATCCTTGTGGCTTCGACAGATCCTTTCAGAGTTTGGATTCTAGGAGCAACATTTGACTAGCCTTTGGTGCGACAATCAGAGTTCCATCAAGCTCACTAAAGACTCAGTTCAACATCAGCGTAGCAACCACATCGAGCTACACATGCACTTCATTAAAAATCTCATTCATGATCAAGTTATTGAAGTGCTCTTTTTCTCTACAAAAGATCAAGTTGCAGACATTTTCACAAAGTCTCTTACATAAGCGAAGTTTTCCAAACTTTGATCTATGCTAGGATTTTAGGAAGTTGTGGGGAGATACACTCTAATGACTCCTTCCTTCTCATATTGTGTCACTATTGTAAATCCTTCAATCTTATCCCAAGTTGTTCTTAAGGGGGGATCTTAGGATATTTAGACACTTAGGAGTTAGTTAAGATCTACTTGATCTAATATGTCATTAGGTAAAAGTGTTTTTCTTTAGTATGCATTTGTAGTTAAGAAATCTGACGGTCGTGATATGTTCCCGACATAGAGTGATCCAACGGTTCATATTCTCCTCGATATTAATGACCATTTATCTGTGGCTTAACCCCTAATTGGTCCATGATCTCTATTTAAAGAGCATGGAGGGTCATTTGTCGATGATCGATTGTGAGAAAATCTCTTGTAAAATCTCTCTATAATCTTTTTCTTTTGCATTAATAAACTACTCCAAGTGGTCGCGTTGGTTGGGGCCATGGATGTTTCCCCGTAGGGGTTTTACCACGTCAAAACATCAGTGTGTTGATCTTTGATCTGGTTGCGTGAGTGGTTACTGAAGGTGTTTATCCTCTGTTGGAATACATGTGTTGTCGAACAATTACTTCAAGATATCAAACATTTCATCCTCTTTGACAGACCTATGGATAGTCAAATCTTCTCTAGTGGAGAAATGGTCTCCTCAAATCCAGGATTATCTGGCACTTTTTCTAAAAACCTTTGTTTCTCCTTCAGTGAAAAATGTAGTGGAAGTTTTCTTGTGGACAAATAATTGGCAATGTCAGAAAACCATGGATTTTTTATGACGTTTGTACCATCTAGAGTGTCTTTCTCGCTACTCTACCTGTCCTTCTCGCCTAAACCTTAGTTCTGGTTTTTCAATGGGAGATTTGAGTTGGGGAGGTCATCACCCCCTCCTGACCATGATGCTTCTACCTTACATGCCATGGTCGTTTCTTTTGTTAAACAATATAAACCTCCTCCCTCTCAATTTGTGAAAAAACTGGAGGAAATGTTGAAGATTTCCTTGTCGTTGACTACTGCCAGGATAAAATCCATGGTGCTTGCAGAGAAAAGGCGTGTGGTTCAATTCATGGGTACCTATCCATCTCCCAAGATGGTCACAACTTGGTTGCATTAAATATGGGCTCCTCTAATAAAAGGATCACTTTCTCACTACTTATGTGGTAGGGGTTTCTATGCTTTCCTTTTCGAGAACAAAGATGATCGAGACCTGATTTTTTGTAGTGGACCTTACTTCCTGGGAGCGAGAGGAATCTATTTGAATAAATGGACTCCAAAATTTAATCCAGAAAATGGCGTACCTGTATGAGTTTATCTTCCTCACCTTCCTCTCCATTGCTGGAGTGATGATGCTTTGAGATGTATTGGGAACTCCTTGGATTGTTACATTGATACAACAAATACAAAATAAAATATATTTTCCTATGCCCACATCTATGTGGAATTTGAAATTTAAAAAGGTATCCCTGAGGCAGTGCTCGTTTCCTTGGATATTTTGCAACATGATCAACAATTTTATTATGAAAAATTGCCATTCAAATGCAAAATTTGTCATGAATATGGCCATTTTTCCAAGAAATACAAAAAGTCCTCCATAAAACCCTGGGAATGGTTTAAAAGATTAATGGATTATGGTTCAAAGGAAATTTGTCTCTGGTAGTAACCCTTGTTCTTGGTTTGGAACTTCATCTAGCTCTAGCCCCTCCTTAGACCTACGCACCCAGGGCCCTCTGTTCGTTCCAAATCCTTAAGGAGCCTTTCTTCTGCAGGAACGACCCAGAACAATAGTTTCAATGCCCTATCAATTCTGCAAGAAAGTGAAAACTCCCCCTCGATGGTTGAAGTTGTAATGGAACCAAGTAATAAGGATATTACCTCAGTCCAAATACATTCTAGAACCCCACCTAATAATCCCACAACCTACCCTACAAAAAAAAAAAACAAGGAAAGCACATAACGATTTTCCCCCTTCGGGCAATCTAGGCTTAGCTACCATGGGCCTGAAAGAAGTACAAAATTTCAAGGATGAAAAAATAGCTTTTTCAGATGTAAGTGCGAGGGGTACAAGATTATAAGGCATATGCATGTCGACAGAAGAAAAATACAAGAATAAGGAATGAAGCCAAAACTCAGGTTACCCAGGTAGATGAGGCATCAGTTGGTGGAAACAATGTAGAAGTACTTCAGCAGGAGAAGGGGTAAAAGCTTAATCTTTGGAAGAGTGTTGCTTAACCCTAAAAGGAAGATTGAAAAGGAGATTTAATAGAGGAAGCATATTTATTAAACCAAGTGAAAAATTCAAGATGAGTGCTATAATATGATTATAGATGGTGAAATTACAAAAAATATGTTGTTCACAAAGGTAATGGATAAATTAAAATTAAAAAGTATTCCACATCCAAATCCATATAGGGTTTTCTGGCTACAAAAAGGAAAGAAAGTGACTATGACTGAATAATCTTCATCAAATTTTCAAATCAAAAATTTCAAAGAACATGTATTGTGTGACATTGTAGAGATGGATCCTGAGGTGTAGGACAGCCGGTGACGGAGTGTGTTGTTAAGGCGCTCTGTGATGTCAAATTCACCGGTTCGAAACCTGCGGGGACAAAAAATCCATCCATGTTAAGGGTTGGTGTGGCTCAGGCCGGGTGGGATCCCCGGGTGATTTTGATGGCTTAGATGCCCCTGAGTCGCGGTTTCTTAGCCACAGGTTAGTCCCACATGTCACGGAAAAACTAACAAACAAACAAACAAAAAGACATTGTAGAGATGGATGCATGTCATGTACTTCTCGGAATACCATGGTTGTTTTATATGAAGTTTTCCCATGATGGAAGAAAGAATACTTATGAATTTTTTAAGGATAGATAGCGGTATAGATTGGATCCAATGGTGGAGACCGGGCTAAGTGATAATAATCACAAAGGAAGTGACATAAAAAATGCTTGTAACAGTATCCACGTTACGATATGCTCAACTACTGAATTTATGATAGAATAGAAAAGGACCAGTTTTTGTTTGGCCATAATTCCAAAAAGAGTATTGGTGACTGGAGAGAGGAGTCTCATGCCACTATAGGTTCAACATTTGTTGAATGAATCTAAAGCGATTGTTGTAGATGATATTCCAGCAAGTATACCTCCCTTAAAGAGATATCACATCAAATTGACTTGATACTAGGGTCAAGTCTACCTAATAACGCTCCTTAATAAATGACTCTAGCAGAGAGTGAAGAATTAAATAGGTAGGTGTAAGATTTTCTTGATTGAGCAATGATCCAAGAGAGTTTAAGTCCTTGATTTGTACCAACAATATTGGAACCCAAGAAATGGGGTGACTGGTGAATGTGTATTGATTCACAAGCTATCAATAATATCACCATCAACTATAGGTTTCCCTTACAGATAACCTCATGGGTTGCTAGAGTGGGGAAAATTATTTTTCAAACATCGATTTGAAGACTAGATATCATTAGATTCAGATAAGGGAAAGCGATGAGTGGAAGATAACATTCAAGATGAAGGGTGGACTATTTGAGTGGCTAGTCATTGTTATATTTTTATTTTCCACTTGATCACCTGATGGGAATCATCTAGAGGTTAGCGGTCTGAAACACTGAATTATACCACTTTTCCCCTGAGTTTAAAATACATTTTGCATGGTCGTTGGTTGTCCCTTTATATTTTGTGACCAAAATTGATGGTCGCTCTTTGTCCTTTTACAAAGAGTGACCGGTCACTTCCTGCAATAATGTAGAGTCTGACCGGGTCTATTACTCCCTATCTAGGATTAGTTTCCATGAGATGAGATTAACCTCAGATTTTTCGTGGTTCTACCTCAAGAAGCTTGTTATCTTAGGCATCTAGATCCTATCTAGATTATCCATTGATCGTATCTCTATTATCCTATATATTGAGGGTCTCTCATGGAAAAGGGGGGAATATAAAGGAGAAAGCAAACTTATATTGGTAGTTTGATTACAGAGCTTGGGTAAGGAACTTAGGAAAGGACAGCATCAACTTCCTTGATTGCAAGTTGTATCATTTATCCATTAATAGAAGATGTACAAGATTTTCCTTCTTACTTGATTGTATGTAATTGTTATAATCTTTGTAGGGAATTGATATTCTTATGTTATATCACTAGATCTATTATCCATTTATACATGATTCGTTTGATCTTGTGAAAGGTTTCTTTGTGTCTCTATGTGTGAAAATCCATGTTGGTAAGAGCAAAGGGAATCCTCAAGAAAGCTAACAACTAAGTAGTGTGTAGGGACAACCATCTGATCACAGGGTAAACCTTTCATTCCATCAACTCGTAGATTATTTTCGTGTATAATTTAGATATATGAAAATCTATTTCTTGCATCTCTATTCCTTCTTAGGTCTAGGAAGACCCTAAGGGAGGTAACTCTTGTAGGGTTCATTTACCCTACAACGGACTTGGATCTAGGAAAATATATTGCATTCATCTCTAGTTTGGTGTAGGGTAAATGAACCCTGCAGGAGTTACCTCCCTTAGGCTCTTCCTAGACCTAAGACATAATAGAGATGCAAGCAATATATTTTCCTGGATCTAAATTATACATGAAAAGAATCTACGAGTTTTGAAATGAAAGGTTTACATTGTGATCATATGGTTGTCCCTGTATGCTCCTTGTCCCTCAATCCTTGCTTGTCCCAACCCTAAAAAGAGAGAATCAAGGAAAGCACTTAATGATTTCCCCCCTTCAGACACTCTAGGCTTAGCTACCATGGGCATCGAAGAAGTAGAAAATTTCAAGGATGCAGAAATAGCTTTTTCATATGCTAGTGTAAGGGACTCAGACACAGATTTTTCTATAGATGAAGAACAGGAAGATAGGATTTCAAAAGAGCAACTCCCCCCTCGAAAATCTAGCAAGAAATCCTTAAGAAGTATTCTTGAAGAGCAAGCAAATAAGGACATCCAGTTGGGATTGCATACTATTATTCCAAAAATGCTAGGATCTTCCAAGCCACTAAAGAACACTAGTGGACATCTAATAAAATTAAATAATGATAACCGTCTCTTGGAATTGTAGGAGATTAGGCAACATCCCTAAGTCACATGTTGTCCAAGATATTATTTGAAGTGAAAAAACAATTATCTTCCTACTCCAAGAGACAAAAATGAAGGTTGAAGACATCAAGAAAACCTCTCTCGACGCTATGAGACAATGGGAATTTATTGTTGTTGATGCTCATGGAGTCTCTGGAGGCTTAATCACCTTCTATAACAAAAACAAGGTTTGTCTAATTTCCTTTCTTCATTCAAACCGTTTGATTTATTCTAAATTTCAATCGAAATTAGATGGGAAGCACTTTAATGTAATAAACATATACATGTCGACATATACTTTGGAAAATTTGGAGTGCTGGAGTGTTGGAATTCCATCAGAGGTTTACAAGCTCAGGAAGCCCCCTTAGACTGCACCTTTTGCAGAGATTTCAATACGACTAGAAGCATAATAGAAAAAAAAAAAAAAAAGGAGGGTCCTTCGAGCAAGATCTCTCTAGAGACAACATGGAATCTCTTATTCAAGAATAGGAACTTTTGGACATCGTCCCAGTAAAAGTAAAGTTCACCTGGATCAACAGGAGGTCAGGGCCTCATCATATTGTGTCCCGCCTTGATCACTTCACTATAAACAACTTCTTTCTCACTTCTTCCCCTTCCCTAAAATCCTTCATTTCTCCCTCCAAAATTTCTTATCATGAACCAATCTCCATTCACCTTCATCATATCTTGGACTACAACCCTCTTCCCTTCTGCTTTCTACCTCTTTGGCTCAACCATTTAGATACAGACATTCTTTTGAGAAAAATATGGAATACTTGGATTCCAGGCACCCCAGTGTATATTTGGGAGAAAAAACTAACCTTAGTAAAAAACGCCCTTAAACATTGGGCTAAAGATTCCTTCAAATCACCCTCCTCCTCCATATTTAGCCTCAAATCTCAAATTTCAAACCAACAACACATAAAGTCAAATGTGGCGACCCAATCCATGCTCTAGGAAGAGATGCAAATTCAAACTAAATTCCATTGTGAGTTGAGAAATGAGGAAGAAATCTGGCACCTCAAATCAAGGAGATTGTGGCTCCAATCTAGCAACAAAAATACTAAGTTCTTTCATAACTATGAAAAATCGAGGCTTTCAAAAAATAACATTACAACAATAACCTTGGAGGATGGAACTCGACTCACTGATTTTGGGTACATTAAAAGGGCATCTCATAACTTTTTTAAAGATCTTATTTCCCATAATGTTGAAGCCGAGAGAAATAACATTGACTCCCTCCTCGAGCACATTCCCTCCTTAATCTTAGAAGAAGACAACAAGATCCTTAATCACCCTATAGAAGAAGCCAAAGTTTATGCTGCAATATGGAGCTTGGGTCCTGACAAAGCCCTTGGACCTGATGGGTTTTCTATTTCTTTTTACAAACACTTCTAGGATCTAATAAAATATGACTTAGTAAGAATCCTACATTACTCTCACAAATTTCTCAGATTGGGAGGAAATACAAATTCATCCTTTCTAGATCTTCTTCCTAAAGAATCTAATCCTTCTTCTCTCGTTTTTGGCCCATCTCGCTTTGCAATTCCTCCTATAATATCCTCACCAAAATTATCTCATGTCATCTGAAAACCCTTCTTCCTAAAATCATTTCCCCCAACCAAGGAGGCTTCATGAAGGATAGACATATAACTTACAACATAATTCCTGTTCAAGAGACTATCCACTCAAATTTCTCATCCAAAGGGAAAGGTATGGTAATTAATATTAACATGGCTAATGCTTTTGATCATGTTCGTCACTCTTTTCTTTTTCGGGTGCTCAAAAAAATTGGATTCAGTATGGATTTTATAAAGTGGGTAGAATCATGCATTGGAGGTCCATGGATTGCACCTTTGGTTATTGTAAGACCGATGGTATTCTTTCAAAGATCCATGGCATTGAGACAAGGGTGCCCTCTTTCTCCTCTACTCTACATTATCATGGAAGATGATCTCATTCGAAAACTAGAAATTGAATGGTTATCACAGAATCTTCGTGGTGTCAAAAAATTAAACCACTCTTATTTTGTTGATGATACCTTATTGTTGGGAGGAGCCTATCAGATCATAGCATTGTTGGCACACTTATTTATACTAAGAGGGGGGGTGAATTAGTATAAGACTACCTTTTCTTTTCTTACAATATTTATCAATGTGTTACATTACCAACTATAGTAGTTAATGATAAATACACAACCATCCAATCCATAGTATATAGATATTTAACATGGAAACCCAAATGCCATAAAACCATGAAGAAATTCTTTTATAAAACCATGTAGGCACCAACCCACCATTACAATGTTTGCAGACACCAATCCCCTTAGCTAAGCACCAACTCAACATTGCATGTAAGCACCAACCTACAGTTGTATTATTTGCAGGCACCGACCTGCAGGAGACACCAATCCCCTTAGTTGAGCACCAACTCAGTAATATGTAGGCACCAACCTACATGTGACACCAATCTCCTCAATCTGTCAATAATGTCAAATATTCTCTTTCCCTCAAGCCTTTACTTGCATAAAGTTGTTGATTTGTCTCTGTTGTCACAACACATTCCTTCAGTTCAAAATCTACTTGGTTTTATAATTTCCTTAGACCTTGCACCTCCCAACCACACTTACACAAATACATTATCTTCCTTTCATTCTCTCCCATCCTCAATCCTCGAAGCCTTGAAGCTTCTCTTCACACAATCCATGCACTCCCTCACATTTCACATTCTTCCTCTTTCGGTTATGAACTCAAAACTCCTCACTCTCCCATCCTTAGCTCAATTCTCGCACATCTTAACACACTTGAACTGGATTTGGGCATAGTTATTTATACAATCTATATTTCCATCATTTTGTTCACAAACAAAAGGAATGTTTCTCATTAGGTCGGCTCTAGATCGCTTGGCTCTTCCTTAAAATTTGGTCTTCATTAAATCCCTTCAAAACTAGTCCCAAATTACTTCCAATTTGCATGTCATCTACTCACTCGACTGAACATAAACTTTGATGCTCAGCAGTCGTTAGATGTGATCCATTTAACAGATCGTGGTTGTTGATCCATTATCTATACATAAAAACCTGCAACACAACATCAACACTCAACCACCATTCGATCTGTCTTCAATCTAATATCAACTGTCGATTTGCTCACAACATACAAATGACCTCATTGCTCAACAGTCGTTGGATCATCTTCTTAATTGAATCTTAGTCATTGATCTCATTCACCATCCATTAGCACATGCAACATAGCTTCAACACTCCACAATAGTTTGATCATTCCTTCAGATTTAATCTTGATCGTTGATACCGTTTTCTTTGGATTAAATCACGATCGTCGATCTACTCACTGGCCACTTAAAGATGTGACATAGCCTTAACACACAACAGTTTTTTTATCTGGACCTTATATTAATCTCAACCATTGATCCAGTTCTCACATAGCTTAAACCTTCAGCTCATAGTCATCGTCCGATCAGATCTATGATTAACCTCAACCATCGATATGTTAGCTTTATGGTTTCACTATGGGTCTAAGGCATGTCATTTATTCATTTCAAACTTATGCATCCTCCAATCTACACCTTCACATTCCGCCGCACTCACTTTGCACTCATATTTAAACAATTATAAGTATTTCACAATGGGTTTAAGGAATTGCATTCGAACTTCTATTGCCTCCAGAATAGACCTTTGCATTCCACCGCAATCATTTTGCACCCATACTTAGAAACTTTTCTCGAAATCTCATAGTGGGTCCATGAGTTCATTCTCACTTCATAATTTCTTCACATACTTTCAATTCTTTGTCGCTTCATTACCTTTGTGATGTCTTGATACTTAGTCAATTTTGAGATCTCATTGCGCTCCGCGAGACACCATAATGCTTCTCCGCCATACTCCATGAGACTTCTCCATCCGACCAATACATTCTTGATACTTAGTCAATTTTCGAGATCTCACTATGCTCCACGAGAAATCATGATACTTCTCTGCCATTCTCCACGAGAAATCTTTGTCCGACTGATTCATTCTAATACTTAGCCAATTTTTTGAAATCCTACCAATCCAAAATGTTGATGTTGAAGATGAGGTGGCTTCTACATGGAATTATTCTACATGTATACTAGATGATGTGGTATCAATACATGTTCTGACACATGGTGTCTACAAAGTTTCTTGTTATGGAACTGACGTGAACTCCCTATTATGTGGCACTGATCTTACTCAGCATGTGGCATTGATATGGCATCTAAGTTCACTCACCGGGTATCGGGCCCCAATCCTTTGATCTTAACCATTGATCTCTAGAGATGAATGATCAAGATTTATCATGTTCCAGGTTCACTGTTATCCATGACAAGAGTTAACGTCGTGCATAGGGTACTGTGGTTTGTTCTTTTCATTCAAATTATGTGCTTTCACGTTTTCATTATAAACCCTTTGTAATCATTTTCCTTGTGCATGTGGGATTTGGATTTTTATTTCGATTTGGTTAACTAGACCCAAAACTTCCTTTGCCAGACTCAATACATGTCCAAGATTCTTTTGTGCTCTCTGACTATGATCACTAACAAAAATTCTCTCTATAATCGTTCTCCTTCCACTCCCATTCACATTTCTCTTATTTGCATAGAGACATTTACACCTTTTGCATATATTCTTTCATCTTGGAAACTATATGCTCTCTTCTTCCTCTATCTGGTCCAATTTGTATTATGGACGCTTCCTCTATTTGTCTAGTTTGATTTGCAATATGGACACTTTTTGATCTCCTCTTTGGTTGTAGTAGTCTGGATGTTTCCTCTGTCATCTCGCCTCCATGAACATAGGATAGATTGCAGTAACTCATCAACTTAGAGAGACATTCATAGTCTCCCCCTTCCTATGATATCAATGACGTCCATGATTGTCATAGTCATGTCTACCTTTTACATCAATGACGACACAATTTCCAACAAACTCCGCCTTTGTCATTGATGGAAACACCTAGTTATTTTGGTACTCCTTTGCTTCATGCACGTCTCTCTTTCTGCAAATATCCCCCTTTTCTCTACACTCTCCCCCTTTGACATCAATGGCAAAGGGATATTCTCCCCCTTGCACTATACTCTTCATTTTCTTCTCTACAACTAGCAACCTTCTTGTTTCCGTGGCTCCCCCTGAGCTTGTGCTCCTTCATGAAACTTTCATCACATCCTTGCTTTTTATTTGCATGCTTCTTTTGGAAAAAACCACCTTCATCAATATCCTTTTGACATAATTAATCACTTCATACACTCAACCACAAAGGCTTATATCGACATATTCATGTATCAACATCACATATTTATTTCTCAACTATCTTTTCTTCTAATTAATTGGAGTGCATAACCAAATGATTCATATCTCTACTTGCAGTGATCAATTCTTTATAATTTTGGATCTTGCCTTCCATTATGCTTTTATTGTCCTTCTGCAACTTATCACTTCTCTGCGTGCTTTGATTCTTCAAGTTGTTGAATGCCTTCACAGCTTCTAAGGGCTCTTCCAACTTCTTATTTTCATCATGCTAATATATTTTTTCAAGCAACTCCAACATTCCTTCAGGCTCTTATCTTTCCCAAAATTCATAGCAGATTCATCAAGGGTCTCATCTTCTTTACTTTCTTTAGGAACATGGAGCTTCTTCTTCTTCATATTTTCTAAGTCTATTGAACTTAGTGGTTTATGCTTCTTCTATATGTATCAGTACATATGCTCTTTGAACCTGTGATGTAAAGCTTATTGTCATGATAATTTTGTTTCAAAGGTTATCACATGTACTACAAAGATACCATAATGTTGTACATAAACTTCCTTCATCATTACTTTTTCTTAGGCTTGTGTCTTGGGAGTCTTGCCCTTTTTTTTCTCTACTTTTCCATATGCCACTTTTCATTATAAATGAAACAAATTATGGAACTCACTCTTCCATACCTCAATCAATTATCCTTAAGCTTTCTAGCTTCTTTACTTGGTTGATCAACTTTCAATGCTTGAAGACTCTCTTTGACATCTGCTTTTGTTATTGCTTAAACTAGTTGCAATCATTGTCGTCTTTCTCTTATCAACATTTTTTCTCATTGGCACTAGCCTATATGCAAAACGTTTTTTCTTTCCTTTTGAAAACCATAATCCCCTTTTCCCTTTTAGGGAGAAAATTTCATCAACATGGCATATTCCCTCTCCATAGAAAACACCTTATTTTCTTTTGGACCCCTAACCACTCAAACACAGGCTCTAGTCACCGACTCTTTTGAATCCCTATTTATTAAAACAAAGTTACCAACTTAATGAGTGTTATACATTTATTTGCCACTTGATCACCTGATGGACATCATCTAGAGGTTAGCAGGTCGAGACACTCATTTATGTCACTTTTCCATTGATTTTTCAACATCCTTTTGTCTCGTCACGGGTTGTTCCTTTACAACTCGTGAGCCAAAGTTGTTGGTCACGAGTTTCCCTCTTGCAAGTCATGACTGGTTGCAAACTACATGAACACAGGGCATGATCGGGTCTGTTACTCCCCAATTAGGATTGGTTACAAAGATATGAGATCAAATTTTGGTTTTCTCGTAATGCGACCTCGAGAATTTTGTTATCTTGAGTTTCTAGATTTGTCCCCCATCTAATCTTTATCATCCTATATATTGAGGGACTCTCATCGGAAAAAGGGAGGGAAAGAAAGAGTAATATTATATTGTTGGATTTATCATAGATCTTGGGCAAGGAGATTAACAAGACCATCAAGTCATTTGATTGTAAGCTTCTTATTTTATTAATATAAGATGCACATGACTTTCCCCTCTATTTGGTCATATGTAGTTATTATGGTTATTATAGAGAGTTAATGTTTCCATGTTTTCATGTTATATTATTAGATATGTTATTAATTCATACATGTCATATTTGATCTTGTGAGAGGTATTCGTTTAGGTTTCCATGTGTGCAGATCTGCATTTGTGAAAGTGAAGTATGTCTTTGAAAGAGTGAACAACAAAGTAGTATGCAAGGACAACCATCGAATTACTAGGCAGGCTCCTTATTCCATCATCGCATAGATTTATTCATGTGTGATTCAGATCCAGGGAAGTCTATTGTGTTGAAGTTTGAGCAGATTCAGAAGATATCCTTATTGTATTTGACCAAGACAAAACCCTAAAGAATATTATTATATTATATTTGTTAAGACTTCCCTATTGTGCCTTTGTAAAAGTCGACCCTATTGTTCCTTGACAAGTAAAATGAAAAATAAAAGAATACATTGACAGGTTGGTCCAGACCTAATTTTAGGCTAGTGAAACTACTATTTATAAAGGAGGTGAGTGCCTCATTTGAAAATATAACACACTAGCTCTACAACTAAGAAGAGGAAGTGTGCAAGTCTTAGAGGGAGAGACTACTACAGTTAGGAGGTGACGTTGTGGATATTCTTGGTGTACTTCTTAGTTATATCTTGGTTATGTGGTGCGCTACTCTTCCTTATTCAAGGGTTAGAGGAGGATCTTATGCTTTGCTAGTTCTCTCTAGGAGAGAGGCATTGTTCTTGGTTGGTGAATCTTAGGAAGTTTGTTGGGTTTTTCCCCTAGATGGTTTTCCCAGAGTAAACCTTGTGTATGTTGTGGATGTTATTCTTTCAATGATCCTTTATATGCAATTATTGTGCTAATGGTTAAAAGTAAAAGAACACTAATCTAATTAATTGCTTAAGATGAAAATTCAACATGGTATCAGAGTGGGCTTGAAAGAAGGCATTTTCATACCAAAAAAGAGCTCGCTAAGAAAAACAAGAGCATATGAATACTCTCCTAACCCTGGCGCACCTTTTCCCTGGAACAATTTTCATTTTTGGAAAAGTTTTGGAAATTAAGGTTTTTGCATATTATGGTTTCCGTATAAACCCTAAAAGGTGATGTCATCCACCTTGCTGGAAGATGTTGGGAAAAGTAATACCATCTAGGATCTCGCCCTATGTTGGGCACAGGCCCATTTTTGGGCAAAGGCACGACGTGGAGGAGAGACAGTTGGCAGAAAAGCATGTGAGGCGTGCATGCAAGATGAAGGGAAAGAAAGACAACTGGAAGAAAAGCAACGGAAGAAAGTGCGCATGCAGAGGAGAAAAGCGCGCAAGGCCAACATGCAAGAAGACCTAATTAGGTTAGGGTTTTGGTAAAGAAATGTAACAACTGATGAGCCAAGAATAGATATAAATAGACACCTAGGAGGTCTAGGAGGGGGTTCAGTGGCTTTGATGGTTGTTATGAGTTACTCACATAAGATAGGGTAACAGGTTTGTAACACAAATACGATCTGATATCTTTTGTAAGTTGTTGAGCTATGGGAGGGAAAAGGGACTAGACCTTGAGGATTAGATAGTAGCCTGAGGAACCTAGTGCGATCTAGTCAACCTCGTAAAGGTCGTGGATTCTGGTTTGTGAATGTATGAATGGAGTTGTAGTGTGTGTGGCACCATGCATTACAGAACCATAATAAAAGAGCCTTAGATCCAAATCTTTGTGGACGTAGCCCAGGAGGGGGTGAACCACGGTAAAACATGTGTTGTGTGGAATCATTATTGTTTATATCTTTGTTGTTAATGGTTAAATATTAGATGAATGCTTTGATAAAGTAGTTAGATCTCTTGATTTACATGCATGCATAAGGAACAACAGAATAACTAAGATCGATGAATGACATAATATTACTTTAATAACTAGTTAGAACTCTCAACATGCAACTAACAGATCCCCACTTAATCCTGGACTGCAATCACTTAGGCATTGCAGTCACCTATTAATACTATCTCGGGTGAGATTGTGCAGTGCACTTTATGCGTTGTGTTGCCTTCTGGTTTACCAGGAGGGCCGATAGTTTTAGAGGCTTTGTTGGAACCCTAGTAGACCTGAACCTAGGTCGATTATGTTAAAGGTATAGATCAGAAAAGAAACCATTAAATGGTTTCGTTGCCGGTTGGAGTAGCATAGGATTGAGTAGATGGGATCTACTAAAGATCTGTTCAAAAAATGTAAGATATGTGGAAGGCGGTTCAAAAGAATACCGAATCGAACAACAAGAAGGTGAGAACAAGAATGTCAGTGTGGAACCCATAAACCCATGTGAGACTAACACACCAAAAAGAACACCATCGTTTAGACAACCGAATTTCGAGAGCAGGAAGTACATCTACATAAGGAACAACAACTGGGGGAGCAAGTTCATGAAGCATTAGTCAAGTATCTACACTGCGCGAAGGTAGCAATTCAGCGTTTAGGATGGCAGGACATGATCCCGCCATTTGGTTACCAAAATTTCGAGGAGGTAGCAAAAGACCCTGAGAAACACTTATTCATTTGTGCAAAGATCTGGGAAGAAAAATAGATCACTGATAAAGATACTAAACTTGCGTAGCTATCCATCACGTTAAGATAGCACGCACTAGACTGGTACACGAGTCTAGACGTAAATAGTGCACCTAGGATGACAAGGACACTGAAAGACATTAATAAATTACTGATTAATGAGTTCCAAAAGTTGAGCTCAGAGGATCAATACATGAATGAGATGATAGAAATTCGATAGAAACCAGGAGAATCTATCTGGGAAATTGACTAGCGATTTAAATGTCTGAAAGGGAAATTGAGGTATGCCATGACTTACATGCAACATAGGCATATGTTTATGAATTCTTTGTTACCACACCTGAAATACCCACTCAGACAACAAAAATTCCAATATCAAGCAGAGGATCTACAGGCAACCTTGCAAATGGAGGAGAATCAATACCACAAGACAGATCCAGCGATAGAAGAGTTGAAGGAGGATTTGAAGAATCTTACCTTCCAACTCAATCAAAATAAGGCCAAGGACAAGCGTGAAGTTGTTTGGTGTACCACATGTAGAACATAAGGGCACCATAAGAACAAATGTCCAACATTCGTGCAGTATATGGCAATAGGGATGCCAAATCCATTACCAACAGGAGGACCCTGGTGTGAAATCTGCAAGATGCATAGGCACGATCCATATCATTGTCCTATGATGCAAAAGTACCAGACGGTACCAAAGAATGTATACTGCACTTTTTGCAAATCAATAGGCCACGATGACAAAGATTGCAGAACCATGGATCTGATGCAGGAAAGGACGTCAGACACATATAGGGTGCAAGCCGAAATGATGACAGGTCAACCTGCACCTCAGTTTAATCAGGCACCACCGCAGTACAATAATGTGCCGCAGCAGTATAAGAACGCATCGTCACAATATAACACTGAGCAACCTCAATATAACCTTGCGCAGCATAATCAGGCACCACAATACAATACACCGTGTGTAGATCGCGTCGAATACAGAGGGGGAGGATGAGGCAGAGGAGGCTTTGGATGCGACAAAGGTCCAGTAGTGTGCCATAACTTCCAACAGCTAGAGCACTATGCAAGATAATGCCCTCTACCACCATCAACATGCATGTATTGTCGCGCAACAAATCATGATATAGAAGATTGCACCACATTGTTGGAGAAGTTACAGGAGAAACGAAATCAGAACAATCAGAACGTATAGTGGCTCTCTACAAAAGCTAGAGAATATGGTAGGAACATCAACATAGTTACACGTGGAGGTGCTAAGATAGGAGATGATGCAGCTAAACAAGAACCAATACAACACCAGTGGATTAAGAAAAATACTGAGCCACCCAAGCAATTTGATGCAGAAAAGGAGAAGGAGACCTTTAAGGAGGCCAGACAAGAATTTCTCAAGCAGAATGTTGCATCTACATCTACCGTGCAACATACCCAAGACGTCCCAACATATGAAATGTCATCCGCATTGGACCATACCAGTGAAGTCCACCCGGGAAACCAAGTAACTTGTATTAAAACTTTCCTGCAATCTTGTATTCAAGTATTTAAGGATCCATCATCTGTTATAGTATTACACAATTTGTTAGATAGATGTACCACAAACTCTAAGGGAAATTTATAACAGAGGATAGTAAATCACCTCCATGCCAGAAGGAGAACCAGCAGAGAGTTTAGATTGAATGCCAACATCGAAGATTTTAACATGGGCGATGTGATATTTGATCTGGGATCTGAAGTGAATGTGTTTCCCAAAAAGACATGGCAATGCATGGGAGAACCTACCTTAGGCTAATCACCAGTCCAGCTGAAGCTAGTAAACCAACATAAAGTTCTACCAATAGAGAAGCTAAAAGGAGTGACAGTAGATCTGGACGGAGTGCGCACTAAGGCAGACTTTGAAGTGATTGAAATCATGGATGGCACAACCCCATATCCAACATTACTGGAATTGGATTGGGTGTTTGACAATCAAGCGATAATCAACCTAAAGGCCAGAAAGATGACATTTGAGTAAGGAAAATATCGGGTTATCGTGCCTCTAGATCCATCAGAAGCTAAAAGATTTGTGGAACCAACATGTTTAGTCCTCTAAAAAATTAACCAGTTGTACCGAACCACCGCGCGTACCCAAGATTACATCAATCCAATTGTCGATGGTGTACTTAGCTGGAGAAGTATCACATCATGTGCTTCTAACTTAGACACAGGTTTGGAGAATTGGTAGCAGCACCTACATGAGATCTCAACCAGAAGATGCGCCTAGATAGACCATGCATTAAGATGGGTTGGGACAGGAGTCGGAGAACCTCCAAGTTTCCATGGAATCAATGACTTGGAAGAATTCTTAACGAGGTATGAAGACAAATTACCAATCAGACAAAGATTGTTAGCTCTCGAAATCACACTTAAGGCTACATATTCAAGATGGTGGGGCGCACACAAAGAAACAATCAAGGATTGGTACCAATGTAAGCGGTTACTACGTATAAGGTTTGGTGCAGAACAAAGAAGCAACCAGCAAGAGAAATATGATGGACAGGGGGCACCAACAGAACACTTGGATAAGTGTAGAGTGTTGTGGAAGATGACACCCCCAGAAGAATGGCCTCATCATTTTGTACACACGTTAGAAGGCATCCCAACAAACTAGTATACAGACCGGGAACTACGAGCTGGACAGTACTACAACAAAACTTTACAGTCATTTTCTCATTTGAGCATGAGAACCCCAATATAGATGCAACACTTAAACAAATAAGAAGGGTGATATTCAATAAGGAACCAAAAGTTGAACTCATGACAGAAGAACAACAACAGAACAGACAGACAGTGAAAGAATTGTTTTCGTGTTACCATGTGCAGGAAGAGGCACCAGATGAAGACAATCCGCGCAATACTCAAATTGAGGAAGTTGAAGATGAAAGAGAAGTGGAAGGTCCACCTCTAGAATTAAAAGTAATTGCTACGCCAATCAAGGTAAATAAAGTCAACATGGGACAGTCGAGAATCCCAAGATGCCCAGCATTGGAGACTACTAGAATGAGCAAACAGTGGACAGGATAACAGAATTACTACGTGAGTACAATGACCTATTCCCAACGACCTTTATAGAAATGAAGGGTATTGCAAGAGAACTTGGAGAGATGAAGATCCCTCTCAATCCAGAGGCAAGACCTATTAGACAGAGGTCTTACAGATTGAACCCCATCTAAGCAGAAGGTCCGAGCAGAAATCAACATAATGTTGGAAGCAGGAATCATAGAACCAGTAGAAGCATCGGAATGGATAAGCCCCATGGTAGTTCAGGAGAAAAAACAAGGAGGCATAAGAATCTACGTATATCTGAGGAAGCTCAAGTATGCTTGCCTACATGACCCCTTCCCTACACCATTTATAGATGAAGTCCTAGAAAATGTGGGAGGCCGGGAAGCGTACTCATTCACTGATGGATTCTCAGGTTACCACCAAATCAAGATAGCACTAGAAGATTGACACAAGACTACCTTTGCAATAGAATGGGGATCCTACCATTACACAGTCATGCCTTTTGGACTGAAAAATGCACCAGCAATTTTCTCCAAAGTAGTCATTGATGCTTTCAAAGAATTCATTCATCAGTTTTTAGAAGTATATTTGGATGATTGGACAGTCTACATCCTGTTGAAGAATCATGTAGAGGTGTTGAGGATGATGTTAGAAAGATGCAGGCAATGCCAAATATCCTTCAACATTAAGAAATGTATATTTGGAACACCCTTCAAAATTCTATTGGGTCACATAGTATGCAGACAAGGTCTGATCGTGGATCTTGCAAAGATTGCAGTAATTGTGAACTTACCACCACCAAAATCAGTGCGCCAACTGAGGGCCACATTAGGACATACAAGATATTACAGAAAAATTATCAAAGGGTATGCGTAGATCACTGCGCTAATGGAGAAACTAATTAAGAAGGATATTAAATTTCAGTGGAATGAGAGTTGTTAGCAAGGATTGGATATCCTAAAGGAGAAGATGGTCACAACACCCATCTTAGTCTTTCCAGATTGGGAAAATACATTCCATGTGCATGTAGATGCATCAACCATAGCCTTGGGAGTTATTTCGGCACAACCAAGAGCAGGGGTTGGATCACCCCATAGCATTTGAAAGCAGAAAATTGTCAGACTCCGAGCAGAACTACAACACCACAGAGTGAGAAGGCCTGGAAATGGTGTATGCACTTAAAAAGTTCAAGCATTACCTACTTGGTAAACATTTTAAGATGTTCACATATCATTCATCCCTTAAGTACCCAGTCAACAAGCCAATGTTGCGGGGGAGAATTTGTCGATGGTTACTCTTGTTTCAAGAATTTGACTTTGAAGTCATAGTGAAACCAGGGAAGTTGAATGCAGGACCTGATCACTTATCAAGGGTCACCAACAATGAGGAGCCTACAAATTTAGAAGATACCTTCCCTGACGTGCAATTGTTTTCAGTTTGTATCGCGAATTATTATTTTTCTAACATTATTGAGTATTTAAGTACAGGGACTGTGCCACAAGAATTTAACACCGCGCAGAGAAAGAATCTAGTTGTCCGAGCAGCCGACTACCAGTTGATTGTCGGGCACTTATACAAAATGGGGGCAGACATCATCTTGAGAAGATGAGCACTCGAACACGAAAGGCCTAGGATACTAGCAGAAGCCCATGAAGGAATAATGGGAGGATACGATGTAGGAAAAGCTATTGCGCAGAAGGTACTGCGTGCAGGATAATGGTAGCCAACTATTCATTGAGACGCAAAGGAATACTGTCAAAAATGCGATGTTTGTCCGAGGTTTGGAAAACCAAATAGATGGGATGAGATGCCCTTATACCCACAAGTAACACTACAAGTGTTCAAAAAATGGGCTATTGATTTTGTTAGGCCAATTCACCCACCCGCAAGAAGGTCAGGGACATGATACATTATCACTGCGATGAAACACCTCTCATGATGGGCAGAGGCAACACCAGTTAAGGATTTCAGTGTAGAGATGACAACACACTTTCTATTTGAGCAAGTGATCACTAGATTTGGTTGCCCAAGAATTTTGATGAGTGACCAAGGCACTCACTTCATTAACAACACTATTAAGGCTATGACTGAGGAATTTGAATTCTATCATCAAAAGAGTACACCATATCATCCACAAGCAAATGGAACAGTGGAAGCCTTCAACAAGATTCTAGAGAATGCCCTAACCAAGATTTGCAATGTCAACAAGGACGACTGGGATTCAAAAATACTAGCAGTATTATGGGCATATAGAACTACTTGTAAGAAGTTGACAGGGCAGACACGTTTTAGATTGGTGTATGGAAAAGAAGCAGTGATGCCATTAGAATTCTTGGTACCAAGTTTGTGTGTCGCAACAATTACAAACATGACAGAATGTGATGCAGTACAAGAAAGGCTAAGTCAACTAATGAACATGGAAGAAGATATGATTCTAGCAGGTTATCACCAAGAAGTACAGAAAGCAAGGGACAAAGTGTAGAATGACTGACCTATCAAGAGAAAAAGTTTCAAGGAAGGAGACCTAGTCCTACTATATTTGCATCAAGTTTTTTCAACATCCAGGAAAGTTTAGAATGCATTGGTTGGGACCATATGAGGTCAAGACTGTCATGAATGGAGGATCTCTACAACTAAAGGATTTGGACGGGATCAAATTGAAAGGCATGATCAATGGGACTCGACTGAATTTGTACAAGGACAATCAACCAACAACAACTTGACAATTACCGCGCAGCTAAAAAAAAATAAAAAATTGCACGGAAATCCACGTGCCCAGGTGAGAAAATTCGTGCGACAAGAAGGACAAGAAGTTGCACACACAAGTCATGGAATCAGCACAATGAAATAAGAATATTGCGCTAGAAGTGAAGGGTATAGAATCCAAGGACTATGCATGGCCAAAAAGTCCAACGCGTCGCAAAAAGGATAGATGGTCGGACAACACAACAATTTAGAAAGTGACGGCTGTAGGAATCAGGCGCCTACTGGCGGAGACGGTTGGAATTGCGACAACCCGTACACACAAGTAATGACCATAGCGCGATGAAAAGGGAAAAAGTTCAAAAACTAGACGCAAAGGACAGTCATTAACACGTACAACGGTACCACGCGCAGGACACACCGCCAAAAGTGAAAAAGGGACAATTGTCAGTGTGAAATAGTTGTCACTCCGTCGGCCCGCTATAAAGTCAAAAAAAGGGGGGGAAAGCCAGTCATTGTGTCAATTCATAAGGGGAGAACGCAGAGCCAGGTGGAAGAGAGCTAGAGCGATAATTTGACCAAGCATTCGTCGAGTTCACATATTTCGAGCCTCGACCCCATCGAAATGTCACCGCCACAAGTTGGAGAGTCGGGCAGAACAAGCAAAAACACACGTAGCACCGCTCACACGACAGACACAATGGAGAAAGCGACACTGGTAGTGGTGTATGTGGATGAACTCCACACACCAAAGTATCAAACAAACTCGGTGACAGTAGAAGAAAAGCAAAACCCAACATAGGAGGTCGAGCAGATGGAGGAGGACCCCGAAAGAACAGAGTCTGATACTTTGTGGGGGCAAGGGCAATGATAAACCGAGCAGGCCATGGGCTCAGTGCCACCGAGCCATAAACCAGAGGTAGCACAGGCCACAATACACGAGGGTGTACCAGAGGTGGGGGCTTCATCCCCACAAGCTAAAGAGAAGGGCCAAGCTTAGAGCAGTGCGCACGAAGGGTCACAACCTCAGGTAGAAGGGACCCTGATTTTGCCAAAACTTTTGAGTTGAGTGCGAGTTGATGATGACATGGTCGGCAAAGTCACTACCATCAAATATTCAAACCATGATGTGACCAATGTCACTAAATTCCTAGACTTGGCATCACGGGTCTACCTGGAAAGCAAGGAAGCAGGTTCATCCAACATGTCAGTGCTCGAGTCGACGCAGTGGATCCTGGGACTTTACAACATAGGAATCATGAACCTACTAGATGTCCCACACTTTGGGAGGGGAAAGCATATCAACGCCTGCATCAAACAACTGCTTTCACGCGTACATGGCAGAATTTTATGGATGGATAGGTTGGTGCCTATCATTGTGGATCTCATCACAGGAATCACAGAGCTACACACAGATGGGGGAAAGCCGAAGAAGTACTTAGAGGACTAAACAAGAGCCAAGGCCATCTCAGATGAGATCAAGGTTAAGTATGACGTAGAACGAGGCAACAGGGGAATCAGGATCAGTGACATCAATGATCCTGTGACAATGTTTTCTACAAGACTCCTCAGGTGCAAACTAATGCGCAAGTGCCAAAAAGTGGAAGTATCGGCTGGTGTGGTCGTCGTTGCTGCATGGTGCGCAAAGGAGAGCTCAATGAGCTGGGGCCCATACCTTCTGAATTCATTCTTGGAGGACTGCAAGAATACACAACACTGAGGCTCTGAGTTCCACTGCTCATGGTTATTCATCCTCATTAGCCTCATTGGTTGGAAATAACCGGTCTACAACAAGTACATGGAGAGACTGGGGAAGTGTGGCACAACAAAATACATCTCATTATGCAGTAGCACAGACCCCAAGAGAAAGAAAGTGAACAAAGATATCTTTGTGAGGTACTTCGCAGAGATGCATGACCTGATTGCAGATACATGGCGCACTACACCAGAGACTGTCCAGGAGTTTGGATAGGTTACCAACTTCAGGGCAACGCACCACAGTTTATGGATGCAAGCCAAGCGCAACAAAGCCAAGGAATGGCTACAAATCAACTACTGCATCACACAGGGAGAAATCCAAAGGGAGCTCTATGAGTGGCCTGAAGAATGGAAGGTACCCCAGATTCCAGCCACGGTACAAAGCGCACGACCTCATACACTAGATAGACCAACCCCAACGCACCAAATAGGCACCAACGGGGCAGGAACCAAGAAGAGAAATGCCCAAGGCCAAGAGGGGGGAAGCACCTGAGCCAAGAAGAAATTGCGCACATAGAATAGACCACCAAGGGGGTTTACAAAGGTTACATCACACACTGAACAACCACCAATGTACTCAATGGGAGAAGTGCACGCGGAAGAGGCAGATGAAGGGACAAAGGAAATCCCTAAGACAGAAGAGGCAGATGAAGGGACAAAGGAAATCCCTAAGACAGAAGAGGCAAATGAAGGGACAAAGGAAATCCCTAAGGTGGAAGAGGCATATGTAGGGATACACTAAATCCTTGAGGATGGGGAACAAGGGACAGGAACTCATGAGACTCCTATGGTCGGAGAAATAGGGACAACCACTGCAGGTGATCCGAAATCAGATCCAGGAGCCTATCAGGGCATGAAATATGCTCAAAAATGAAAGTGCTCAGAATCCGACGAAACCAGCACCATTGCGTCCGGCTCATCTTCCTGATTCCAGTGGTATAATTTTTATGTCAAACGGAGTCCGTATGAAGAAGATATCGCATTTTGACCGAAAAGTCAAATAGGCAAAAAAATGTTGACTGGGCAGGGCACGTGTCAGTCCGTACAGATGACGTGGCAGGTACTACCCTGACACGTGGTAGATTCCGTACAGGACATGTGGTGGCTCCAGGGAGTGCCACGTGTCAGGCAGATTTGGCACTTTTGGCATGCAGTTGGGCCAATCCCAAAGTGACACGTGTCACCACTGGAAGGGTGACACGTGGCAGGGTGACGTCAGCAGCTGACGTGGCATGATGATGTGGAAAGGATGATGTGGCGTACGGTGCTGACGTGGCATGATGACTGGACAATACGGATTTCGATAAGTGGCAATCGATTATTGGTTGATAGTCGGCGAATCAGATGCTGACACGTGGCGCTTTGTTGCCCAGTGATTGGGTGCCACGTGGCCCAATCACGGGCTGCCACGTGGCACCCCGGTTTTAGTCAATGAAGGCTTTGTAAAAGAAATTTTGGAGCCCGAGGGATTCGAACCCTGGACCTCCGCCATTGTAACGCCTTAACACCGTCCGCTAGCGACTATACCATTGAGTGTTGCTTGT
>JASDQU010100280.1:248388-287485 GCA_032191745.1 Picea mariana | reverse complement strand
TTTAACCACTTTATGGTTTTTATTATTAATTAAAACCATTTTTAATGTAATTAACTCATTTTTAAGGGTTATTGGGCATTTTTAGAGCCTAAATTCGTGGAGGAAGTTGGAGATGGACAACTAACTCCCCCACTATTTAACCAAGGCCATGTTGAGGCCATTTGGGGGATGCTGGAGAGCTTTTGGACGGTTTTGGAGAGCAAAGATGCTGAGGCAAAGCCAGGTCTAAGCCAGTTTGAGGCAGAGGAGCTGTTGAGGTAGAGATGTTGTCGGACGATTTATGAGAGTTCGGTATATCCGTTTCAGATGCCGTAAGTTGTGCAGATTCTAGAGATCATGGCGAACAAGACCAAATCAGTCTAGGAGCCAATCGGCAATTGTAAAGATGTACTAATAAACTTTCGAAAAGAAATCAAGAAGCCTCCCTCACAGAGAAAAGGCCCGGAGACGTAGGCAAAGTTGCCGAACTCCGTTATCAAACTTGTGCATTATGGTTTGTTGTTTTCATTGTTTTCCAGATCTGAAAATATGTTAATGGCTGTATAATTCATTTGATTTTCTCGCTCTTTCATTATGTTTCCCAATGGTCATTTAATGCATGTAAATAATAACTCAACCATAGTCATTTCGAAAAATCCTGACGGATCAGCAGGGGACACCCAGAGGCCCACCAGTCCTGAGCCATCAGCTACCCAGGAGAAGCGTCCATGGGAGCACACCAATGGTGGCCGAAAAAAGGCAAAGGCACACAAGCCATAGAGCCATATCTTACTAACTTTGGACAATGTGGATTTAGTGGTGAGAGCAGTCGAGGAGAGATTAGGTAAAGTATAGGAGAATTCGGAGAACCACGGGGCTTCAATCGTCGATCAGATGCAAGAGGTGAAAACTGCACTGGAGCAGTTAAGGATCGGGGCAACAAAGGCACCGAAAGAACCATCCACGCTATCTAAGGAAGTAGTGTCACTGCCTGAGATAGTACAGTTTGCAGCATAGCCCATCGCCAATTTCATCATCATGCCGGAGATGATGTTCAGTGACGAAGAAACAACGCAAAAACCCCATAAAGACATCGAGACATTGGATGTGGCATTGGCCAAGATTCCAACAAAAGCATTGTACAAACTTCAGGTGAGCGTCATGTAGGAGATTCAGTCTAGAGCAAGAGCGTATGCCACAAACTTACAGATAGCCCACATAGAGACTATCTCGCTGGAGGAATCCCTCAACCTTGAGGCGCAGCAGAAAGAGCAAGCGAAGCAAAAAGTGGAGGAGATGGACCAGCAAATCCACATGTTGTTTCAAACGTTACCCAACAACACAATCAACGAGGTAGGGTCATCGGGAGAGAAGTTGCGCAAAGTAGAGAATATTATCCAAGAATACAAGGAGAAGATCAAAGAACTGGAGGAGCGGGTCACACACACTACTCCTCTAGAAGTCAGAGCGCGGAGAGAATAGGAGGCAACAACAGCAGCGAAGGGCATCAACCAAAGCATACAGGTAGTCACTGAGCTGCTAGAGAAGAGCGCATAGCTTTGGACTCACCTCCTAGAGGATGCAAGCCTCCAAGAACTACAAGAGAAGGAAACCAACATCCACGCAACAATGGTGGAGGTTAAGTAGTGATAGAAAACAATGTCACTACCAGAAAAGATCAAAATGGCCACCGAGTTGAAGGCCCCGTAGTTGGAAGAGAAAGTGTTGCAAGCATATAAGACAGCAAGACATGCAATGTTGGAGCCCCTGCAAGAAAAGTTGGAACAGTTGGTCATGGAGAGTGACGCAGCTAAGAAGAACATCAAGCAGATCGGAGTCGAAGGCGAAGAGATACTGTAGTCTCCTATCTCAAAGCAGGTGGTCACCGCTATGGCTGACAAAAGCAGTCAGGCTCAACAGCAGTGCCAGCGGATAACGGAGATGTATGACGCAGTGTAGCAGGCAGTATCCAAAGCAGGAGGCAAGCAGTGACAATGGAACAATTCAAGCAGTGACTCGGGACGAGTCATGATGTCAGTGTTGGGGGCTTGTTGGGCACGAGCCCATTTTGGGGAAAAGGCACGACGTGGAGGAGAAAATCATGCGAGGCATGCATGCAAGATGAAGGGAAAGAAATTCAATTGGTAGAAAATCAACAGAAGAAAGCACGCATGCAGAGGAGAAAAATGTGCAAGGCCAGCATGCAAGAAGACCTAATTAGGTTAAGGTTTTGGTAAGAAAATGTAACGGCAGATGAGCCAAGAATACATATAAATAGACACCCAAGAGGTCTAGGAGGGGGTTCGGTGTCTTTGATGGTTGTTATGAGTTACTCGCATAAGATAGGGTAATAGGTATGTAACACAAATACAATATGATACCTTTTGTAAGTTGTTGAGCTATGGGAGGGAAAGGGGACTAGACCTTGAGGGTTAGATCACAGGCTGTGAAGCCTAGTGCAATCTAGTCAGCCTCGTAGAGGTCGTGGAGTCTAGTTTGTGAATGTATGAACGGAGTTGTAGTGTGCGAGGATCCATGCATGACAGAACCGTAATAAAAGAGCCTTAGAGCCAAATCTTTGTGGAAGTAGCCCAGGAGGGGGTGAACCACGGTAAATCATGTGTTGTGTGGAATAATTATTGTTTATATCTTTGTTGTTAATGGTTAAATCTTAGATGAATGCTTCGATGAAGTAGTTAGATCTCTTGATTTACATGCATGCATAAGGAACAACAGAATAACTAAGATCGATGAACGACAGAATATTGTTTTAATAACTAGTTAGAACTCTCAGCGCGCAACTAGCAGATCCCCACTTGATCATGTATTGCAAGCACTTGGGGATTGCAGTCACCCATTAAGACTATCTTAGGTGAGACTACGCAGTGCACTCTGTGTGTTGCGTTGCCTTCTGGTTTACCAGGAGGGCCGATAGTTTTAGAGGCTTTGTTTTAACCCATCTAGTCCCTGGATCAGAATTCCAAAATTTGAAGTTTGAGAAATTAGTGTTTCCTCATAAAACCCTAAGTTTGGAGTACCAGTTGCAGTTACAGTTGTAGTATCAGTTGCAATTGCAGTATCAGTTGTAGTTGCAGTACCAGTTGCAGTTGTAGTATCGGTTGTAGTTGTAGTGCCAATTCCTTCAGGCCAGTTGCTTCACCAGTTACAGTGCCAGTTTCAGCACCAGTTGCAATACCAGTTGCAGCAAAGAACATTTACACTCCTGAGGGGGAACCAGCATCTAAGGACCCTCCATCGACTTCACCACCTAATGGCCCTCTCATCTTAGAGAAAACAACTTTTGAATTGGCAATCCTCCCTCCAAAATTGGTACTTCGACGAACTACCCATAACCCAAATGCCTGAACAACTCAACATTACATAGTGGAAGATCTCTCCTAGGCACTATTGGAGCCGCCTTTGTTTTTTCTAGCCCGTCTTAAATTTCATGTCTTAATGCTCGAAATCAAAAGATGGTTTTCGTATTTTCCATCTGTGTTTTCAAAAATCTCTGAAGTCTTATCACGCAAGTAGCGATAATTATTGTACTCTCGAGGCAAGTTCTAATTTTCGTCAAAAAATTTCCCCCTTTGTTCTACCTCGGGATTTCATATGTTGGATGCTATAGATCACATATTTCACAAGTCCCGAACAACGAAATGGCGAAATCGTGTTAAATATTTTACCCAGGTCAGTAACGAGAGTAAAATTTTCCTAAATCACGATTAAACATCATCGGGTTTTCGCGTCTCGGCATTCACTAAATCCAAAAGTCTTATTGTTGTAACCCCGATAGTCGAAACCATGAAGCCCTTATTTTAGTAACCCGTGTAAAGGTTAAAGGTAAAAGCTAAGCCATGGTTAAGTTCTGTCGGAAATTCGCCACTCGGCGTGTTCTCTTTTAAAAAGCTACACTGTCTAAGCCCCAAGTCGCGAAGTCGCGATAAAGATACGAACATAATTAATTAAACACTTAATCTGAGTTTATCCTCCCTTTTAATTAAAGCGTATCATCGCAATCTCATGGTTTCGCAGCTCGGCATGCAAACTTCCCGGAAACTATACCTTCAAAGTTCCGAGTCGCGATATGGCGATATAAATAATTACGTAATTAATTAAGCGCCTAATCACAATTACGTTTTTATTAACCAAAGTCAATCATCACAATTTCGGGGGTTAGAGGTTCAAAAGGTTAAAGCAAAAATTCCCGATACAACGAGTACCGAAAGATTTATTAACTTTGGTAAAACCAGATTAATTAAGCTAAATCAGTATCTTTCGTGTTTTGATGCTTGCACAGTTTACGAGGCAGTCTTAATTCTTCCTTACGCCAACTGACATTTAGAACCGCCAAAATTTATGGCATTAATTAGAAATAAGGCGAATCGACAAATAAAGATTGGGTTTTAATTGCTAAATTTATTTCTAAACGTGATTTGACCGATCTGTTCTTAAAAAGTACCAAGTTTTCAAATATATAGAGCTGTTATTCGTTATAACAAATTCATTTCTATAATACGCAAAGCACACTTTCTCAGCGAGCTAACTTCTGTATGTATACATATTTTTATCGCAGAAGAGCTAGAGCAGGATCTCCCGTCATGGCCCCGCGAAAAACCATCTAAAGCCAACGTTGAGGTTGCAGGACAAGGTTTGGACAACGTCGTTGATACTTCACCTCGAAGTGTCGACTCTGTCCCGAACTAGTCGTTTGTTTCTGATGTTCTACAGGCCGCATTAGTGGATTATTCTGATGATTCCAGCGACAATGAAAAAGACGACATAACCACTAAATATAAGATCGACATTCAATCGGGAATGCATAAAGTAGCGTCCAGGCCACGACTGTTCCCCTACTATGATATGGTCCGATGGGCATCAGGCCATGTGGACATACCAACCAGAACCATCATCAATGAGCAGAAGGTCACCATCGGGACTTTCAGACCTGAACATCTGCAAGCTATGTACAAGTTGCCTACAGCGTCCGACCTTACATATGATGTTGAATTCTTCGAAGAGTTCAAACAGAAGGAATGTGTGCAGTATGACAAGACTATGTCTAGCTTAATAAGAGATTGGATTTCGCACCCTGCGAAGTTCAGGGCAGACAGTAATGGTATATATTCAATAGCTTCCTTGGAACCACAGTTCAAGTATGTAGCTATGATGACATGCAGATTATATGGGAGAGAGGACACCTCACATTTCTTTCTTCAATGGGTGCCTCTAATGCATTGGGTCGCCGAAGGTTGTTCTTTCGACTGGGCAAAAATGTTGTCTGATAGCTTGACCAGTCAGGTTACAGAGTATCGGGCACAAAAAGAGAGCAGAAAGATTTCTTCATTTTTTATGTTTGCATACACTATGGATGTCGTGTGCTTTCTAACACCATTTCCCTTAATGAGCTGGAGTTGGACTCAAGCAGAGGCCGAGCCCATCCACGTCTATCATTCCAAAATGTGGGAAAACAAAGTGGCAGATTTCATATATGAAATCTTCAACTGGGTGATGGTACCTCTGCATGTCACTATTTTCGGCCACCCGCCACCCAGGATCTCGGACAGTATAGTGATGAATTTGAGCAATATAGTTGACTGGTATGTAGAAGCCAAATTCTCATATCTCAGAGTTTTCGGGGGTTCTGTTCCTCCGCATGCATTGCCATTATTTATCCCCGATAAGCTGGCCTGTCGCAAAGTTGCTAGACAAACAGTAATCGGTGGCATAAGCAAGGAGCTTAAGGGATACTGAAAGAAGGTATGGCCACCTTTTCCTGTTCATTTAAATTCATATTCTTTGCTAGATTCCGGGCATGCTAAAGCTGAGGCAGCAGCCCTGGAAGACCTAAAATTGGTCCTTATTGAATTCAAGAAGTATGATCCGCAAAGGGTCGTGAGTAATCATTTGGCCAGTTGCGGACTCAAGAGATTTGAACACAAAAATTCGCCCTCGGATGACATTTTTCGAGGCGCAAGATCTTATGTCGAGATTTTAGCTCGGATACAAACCTTGGCACCTGAAGAGAGGGTCGATGTTCTGAAGTTCCAAGAACATCGAAGCAGTTGTCTTCCCACAGTATTATGGGGTGAGAATCTGAGTACAGCGGAGGCGAAACAAAAAGATGTCGAAGGCTCCAAAGATGCGACACCCAGTCAAGAAAAACACCAGGACGAGGAAGAGCAAACAAAGAGTCCGAAAGCAGAGATAAAGACTCCCGACCCGCCGAGAAAGCAGACTTCGGTTACTACCCCGGGGCAATCAGCCAAGCAAATCAGAGACCCCATCACATCCATTACTCCCTTGCAGTCAACTCAGGGAAATATTGACACAGGGTGGATTTTAAATGAAGAATTGAGGCCTATAAGGGTAGAAGAGCTCCCTCCAAATGAGTTCTTCTTCGATAAGAAAAGATAAGTTGTGGTAAAGAGAGAATTCTATTAGCAGGGGGAATCGACAACCAAGAAATACAAAGTATTGACTGATGGGAAAGACAAGAGGAATGAACAATTCGCGACGGAAATAGCTGGGACATTAGGGACATATGCCACGGCGAATCAATTCTCAGTCGGGGTTTTGAAAAACCAGCTGAAATGAAAAAATCGCCTCATCAAAACCCTAGAAGCCAGACTAGCCACTACAGAGGAGGCTGCCAAGGACCAGGCGAGTGCAGGGATAGAACAAGCAAGGTTGGCCGATAAAAGTGAGATAGAGCTGCTCAAGACTAAGCTCGAACAAGCAGAGCTGGTGGTTCGGAATGGTCAGATACAAGTGGGCCAGCAAAAAGACTTGATCGAACAGCTACAGGCCAGTGTGGAAATCGCCGAAAGTAAAGTTATAAATATCAGGATGTTCCAGTACCAGGCGATGGAGATTCAGAGCAGAGTTTCTGCGGCCCAGCGAAATTCACTCGCCAAGGTAGAGGCGATTCGGGACAACTGCTTGCTTGTTAATCAAGTTTTGGAAAATTTATCTGTTAGAGAAAGAGAAGCTGGAGCAGCACGGGTCACCTTTCAAGAGGCTGTGATAGCTACAAACAACAGGGAATCGGGAAGTACTCCCAGGTTTACCATTTCGGAGCAGATCAGAGGAAATATCCTATTAAAAGAATGGGAACACAACATCTCGGAAGGTAAGCTGCAAGCCAAGAGGGTAACGAAATCCTTAGAAGAGGCTTTCAGTTCTATAGATGGTAATTTGCTAGGCACTGATAGCGGAGGTAATGTCGAGGCCTTGATTCAAATGAATATGGCAAAAATCTCACTTGATTTAAATGAAAAAGAAGAAAGAGATTCGGCCGAGATCTCACAAGTGACTATGGCAGACATAGTCCAAATAGATAAATGTATGATTAAACCAAGTGTGCAATTGTGCGCTATCGACATCATAGACAGACAGATGGAAGACAGGTTGTCGCAATTAGCCCGAGATTGTTACTCTTTTGAAGCCAATTGTCAAGCAGAACCGTCAAGGCTTATATCTCGGTTGGTGGAAAGGTGTGTCACTTGTACCGAGCATGCGCAAGGACAAGCTTCTGGCACCAAATAAAGACATGGAGAAAGAAATGGAACGATTGCTCTCCTCCTTATCATAACTGAAAATTTTGCAACCATTGCGATTCCATCTTATTGTAAAACTGTATAAATATACCATAGAAAGAAAGGAAAGAGGCTGGACCTTTTTGTGTCGATTGTAATAGAGGTTTTACATTTTGAGAGTTAATATAAAGCAAATCCGAAGATTCTCAATTCCGTCACGACTGTGTTATGAGTTTGTTTTCTTATATCTCATATTTCGTTTCATTTCATATTCGTATCTGATGAATGCTTCGCTATAATTTAGTGCAACCTCTACTATAGTGAATGAATTTTGGTTTTCTATATTGTTTACTGTTTTTCCTCTGTACCAGCTATCAGCAGGTATAAGACCAGTCAACACTTTCAGAATTCTATATATATTTTATGCTTCATCGACTTATTTCTTTACATTTTTCTTCTTCTGTTTATACGTGAGATTCTCCCTTGATAGGAGCCTTACTCGATAGACAGCGAAATGTTTTCTCCCACCTCATACATTTTATTAAAATATAACCCAATTACGGGAAAGAGCCTTTGATTTGCATTCCTTTTTTTCATTCCTGAAACCCTAAACTCTCTTTTATACGACCGAATTGAGATAGCACTCAAACTCCCCCTGAGGTTTCCTTATTTTACTATTCCTCCATGATTGTCCCTGTACCAACACATCCCAATATCGAACCCGGATTATCAAATCAAACACACATTGCCTTAAACCTTTTCGATACTATTCTTAAAACGGCCACTACCTGGGTTGAACTCGAACGTTCATGGGCAGCGATTGAACAGGATATAAACATCCAGGAACAGTTGGAAGCTAGACAACGCCAACACAGAAATCACCCCTAGTTTCCCTTGCCAAAGGTTGATGTTTCTCTTTCCTCTACCCTTTACCCACCTTCATATGCCTAGACACTGTACTTCTAAGCCTTGAGTACAGACTTTGGAACAACAGGCACCACGTGCCATGTCAACACTCGAAGTATTACATAGTTGTCCTTCATAGCGGAAAGCCTTATTATCAGCCATAGGTGAAATCGACCCTTCAGAGTCAAACATTGTTTCCTTCGACATAGAACAGAGAGAGTCATGTCTCTCACACCAACTAGCATTTCAAATCACAGTTGGTTGTCTTAACAAGAATAAATTTTGTACGATGATTGATGAAGGAGTGGCTACTTGCATTATTTCTTTGTCCTATTGCAAAGGCCTTGGTTATCCTCAACTCACTACATCTCAAACCATCTTAAAATATTTTGATGGACACTTTTTCAAATATCACAGAATTCTCACCTCTTTATCCATTGTACTCGGGGGCAAAACTATCTCTGTAGAAGTCGAAGCGGTTGATGCCACACTCAACTATTATCTTCTCTTGGATCCAACTTGGTTCTATGCAATGACATTTGTTGCATCCATTGTCTTTCATGTCATACATTTTCCATGTCGAGGAAAGATAGTCGCCATCGACCAACTCGATTATTGCACACCCGACTTGCGAGCTAATCCTAGCACCAACGTGCCTTTTATTGGTGATTCTTCTGGGGGGTACAAAGGTGTCAGTACATGTATGTTCAAAGATTCATCTCTTCAGGGAATATTCCCCCTTCCTCCACCCGATACTACCCATATAGCTCTTGTGAACATGATCTCTTATGTCACCAATAGATCCCTTGGGTCTTTTGATCCTTAGATGGTACCTCGTCCTGAGGATGTTGATTCATATGGAGATTTTGTGCCACTCACTGGGTAGAGATTATCGATCCGACAATCCCATCAGGATCCATTGATATTGGTCAACAACTCCATCCTCATATGGAGTGTGATCAACCTACTCTGCCTGTACAGGTTGTTGACTCTCTTTGTTCACATGATTTCCTAGATACTAAGTAGCCTTTAGAAGAGGCCATCCTGGAAGTCATGGCTCCCATTTATAAGCCCAGGGCGGATGAGAATCATCGCACTTCTTTCTCCCTTAGTCGAAACCAATGAGAGTTGGCATGATGAGCTTCAACTGGGGACTGGGGTCATTTTTGGGGCATCCAGTCTTAACCCTTATCCTCCTCGGATTTCATTTTCAAAACTTGCCAGGGAATTGCCTGCTTCCCCTTTCATCATAGATTTGTGTTTTGAACTTCCTTCATATCTTTATGAATCCCATCAAGGAGCTTCCATAACTCACGAAACCACTCATGATGAGTATCTTCATATGCAAAAATTCATTCCTATGTGGCATGGCCCTGACATGGTGTCACATATGATGTCAACAACAGTTAATGAGTTCATCGATTATGAAAAATATCCTTATCCTGAGCCTTGCAATGGGTTCTACTTTGTGTAAAACATCAAGATGTGTAGTGACTTGTACATAGGTTTGTGGTATGAGTACTTTTGTTTTTCATATATCATATCCAAAAAATCCAAAATATTTTCTTTTTTGAGATTTCACTATGCATTTTGACCTTGGAATCTAGTTTACATGTGTTGACAGGATTCTAGGGACATTTTTTAACAAATATGGAGATATCCATTCAACTTGTGCTACGTGTTTTCCAAAATCGGCATATAGGGTTACATTTTTCCCTACATTTCTTGCCTTGCATTATTAACCGTTTATATTGCTAGCACTATGCCTTAGGTTTGAACACCACCAGATGCAACATTGGCAACTCCATTTGTACATCGTAACTAGGTCAGTAGTGCCTACCCTTCATGGGCACCCTAGGTAGCACCCTAATTTCCATTTGGTGCCCATGTTGTGTTTTTATGTAGGCCTGGGAGCCCTCCTTTAGCCTCATCATGAGTTGAAGATTGAGCCTCATTTTTCCTCTCTTCCTTAATATTTTGGCCATATCCCAAGGGGGCATTCCCAAACATTTTTCTTGTTGCTTAATGGCCACCTATGCATTTGTTGCTCGTGTCACGTCTCTCACCACTGCTCTATTGTCTGCTCATATACCGCTTACCGCGATGTAGTACCCTTGACCATCCACCTCTTGCATTATTTGGCCTCGGTTGTGCACCAAAAACCCCTGGACGAGAACTGTTGTTATGAGTAGTCATCATTTTCCATGTCCTTTTGTAGTCCATTGCTTAATTCATGTTCCATGCACCTAGAAATTCATCGCATACCACTCGTTCTCTCCATCCAAGCTTACTATTGTTAGATCTACTATTAATTCATATATGTTATATTTGATCTTGTGAGAGGTATTCATTTGTGATTCCATGTGTGCAAATCCACATTCGTGAAATCGAAGGACATCTTTGAAAGAGCGAACAACCAAGGAGTGTGTAGGGGAAACCATCGAATTACCAAGTAGGATTCTTATTCCATTATCTCATAGATTTGTTCATGTGTGATTCAGATCCAGGAAAGCATGTTGTTAGTATATCTATTTTGTATTAGGTTGAGGAAGAGCCTAAGAGAGGTAAATCCTGCAGGGTGCAACTATCCTACAATAGAATGGCGACTCCACTGGGGAAGTCATTATTGTTTATCTACTTTCTTCCTCAGTTTCTTTAAATATATTTTTTCAAGATCCTTACCTGTTTAAGCCCTATTTTCATTTTTATTTTGCCAACAAGCCTATTATGAGTCTGTCTGAAATGTTTTAGTCCCAGATCTGATAGATTTGCCTTAGATCTATTAATTTTTGCATATGTACAATCACAGTCGCGGGTTTCATGTGCATATAGAGCAACCCCATCCATTGTGGTTGATATTTGATCCATTACAACACGTGACCGCCCAAAAAGATGCACTGTGCAATGCGGCCAGTGCTTGTGGTCACAGGTTTCTCACGTACAACTACCGACCAATCACTCTGTCTTAATTGATAAGATGCGACTAGGCAGTAAAAGGCTATTCTCTGAAGGGGAATCCTTCAAATCTAGCCCAGATTTGTTTTCTGTTTTTTCTTACATCCTTATGGATCTTTCCTAGATTTGTTCCAACAGTGATTGCTACAACTTTTTTTTCAATTCATTTGAATCTTTTTTCTTTTGTGTGCCATTTGATTGATTGATTCAAAAGACTTCTCATTTTTGTGGGTACGATTTGGATTCTCTAACCATATTCCCTCAGGATTTTAGTGCTAGTGGTACCCCTGTAAGATAGTCTGTTTATTGTTCCTTCATATTTCCTTCCATTGTTTTAAACAAAACAAACTCTCTTGATTTGCCATCTCATTTTCGGGTCTACTTGGATTTTTTCTCTTCATTTATAATACATCATTTTTAGATTGTTCATAATCTTTTTGATATATTGTTTCCCATCCTTTTTTATTTGTGTGATGCAAAAGCTATGGTTTTTTCTTTTGATTGGCATAATCTTTCCAAAAATAAAACACAAAAAAAAAATCTTTTAAAGAGCTTTGCATTGCATTCTAGAATAATTTGGTTAAGAGTCTTTGGTTCACTAGTGGAATTGAATTTTACAATGTCGAAAACATTTTAAGTAAAAAGTTTCATTTCATTAAGGAATTTCATTCACATTGGTGCAAGTATTTCATTGTAAAAGAAAAATTTATCTCCCTTTACCTTAAGTAGTTTTTCATCGAAAGAAAATTTTGCATTGTTTCATATAGTTTTTTTTTGGGATTGTTCTTGAGTCAAAACACCATCAAGTCTTTCATTTCATTCCCTTTAAGTAAACAAGAGCCATTTAAAATCAAGCGCAATTAAAATCAATTAGAACATTTTTGTTTGATACCAAACCAACAATAGCTTAGGAACTAAGGCCTTGGAATAGGTTTGGAGAGTTAATTCTCCAAGGCCACCAAACGAGACTAGGACAATTAATAAGCGAAAATCCATTAGTAACAAAATCACTTCTGGGAAAGCTTGACTCACACACTGAGTTAAGCATTAGTTCAAGCTAAGAAAGTGGCTAAAATATACCCTCTCCATTTGCTTGGTGGGACTACTTCATGTATTGGGGGTTTTGAGACGTGGACGTCCCCAAAGTAACTCCAACGCTCTCAAAATTTTGGGTGTCGGGACTTGACTAACGATTGTTCCACTTGACCACTTTTTTCTGAAGCGTTAACCTTGTTGGTTGTCCTAGGTAGCTACAAGGTTGACTGTAACGAGGAATCCTTGTGGTACTCGAGGCAGACGTTGAATCTTCGCTTCAACGAACCAGTGAGGGTATTTTCCTATGCGCTTTTACTTGCACCTTGGGGGAGGTTGTGTGATTGTTATCATAAGTGCTTCTTGTATCTTCACTGAGGACTTGACATCACATCTTTGAAAGACCCTTAGACCCACTGGTTTGCTTGATTGATATCTTAGATTTTTCTAGCTTTGTGCTCTATGTATTGGTTTCATAGTTGGCCATATGATTGTTTTTTTATTTATTTAATCATTTGTCTTATCCATCGTGGAAAACTTTCCCTATCATCATTTCAGAAGAATTGTTGGGTTTGGTCTGGGAATATCCTATCAAGACGAATGACCAATTGTCCGACGATCGAACGCTCATTCTCATCCTTGAACTAAGTTAGAAGGTCCCCCCATTTTTGTGAGAAATCTACCTTATCATCATCCTTGAACTACCATTGGGTTATCCATACCCAACTACAAAGGCATCTGACCATTTTTCAGATAACAGATGAGTTCAACATCTGAAGACACCAATACTACCAACGTGGAAGATCCCATATTAGGAGACGATACATCAGAAGTTGTAACCACATGTGAAGGTTATCTTAACCCTCCTTCCACCTCTCCTCTACCCGACTCTTTCCCCCACATCTTAGGGCAACAATATTATCCTGATAGTTACCTTTTTTCAAAATTAAATACACCCATGTCGAGTGGTACCGTTGCCTCTGTCGTTCCAATTTCTACTCCCACAATGTCTAGCATGACAAGCGATATCCCAATAAATATGCTTAGGCCATCAACTAGTGGAATTGGGAATCCATCGATATCATCACTTAGTGGAGTAGGAAACCCTACTTTATCATTAGTACGTGGAGCTGGAACCCAACTTGTATCATCAGCCACCGAAGTAGGAAATCCACTCAATACACCACCTCAAGCACCATTTTCTCTTTGAAGTCAGCCTGTAGCCTGTCCAGTTTCATCCAATGCCTAGCCTAGCATTCATCAAACCCCTGCCTCTCGTTCAAAATCCAGCATAGGATAAAGCTTTGCGTCTAATCTAGGGATTGGTTTTGTCTTCTCTTCTAGTAACCCACTAACTAGCCAAAATGCACCTAGTATTGGCTTCCCTTTTGGATGGAATTGGAATAATGGAATTAGTCCTAATCAACCTGGTGGAAATGCCTTCCACAGAGACAACAATGTCCCTTGGGGCACTCCCTTCCTGGGGGGAAGCAACATCCCTTGGGGTACTCCCAACGTTGGGGGCAACAATACCCCTGGAATACCTCCCTTCCTTGAAAGCAACAATCCCACAATTACAAGAAACCCCCTGCTACCTGGGAGCATTAATTCCCCCAGTAACATACCCCTTCCAGGGAAAATTAACATCGCTGGAAATGCTCCTTTTCTTGGGAGCATAAATCCCCCAAATAATCCTTGACGGGGGGGTGCTTATATGCCAATGGGAAATCCTTACTAGAGAAGCAGTTATATACCTATAGGAAATCCTTATCAAGGAGGTTATTTTTCTACCTTTAATCAGTATATGGGAGGGCCATATGATCCTTTTGGTCTCAACATCCCATTACCTTTAGACCATAATCCATTCATGAACACTCAGTTGCCATTTTTTTCTACTCTAGAACTACCTAACTTATCTAGACTCATGAATGATCCCATAGTGCACAATCCCACTTGGTTGACCATTCCAATCAAACTTCCAGCAGACATTCCAATATTCGATGGCAAGACGGGAGAAGATCCCACCACACACATTACGACTTATCTTTTGTGGTGCATTTTCAACTCTTTTTTGGATGACAACATTCATTTATGTCTTTTCCCTCGCACCTTAAGTGGCAATTCCTCAAAGTGGTTCATTGAGCTACCAACTGCTTCATTTAACAACTTTAACGATTTGGAAATAACGTTTTTGACCCATTTCCAATTACCCATCCGATACGAAATAGGGACAGAGCTTCTAACCTCATTACGTTAGAACACTACCACACATATCTCTTACCACATTCACAAGTAGAAGCGGTAAAGAAGACTCGTTAAATCCCCAATTCACGATCGACTATTGGTTGATTGGTTTAAAAAATCATTATTGCCTCCCATCGCTAGATATGTTTCCATGTTCGGAGCCATAACTGAGGAGCAGGCTATTCTTCATGCCCAACACTTAGATTTGATTTATTCATGGTCGGGTACACTATACGACCTCATTCCCCATGCTCCTCGACCATCAAATGATACTCCTTGACCAACAGTTGGACCCAGTGTCGTTGGTGTGGTTGGTCTTGTCTCTTCCATCACAGTTGCCCTATTTACTGGGAAGCTTAGTGAATTGACCATAGCTAGCAATCCCACCTATTTTGTGCTCGCAACCAATTAGGCTTTGGCATGTGCTCAGACCTCCGATGTGAACACGATGCAGTCCACCACATCGAAGACACCTCAATAATATGGATGGATGAAGAACAATAATAACAATAAGAAAAAGAAGAATTCTTTTAAACATATAGGCCAACAAACCCAAGACCCCAAAGTTGGGGGCAAAAACAAAAGAAAGGTAAAATTTACTTGTATGGTGTGTAAGGAGGACCACTTCACCAAATAATGTCCTCACCTTGCCGAGGTCCATCAATATCTCAAGCGAGGGAGATCTCCTTCCCAACCAATGGTACTAACCAATCCTCCCCCCCCTAACAACAATAAATGGTTGCACAAGTTCCTGCACCTCCAATCGGGGGAAATGCAGGGTCCTTGACTGCAAAAATTAAGATGGCTAAATCTACAGTAGCACTATCCACTAGAGCGAATAACTATGACACTGTCGAGGGGGAAATGACATCGAAGGACCCTCCATCGACTTCACCACCTAATGGCCCTCACACATTAGACAAAACATCTTTCGAACCTACAATCCGCCCTCCAAAAGGGGTACTTTGATGAACTACCCATAACCAGAATGCCCGAGAAAATCAACATTACAGTATGGTGGAAGATCTCTCCTAGGCACGATGTGCAATGTCAGCACTCAAAGTATTACAGAGCTATCCTTCACTATGGAAAGCCTTATTATCAGCTTAGGCGAAATTGACCCTTCGTAGTCAAACATTGTTTCCTTCGACATAGAACAGAGTGAGTCGCGTCCCTCGCACCAACTAACATTTTAAATCAAAGTTGGTTGTCTTAACAAGAATATATTTTGTATGATGTTCGATGAAGCAGAGTCTACTTGCATTATGTCTTTGTCATGTTGGAAATCCCTTGGTTCTCCTCGGCTCACTACATCTCAAACCATCTTAAAATCTTTTGATGGACACTTTTTCAAACCTCACAGAATTCTCACCTCTTTATCCATTGAGCTTGGGGGAAAAATTGTCTCTGTAGAAGTCGAAGTGGTTGAGGCCACACTCGACTATAATATGATTTTGGGTTGCACTTGGTTATATGCAATGAAATTTATTGCATCTATTTTCTTTCATGTCATATGTTTTCTCCATGAAGGAAAGATAGTCACTGTCAACCAACGTGATTATTGCACACCCAACTTATGAGCAAATCCTAGCACCAATGTGCCTTTTATAGGTTATTCTTCTAAGGGGTGTGAAGGTGTCGGTACAGGTGTGTTCAAAGACTCTTCTCGTATGGGGATATCCCCCCTTCCTGCACCCGATACTACCCATAAAGCTCTTATGAACATGATCTCTTATGTCACCAATAGATCCCTTGGGTTTTTTATCCTTGGGTGGTACCTCGTCCTGAGGATGTTGATTCATATGATTCAACAATCCTATTAACATCTATTGATATTGGTTTTCAATTCCTTCCTCATATGGAGTGTGATCAACCTACTCCACCCATACGGGTTCTTGACTCTCTCAGTTGACATGATTTCCTCGATACTAAGTTGCCTTTAGAAGAGGCCATCTTGGAAGTCATGGCTTCCAATGATAATCCCAGGGAGGATGAGAATCATAACACCTTCTTTTTCTATCATTCAAAACCAATGAGAATTAGCAATATGAGCTTCAACACGTGATCGGGGTCATTTGTTGAGGCATTTAGTGAAACCCCTAGTCTTAACCCTTTTCCTCCTAGGATTTCATTTTTAGAAATTACCGACGAATTCTCTACCTCCCTTTACATTGAATATTTGTGTTTTGTACTTCCTTCATGTCTTGATGGATCCCATCAAAGAGCTTGCATAGCTCACAAAACCACTCATGATGAGTATCTTCATATGCAGAAATCCATTCCTATGTGGCATGGCCCCGACATGTTGTTCCATATGATGCCAACAACGGCTCATTAGTTCATCGATTATAAAAAAGATCCTTGGCATGAGCATTGCAATGGGCTCTACTTTTTGTAAATTATCAAGATGCGTAGTTCCTTGTACATAGGTGTGTGGTATGAGTGCTTTTGTTTTGCATATATCATATCCAAAAAATCCAATTCTTTTATTTTTTTGAGATTTTACTATGTTTTTTTACCTTGGAATCTAGTTTACATGTGTTGACGGGATTATAGGGGCATTGTTTTCACAAAGATGGAGACATCCATTGAACTCGAGGTACGTGTTTTCCAAAACCGACATATAGGGATAGGTTTTTCCCTACATTTCATGACTTGCATTATTAATTGTCCATACTTCCAGTACTATGCCTTAGGTTCGAACCTGGTCGTATGCGACATTAGTCGCTCCTTTTGCACGTCGTAACTAGGTCGATATTGCCTACCCTTCATGGGTTCCCTAGTTAACACCTGGATTTCCATTTGGTGCCCATGTTGCATTTTTCCATAGGCCCGAGAGCCCTCCTTTAGCCCTACCACGACTTGAAGATTAAGCCTCATTTTTCCTCTCTTCGTATATATTCTAGCCATATCCCGGGGAGGGTTCCCGAACATTTTTCTTGTTGCTCAATGGTCACCTATGAATTTTTTACTCACGTCACATCTCTCGCCATTGTTTTGTTGTCTACTCATATCCAGCTTACCGCTATGCAGTAACCTTGACCATCCGCCTCTTGCATTATTCACCTCGATTGTGCAACAAACACCCCTGGACAAGAATTGTTGCTATGAGTAGTCATCATTTTCCATCTCCTTTTGCAGTCCATTGATTAAGTCATTTGTCGCGCTCGGTAATTAACCATGACAAAGGTACACTATGAAGTATTCTTTGTATGTTTCGACTCTTTAAACATGAGATGAAAATTGAGCATTCACTTTCTTGTGCTCGTTAAATTCATGAGATCATATATGGATTTTTATTTAGGATCTTTCTAGATTCCTTAAATATCGAAAAGATCGTCGAGCACCATGCTTTGCCTCGAGCTCGAAAATAAATCTACGTGTGAGCATATCAAGCATACTTCCATTTTCTTTCGCTCTCATTCAAACATGAAAGAAAGAAAAACAGCGCGCACGAGGGGGGGGGGTTTCATTCTAGTCATCTTCACAAATGGCAGTCATCCATCGAGTTGCCCTTGAACATCGTACTTGTTTTGCATCTATATATGACAGTTTGGTGATCCATTGTCTCTAAGTCATTACCATCTCTATGAGTTATCGGACTCCTCCTACCGGTTACTCTTCCAGCCATCCATGGCGAGTGTTTTAGTCATTATTGAGTCAATGTTGCCAGGTCAAGTCATTTTGTTCAAGGGAAGTTAGCCTGTGTCGGCCACTTTCAATCCTTCAACCCGTTTATCTCAGCCATCCCTGAGTCAGTTGTGCTCTACTATTACAATTTTAACACCATCTACCTTTGTATGTTTCGTCTTAATTGATGGGGGATACATCAAGGCCCTCCTTCGACGTATTTCATCCCATCGACACCAAATCATTATCCAAGATCGAAATCTAGAAATCGGTTAGTACCTTGGGACTTGCAGACATTAGTGGCAAGTTCCCTCACATTTCGACAGTGGGTTTACATCATTGGCTTCTATCGAATGAGTTTACGAGTGCTTGACCATATCTCATCCATTCACACTTACTAGATTGTAATAGGTATCTTGGGGTCCATCATCATCATCATCATCATCGGTAGATTCCCTTGCATTTGTTAATGATATACATCAATAATCAGTAATCAGATGGTTTCTACCATGCTTGACATCATCTCATCTATTTGCATGTTGTACATTCATACCATCGGGGTTTGGGATGATGACCTTGGGTTGGGGTCACATTATTCTTTTACAACTTCCCCTCCCAAGTTGCGATGGAGTCATTCATGAGTGCTTTAGAGATCGCTCGCGAAACTAGTCATCTCACTGATCTGTATATTGTGACATAGATCCACATTTGTACTTGGTCGTGGCTATGATCTCACTTGTGACATGGATCCACAGTGTATTCTTTTGTGGCCATGATCTAGTTAGTTGTGTCATGCATGGATTCGTAGTGTACTATTTGTTTATGTTTTGGTAGTTGCGGGAGGTATTTTCCTCCTAGATAACCTTTCTTAGAAGAGAAGAAGATTCCATAAGTCAAAGGAAGACCATTGAACAATGGAAGAACACACTAGAAGAGACATCGGCCCATAGGAAAAGAACAAAGTAGAATTAGAACCTCCAGGAAGAGAAGTCGGCCCACGGGAAAAGATAAAGGGTAAATAGAATTTCCCAGAGAAGAAGTCGTCCCTAGATAAAATGAATTGAAGACTATAAATAGGGAGATGTCTTGCTCATTTCGATACACTCACTTACTCATCTCTCACTCAATAAGAAGGCACAAGTCTAAGGTAAGGAAGGAAGATGCAACTCTGGAACAACTGAAGTTCTTGGTTATTCTTTGTGGTGGTTTCTCTTGTGCGCTCTTTCTTGGAAGAGGTGAGCTATCTTGTATGGTGTTCTTGTTGCAGCTATTTGGTATGCTAGCCCTATCTGGTGTGCTAGCATTGTGTTGGGGCTTCTTTATTATTTGTTTCTCTTGAGAGTTGGTTCATGGTTGGATTATTTTATTGACAAAATCTATCTAAGAAAGGTTGGTTGGGTTTTTCCCTGGGTTTGGGGTTTTCCCACGATAACTCTTTGTATCGTCTTGTACTTGTTTATGTTGCTCATGTTTTCAATTCATGCTATATTATTGTTAAGAAGATCTAAGTACATTGGTAATCCTAATGCTCTAAAAATTAAGAAAATCTAACATGGTATCAGAGTTGGTTACCTTCAAAACAGTCTAACAGCTGGAAGGAAAGATCTTGAGATTTGCAGTTGCACAATTCCTTTGTCAAGGTTGTAGAGAACTTGTTACAAGTCGTTGGGACTAATTCCACTTCAGAGCAACTCGCCCAACCCTAACGCACTCACTGCAACGCTTAGATTGTAGTTTGGAGCAGTTTGAAATTTTGGGATTTTTCAGTCCTAGGGTTTTTACAAATGAAAATGATTACCAGTGTGAGAGTTGAGGATATACTGGATGGAGCAGATAACTTCAGATCGCAGAAGCATAGGGTACTCCTCATTCTATAAGAGAATTATTTGTTGGATCATGTCAATATGGTGCTTCCAGAACCATAAGAAGAAGGCGCCAAAGCAAAATTCAGGAAGAATGAAGTCAAGACCAAGAGGATCTTGAGAGACTTGATTAAGGATCACTTGATACCTAATGTATCAGAATTGAAGAAACCAAAGGAAATGTTTGATTCCATAACCAAACTTTATGAGAGTAAGAATACCAATAGGAAGCTAACCTTAAGGCATCAACTTAGAAATGTAATGATGAACAAGTTAGAAACAATCTCCAACTATTTCATGAGAATTCCGTAGATCAAGGACCAACTAGCAGGCATTGGAGACTTAGTAGACGATGCAGAACTTGTGACCACTACACTTAATGGATTTCCCTCTTCCTAGGACCCATTTGTTCAAGGATTTTGTGCAAGAAGTTAATTGGCTAAACTTGACAAGCTGTGGATGGATTGCACCCAAGAAGAATCTAGATTGATATCCAAATCACAGAAGACAAATGACGAAGAAAACCAAGCACTTGTTGTTCATGTGAAGAAAAGGAAAGAAAGGAGAGAAGCTAGTCCGAATAAAACTAGAAGACCACACCATAAGAAGGATGTATCTAAAATCAGATGTTACACTTGTAAGAAGTTGGGACATTATGCCTTTCAATGTTCTCATGGGAAAGGAAAGAGGAAACATCATGCACATCCAACAGATACAGAAGAGCCCACATCTCAGAAGAAGGCAAAGGAATCAAAGGATGAATAATATGTATTTGTTTCAACCCTCACAGGTACTATCACTCAAGGAAGTGATATTTGGCTCATGGATAGTGGTACTTCCAAGCACATGACCGGGTTCAAAAGTTCCCTTACGAAATTGAGAGAGAAGAGTTCATCCCTTCAAGTGGAGCTTTGGGATGATTCCATACACGTAGTCAAAGGAGTAGGAGAAGCCTCCTACCAACTTGGTTCGGGTAACTCTATCTCAGTTAAAGATGTGTTGTTTGTACAAGGCTTGAAGAAGAATCTTCTTTCTAATTATGCTTTAGAAGACAAAGGTTTCAGGGTAAATTTTGTGGATGGTCAAGTTCTTCTATGGCCCAAGAGTTTAAGCACAGATGATGCTACTATTATTGGTGTTCGAGAGGGAGGATTGTATAATTTGAAAGGACACCAACAACAAGCCCTTGTACACAATAGTATTATCTCCAGCAAGTTAGGGCATCGAAGGCTTTCCCACCTAAATTACAAAGCACTACATATTCTAAGCAAGATGGTTACAGGTCTACCAGATATGCAGGTAGAACATGATGGAGTTTGGAAAGGTTGTGCACATGGCAAGAATGCCAAGGGAAGCTTTTAAAGTAGTGACAATACATCGAAGGGGATCTTGCACATCATCCATTCAGATGTATGCAGACAAATGACGATACCTTCTCTAGGTAACTTTTTGTACTATGTCATTTTCGTTGATTAATACTTACGTAAGACATGGATCTATTTATTGAAAGCAAAAAATGAAGTGTTTACCAAGTTTTAAGAATTCAAGGCTTTAGTAGAAAAACTCTCCAGGAGTAAGATTAAAATATTGAGGTTAGATAATGGAGGTGAATACATCTCAAAAGAGTTTAAAGACGTTTTCTAAGAAGCAGGGATTAAGAGGGAATTGACAACTCCCTACAACCCCCAGTAGAATGGGGTTGCAGAGAGAAAGAACATATCGATTGTACAATTATCCAAAGCAATGATCCATGACAAGATCTTACCCATGCATCTATGGGTAGAAGCATCCAATACAACCGTGTATGTCTAGAATAGAAGTCCTCATAAGTTATTGGGCAACAAGACACCGAAAGAAGTATTCACTGAAAAGAAACCAGAAGTCAACCACTTGAGAATATTTGGTTGTCCAGTGTACATACAGGTTCCCAAGGAAAAGAGAATGAAGATGGAACCTTCAAGAAAGAAGGGCACCTTCATTAGATACAGTGATACTTCGAAGGCTTACAAACTATAGATTCCCAGACAGATACATATAGAGATTAGTTGAGACGTGACATTTGATGAAGATAAAGCCTTCAAGAAATCTAGAGAGTCTCACATGGATGAGGATAGAAAGGAGGAGGAAGCTTCAAGGGATGCAGTGATGGTTGACTCTACTCCAAAAGAACTCATTCCAGAAGATCAAAGTGAAACAGTAGAGCCATAATGATCCGAATTATTTTGGGCACGAAATGAGAGCGGAGATATAATAAAGAAATGTATAGAGATATCTTGGATATCCAATAATATAACATAAATGTATAAGATATGCAACCATAAACACAGAGATGCAATAATATGCAATTTTCTATTAATGAGAGAAAATTGTACAAAAACTGTAAAAATACAAAGTGGAAGACTCGTTAGAATGGTGGCAGCTTATCTCTGAGAAGAGATGTGACAGCTGCTCGCATCCGTGAGAAGATGATTTTATAATGAGGCTCCAAAATCTTTTTTATCATAAAGAAAATCCAAAACCCTAGCCTCGGAAGATGAAAAGGCAACAGTTTTGTGGACCCCGTTTTGGGTAGTTTGGTGTATCAACTTCCCGGGGGCATAATTTTGGCATATGATCTTTGTTTGGGGTGTACGATAGCTCGTTGGAAAGGTATTGTCGAGGATATTCATTTAGGGGGCTCAATCAGAGCCTTCTGCTATCATTGAGAATATTTATCCCAAAAAAAACCTTCATTTAGGCCCTCAAAATGGCCCCGAAAGTTTAAAACTGCTAAAAATAGTAAATTACCAAAATTGCCAGAAAATTGTTTTCAGCTAGTTGGAAAAGGTGGGTAGCCACCGATATCCACCTGGATCAATCCTCCCTCCTTAGGAAGCAATGGTATCCATTGTGTTGAGTGCCCGAGGGAGAGGGAAACACATTTGCAGAATGTGCATCTTGATGAGTTGCTTGACTTGTTGGAGAAGTTGCGTTGCTTAGCTTGTTGAAGGTTGTCACGAACTTGTGGCTGGAAGGGTTGGGCCTTTTTAACTAGTCTGGCTACATGATATTCATGTGTGCAGAAGGAATCTTTACACTTTGTTTCAATATTGTCGACATGCATCTGTTGGATAGAAGATCCTTGGGCCGAGGCTGTAGTGGTTGCAGTATCCTTTTGTTCACCTTTTGAACAAATTGTGAAGAAGTTGAATTTTGTAGTATGAGATACTACCTTACGACATTGTTTAGGTGGAACAGTAGTCGAAACTACCTATGGTATCATGTAGATATGACCCCCCAGAGAAACAATGACATTGCGGGGTCGAGACTCATAAACAACATGGCGCTTCCACATATATTATTGGCCCAAGAGAACATCACAAAAATCCAGTGGGGAAACATGACATAATACCTCATCCTTGAAGGTTTGGATGTCGTATGATAATCGGCAATGTTGTCTGACACAGAGATCTCGTCCCTGGCGAAGCCACTCGATGTTGTATGGCTGCAATTGTGGTGTTTTCGACAATCACAACTGTTTGATGACCTCTGCTGAGATCAGGTTATTTTGGCTTCCACTACAACAATAAAATGCAACGGGGTCCCCTTCACCCACATATGTGAATGAAAAAGGCGCTCCTCCTCTTCAGGATCTATTGGTTCTTCTAGTTGAATTATTGTGGTTGCGACAATAACAGTGGGGTTTGCGTCGATGATCTTTATTTTACCAGTATTTTCATAATAAGATTCTGAATCAGGGTTTGGCTCCTTGTCTTTGATTTCAGCCACCCAATGACTATTTTGAGGGACATTCATCAGTGTTGTGCCAGGGGCTTTTGTGGAAATCGCACCATTTTTCGATGTCCTTCTTCATCTTCCCATGACCCTTCTTTTCCCGTGGCTTGGACTAGTTTTCGGGAGACTGTTTGTTAGGGTCATCTTTATCATACTTTGGTTGTTGCGAATTTGCAAACCTGAACTCTCGTCTATTCTGGTGCTTAAATTTATGCTCGATTTTAACAACATATCGATAAGCAACACCGAGTGATGAGATGTCCAGAAAATCCATTTCAGTTTGGATGTATCTGTGTAGAGCCCCATGGTATTTCAGAACCAAATGTCGTTCAGATTCTTTGATACCCATCTTGGTGCACAATGTATGGAAGGTATTGGTGAACTCCAGAACTACGTGGCCCCTCTCTTGATGTAGTGTGGTCCATCTCATATATTAGTCCTCATAGTTGCCAACAGGATAATAATGCTCCTTTACCACGTCCACAAAAAAATCCCAAGCAGGATTGGCCCCATATATTTCAGACTCTTCTGTGGAACTTTGCTCCCAGTAAGTTTCCCACCAATGTTTGACATGGGATAGAGCTTTAAGGAGTGTGAAGGTGACCTTTTCTCTGTCAGAAAAATGGTGAACAGAGAAATAACCTTCTAGCAGATTTAACCATTTGTCTAGGGCATCCGCATCTATTTGACCTTCAAATACGGGAATATAAAAATTAACATGTACCTTGAAAGGAGAGGTGCTTCCAAAGTGGTTGTTTGATGAATATGTGCATGTTGCTATTGGCATGCGTTGAAGGGTGTGGGAAAAATTCTCCATCATTTCGTCCCTCTGTCGCGTGAGAGCTTGTTGAAGCAATAGATTGATAGAATCGCATGCTCCGTCGTTTTTCTTTTATTCCGCCATGGAGGGTTTTTTGGGCATGCGAGAGCGATTGTATTCAAGAGAGACAAGCTCGAGACCCAACTTTCTATACTCGGACCTCGTCGCTGACATGCACTGAAAAAAATGATCAAGAGCAACCAGCTCTGATACCACTGATCCAGATTATTTTCGGCATGAAATGAGAGAGGAGATATAATAAAGAAATGTACAGAGATATCTTGGATATCCAATAATATAACAGAAATCTATCAGAGATGCAACCATAAACACAGAGATACAGTCATACAAAGTTTTCTATCAATGAGCAAAAAATTTACAAAAACTATAAAAATACAGAGTGGAAGACTCGCTAGAATGGTGGCAGCTTATCTTTGAGAAGAGATGTGACGGCTACTCGCATCCATGAGAAGATGATTTTATAATGAGGCTCCAAAGGCCTTTTTATCATAAAGAAAATCCAAAACCCTAACCCCAGAAGATGAAAAGCCAAAAGTTTTGTGGACCCCGTTTTGGGTAGTTTGGTGTATCAACTTCCCAGGGGCGTAACTTTGGCATACGATCTCTGTTTGGGACACAAGATAGCTCGTTGGAAAGGTATCATTGAGGAGATTCATTTAAGGGGATCAATTAGAGCCTATGACTATCACTGAGAATCTTGATCCCCAAAAAAAACCTTCATTTAGGCCCTCAAAATGGCCCCGGAAGTTAAAAACTGCTAAAAATAGTAAATTACCAAAATTGTTAGAAAATTGTTTTGAGCCAGTTGGAAAAAGGTGGGTGGCCACCGATATCCACCTGGATCACAGAAAGACCTGTAGATCCACCCAGAGAAGCTACAGTTACTAAGAAGAGACCAACTTGGTTCGAGAACACTTTTCAAGAAGCTGAAGGACATGCAACTCCCAAAGGCTCCTTCAGAGAGAGCAACAGACCACACAGGGTTTCCATCTATGTGGCACTGATGAGATAAATCATTGATTCAGAACCTTCCACTTCTGAGGAAGCTGCTAAAAAACAAGTATGGAAGGATGCCATGATGGAGGAGTACCAGTCCATCATGAAGAATGATTTGTGGGAAGTGGTTCCGAGACTAGAGGGGAAGTCAGTATTGACTTTCAAGTGGATCTACAAGATCAAGCATGATGCAGATGGCAGCATAGATAAGCACAAAGCAATATTTGTGGCTAGAGGGTTCTCCCAGAAAGAGGGAGAATATTATGACAAGACGTTTTCTCCAGTAGCAAAGTACACTTCCATCAAATCAATTATTTCTATTGCCTCTGTAATAAGATGGAAATTACACCAGATGGATGTCAACGCTGCTTTCTTGAATGGTGTAATTGAAGAAGTGTACATAGAGCAGCCACAGGGTTCTGTGATCCATGGGAAGGAGTCCCATGTTTTTAAATAGAATAAAACGTTGTACGGGCTTAAGCAAGCACTTAGGGAATGATATGCCATGATATGCAGTTATCTGATGAGTTTGGGGTTTACCAAAAGTGATGCAGATCCCAACCTTTACTACAAGGTTGAAGATGGTTTCCCATTGATTTTTGTTTTGTATGTGGACGATCTATTTCTTACAAGGGATGAGAAGCTCATACATGGGTACAAGAGGGAGCTCACATCATAGTTCAAAATGAAGGATCTAGGTCCAATGCACTATTTCTTGGGATTGGAGGTGTGGCAGAGATCAAATGAGATTTTCCTTAGCCAAGGAAAATATACGATGGAGATCCTGAAGAGATTTGGGATGATGGACTGCAAGTCCATGGCCACACCTATGGTTATGAATATGAAGCTCTCGAGTGATTCATCTTCATATTTGGTTGATCCCATGATGTACAGATAATTGATCAGATCCTTGATGTACTTGGTTAACACCGGGCCGGACATATGCTTTGCAATGAACAATTTGATTCAGTACATGGCTGAGCCTTGACATGTACATTGGATAACAACAAAGCATGTGTTGAGGCACTTGCATGGTACAATTGGATATGGAATTAGATATGTCTCAGACGATGAAGTTAAGTTGCAAGGTTATACAGACTATGATTGGGCGGGGAGTGCAGTGGACCGGAAAAGGACATCAATATGTTGCTTCAGTTTGGGATCAGGTATGATCTCATGGTTAAGCAGAAAATAGATGTCAATGGCACTCAATACAACAGAGGTAGAGTGTATTGCAGCAAATGTTGCAAGTCGTGAAGCAATGTGGCTTCGAAAGTTGCTTGCAGGGTTATTTAATCTAGATTTGGAGCCAACTTTGATATATTGTGATAATCAAAGTTTTTTGAAGCTTTCAGAGAATAATGACTTCCATGAAAAGTAAAAGAATATAGAGATCAAATACCATTACACCTGAGACATAGTGCAGAGAGGAGATTTGGAGCTCCGGTACATATCCACAGATGAGAAAATAGAGGATATTCTCACCAAGCCTATGCCTAGAGTGAAGTATGAGTACTTCAGAGACAAGCTTGGCGTGATGCAGAATGTTCACCCTCTTTAAGAGGGAGGTGTGATTTTTCTCCCCTAGCCGACTTCCTTTTGGATAAGGGCTTCCCAGATCAGTCATGTAGAGTGACTGAGGGAGTGATATAGTACTGCTCAATGGATGGGTGTGAATGGGAATGCCAGGAGAGGAGAAACATCATATCATAGTAGTGGAGACTACGGTAGTATCTTCGTGATAATATACCCATCATCACGAGACATGACTATGGTTGATGGCATGGTAGTAGCTTTTGTAGCTACTAGTTGATTGCAGGATATGACTATGGTTGATGGCATGGTAGTAGTTGTGTGCTACTAGTTGATTGTTGCATAGTCATGAATACCATTAGACTGCATGGCAATAGCTTTTGTAGCTACTAGTTGATTGCAGATCATGATTATGGTTGATGGCATGGTATTAGTTGTGTTCTACTAGTTGATTGTTGCATAGTCATGGGGACTACTGATAGCATGATAGTAGCTTTGTGCTACTAGTTGATTGCTACGTAATCGTGACGGCATGGTAGTAGCTTTATGCTACTAGTTGATTATTGGATAGCATGGTAGTAGCTTTGTGCTACTAGTTGATTGCTACATAGTCGTGGAGACTACTGGACAACATGGTAGTAGCATTGTGCTACTAGTTGATTGTTAGGTTGCATGATAGTAATTGTGTGCTATTAGTTGATTATAGTGTTGTGCTACCAGATGACATGGTAGTAGCCTTGGAGATACTAGATGATTGTAGTATAGTCATTGGGCTACAGTAGTAGTCATTGGACTACTAGAAGAAAACATCTTGTAAGAATACCTCCATAGCTAACACAGAGTGTTGATGTTTTGGTAGCTGCGGGAGGTATTTTCCTCCTAGACAACCTTTCTTAGACGAGAAGAAAATTTTAGAAGTCGAAGGAAGACCATTGAAAAGTGGAAGAACACCCTGGAAGAGAAGTCATCCCATGGGAAAAGAATAAAGTGGAATTAGAACCTCCAAGAAGAGAAGTCGGCCCACAGGAAAACATAAACGAGAAATAGAATTTCCCAAAGAAGAATTCGACCCCAACTAAAGTGACTTGAAGACTATAAATAGGGAGATGTCTTGTTCATTTGGAGACACTCACTCACTCAACTCTCACTCAAGAAGAAGGCCAAAGTCTAAGGCAAGGAAGGAAGACACAACTCTGCAGGAACTGAAGTTCTTGGTTATTATTGGTGGTGGTTTCTCTTGTGTGCTCTCTCTTGGAAGAGGTGCGTTATCTTGTATGGTATTGCTGCTACAATTATTTGGTATGCTAGCCCTATCTAGTGCACTAACATTGTGTTAAGGTTTCTTCATTATCTGTTGCTATTGAGAGTTGGTTTTTATTGACGAAATCTATCTAAGAAAGGTTGGATGGGTTTTTCCCCGGGTTTGGGGTTTTCCCAAGACAACTCTTTGAGTCTTCTTGTACTTGTTTATGTTGCTCATGTTTTCAGTTCATGGTATATGACTGTTAAGAAGATCTAAGTACACTGGTAATCCTAATGCTCTGAAAATTAAGAAAATCTAACATTGTTTTGGCGGCTATGCTTGGTTTCTATTAACGAGCAGGGGTATGGCTACCTCGAGGATGTTATTATTGTGCAAGAGTAATTATCATTTTTTCCCATCTTCCTTCACCTAAAGCTCGGTGATTATTGTTCGTAAAGTATTTTGGCCATTAGACACCTCTTCTGACCTCACACTTTAGGGGGCATTTGTTATACAATTATTTTCCACCTAATCACATGATGGACATCATCTAGAGGTTAGCAAGATAAGACACTGAGTTATGTCACTTTTCCCTTGAGTTTTCAACATCCTTTTGTCTAGTCGCGGGTTGTTCCTTTACAACTCGTGACCCAAAGTTGTTGGTCGTGTTAGAACATAAATAAAACAAATTCAAATAAAAATCCAAATTTCAAATTCTTTTTGTTTTTTTATCTTTTACAAATAAATTTTTAATTTTAGAATTATCATTTTTATACTAATAATTTTTCGTTGCGTTTTGACAGGGCAGATCAATCATCAATCGTTAAACCTGACATTTATTGAAATCTACGATTTGCGAGAGTTCGGAGATTCAAAACTACTTCCCATTCGAAGTTCCACTTCAGGACTTCGTGCTTCGACACTCTAAGCTCAAACGTTTAAAGGTCCTAAAAACCAGATGTCGCGAATCTTCAGAGTCTCAGAGCTCTGAATTTTCAGAATTTGTTTAGCAAAGTACTCAAATTACGTGTCCTATGCCACCTAGCATTCTTTACACGTGGATACACATGGCACTCATTTTGGGTATTCTTGGACATGTAATTCGTACGATTCAGGGTGACACGTGTCACTCATGTTCTCATGACATGTCATCAGATATGACGCCATCCTGCCACATCGCTCCGAGAGATTGTCCTCCGGAAAATCAAATCATCAACAAATCTAAGAAGTGTCGAAGTACTAAAGCATTGGAGATTAAAACGTTAAAACATGATTTATTTGGCATAATTAATGGTAAGTAATCACTTCACAGCTTCAGCCTTTGGGATAACTTTAAACATTTCTATTGCATGCTCCCGAAGTCACGAAGCTTCGGAGTCCCAAAGTTTTTAAGCATTTAAAGTTTAAAGAAAACAAAAGCAACGGTTAATTAAAACAAATTCTAATTAAAGGATGACTAATTGCTCCATGAATTCGGCCTTCGGGAGATGTTTAACATCCCTTATTCAAAACCATCGAATGTTGAAGTACCAAAATACTTATCTTCACTAATCATGATTATTAAAGGTATGTTAAACTTGGTTATGGTGAAAGATTTGAAAAAAACCCGTTGTCATCAGGTAATAAATTTGACAGATTTATCAAGATTAACCTGTAATTTGAATTAATGAATAATTAAGTGTAGAATCGACTAGTGTTTTGTGTTTTTTTTAATAAAATATTTGAGCGTTGTATCATTTCTCCATTAGCGTTCAGAATTTTCATCTATGCCTTCGTGTTCATAATCTTTGTTTCTTACAAGGGCTAATATTGGAAGTCAAAAAATTATGGCACCACGCAAAGCAACAAGAAAACAAGACCCGTATGTGGAAGAGTCAAACCCAAATTCAGATATTTTCTCAGACACTGCTTCTTGCCTAATAGACAACATTAAATCATGGACATGGGTTTATGAAATCTTGGAAGATGAAAATCCCCTCCCTTCTGATGAATCAAGCAAGGGTGAAGATGCATCAACTATAAATAAGCTTAATAAGGTGGCCAAATCAGAACTTCACAAAGTTGCAGCAAGGCCAAAATTGTTGCCATATACATATATGATACGTTGGGCTTTGGACCATGTAGATATTCTGACCAACACCATCTACAATCATCAAAAGAATATTTTCGACTCATTCCGACCCGAGGACATACAAGTAATGTATAAGTTATCTAGCAATCCCAAATATGTTTATAATGCACTATTTATGATGAAATTTTAGAAAGAGGAATGTGCAACTTACGATAGAATTGTCCATGATATAGTCAAAAGTTGGTGGGGAAATGAAAATAAATTCAAAGCAGATAGTCATGGCATATACTCTACAACCTCTTGCGATGCCCACATTATGTATGTAGCCATGATACTTTGTAGAATGTTCGGAAAGAAAAGCCCTACACATTTCACTGTAGAGTGGGTTCCGAAAATTCATTAAGTTGCGAAGGGTTTTACTTTTAATTAAGATGTTGTCAGATAATATAGTCAAACAAATAGAGGGTTATACAACCTATAAATCTAAAGGAGTGCATGCTCCCTTCTATATGTCTACATATATTATGGATGCAATATGTTTCAGAACCCTGTTTCCTCTAATGAATTGGAGTTGACCCCAATTGACATTGAGCCAATACATATTTATCATTCCAAATTATGGGAGGAAAATGCAAAGGATTGTTTTTATGAGATTTTTTACAATGTTGTTAATCCAATCCATGAAGCCATTTATGGTCATCCTCCTCCCATAATTTCTGAACAAATAATGGGGAATCTAGGTGCTATTGCAGATTGGTACATTGAAGAAATTTTTTCTTATATCAAAGTTTTTGGTTGTTTTACATCTCCACATGCTCTGCCCATATTTCTACTAGACAAACTTGTTTCGAGAGAAATAGCCTATCAAATAGTTTCTGCAGGTATCACCAAAGAACTGAAGGCTGCACAGAAAAGAGTTTGGCCAGCCTATCCTATATAGGTTGGTATATTTTCATTATCACATTTTGGACATGCTAAGGTTGAAGCTTCAACCTTAGATGATATTACATTGTCTACCATTGAATTAAAAAAGCATGATCCACATAGAGTGGTAGAAAACCATTTGACCCAATTTAACATGGATAAATACTTCCATGAAGATTGACCTTATGACGAAGTTTTCAGAGGAGCCAGATCATATGATGAAGTTATATCCAGGTTTTAGAATCTTTCTGAAAAGGAACAATATGGTTTTCTCAATTTCCAAAAACATAGAAGGAGTGGTTTACCCAAAATTTTAGAAGTAGAACAAAGTCTTAATGGTAATCCAACTTCACAAGTGACAACATCATCAAAACCCAAGCAACATGACATGCCTGAGGTCAAAACCAAAGAGGTTGAAACAACACCAGAGATATTGTCCAAGAACACAACATTCGCATGATCATCCTTATCAGGTAAGACCTTTGAAGAATCATTTGCATTGTTTGATGTTTCATGAAGCATGGTTATGATTTTCCTCAATTGATTTCAAATACTGAAACTTCTGTGAAATATTTCACAATTCAAGGGGAATCTATGACATTTTCAATTCCCATCCCATCTTTAACTCCCCTAGCAACAAGTTAAATGCCTGGTTCGAAGATAATAAATATAGATGATTTGACACCTATTGAACCATAAGAGATGCCTTCATCAGATTTCTTCTTCGGCAAGAAAAGGAAAAGATATCATACAGAGATAAGTTTAGCAAAAGGGAGGGGTAGTTACTAAAAAGAAAAAGATGATATTTGATGGACAGGGTCAGAGCGATTTTGAGTTCGCAAAACAGGTAGTATATTCCCTGGGGGCATTTGCAACAACCAACTTATGGTCAATAGATAAATTGAAAGAGCAACTTGACTAGAAGAATCTTTTGATTACGAAGTTACAAAATGATTTGAGACATACATAAGTCATTGTCAGGGAGAAAATCAATTTTGAACTAACTAAGGTCAAACAGGGTTTTGAGCAACAGATCAAATAGTTAGAGGAGAAATTGAAGGTAAGTTTTCAAGATCAACAATTGAGTAAGAACATGTTTTCCCAGAGAGATACATTGATAAGTCAATTGGAAACCTGAATAACTACAATTGAAAGCATAGTAATTGAAATTTCTGCTTTTAAGAAACAAGCATGAGAAATCAATGAGGGATTGCAGATAGTTCAACATAATTTCTATGAAAGTTTGGATATTATCCAAAAGCATTATCATGTAATCAATAATTCATTGTAGATTATTGATGACAAAGAGAAAGAATCTATTATTGCTAGATTTAAATTTCATGAACTTATAGTGTGGAGGCAAAATCTCAATATACCAGGATTTGTTCCTTTTTCGGAAATTGAGTAGTTGAAAGGAGAAATGGCCTTAAAAACCTAAGAAAACAATCTCGAAGAAAGTAAAAGATTAGCAAAAGAGGGAAATGATGCTTGTTTTAGTGCTCTTTTAGTTGTGGATGTAGAGATGACAGAAATTGATATCGATGATATTCATGCTTATATTGGGCAAGTCAAGATTGAAAAGAGAAAAAAAAATCTGAAGAAAAGCAAGGAGAGAATGCAAAATTCTATATCACAAGTCAATCATGTTAACTTGCAAGTCTTAAATGATCTTCTAGTAAAACAAAGTTTACAATATCAGATCACCCAACAGGCTGTTGTAAAATTTAAAGGAATTTACGATTAGTGCATAAAAAGGTTTTTACCTTGGAATTAAATGCCAATATAGAACCCCCTAGGTTTGTTATTGCATTATTAGATTTTCATCCGCAATACAAGGATCAACAAAAGACAGTTGCATCTATGATCAAATAAAGGAAGAATGAATTGCCAGCAAGCGAAAGGGTTTCTAGAAGGACAAATGTTCAAAATCTTTGTAATGTTTAGTTAGTTTATATTTTATTATATTTTGAGAGCTAGAAATGTGGAAAGTCTAACCAATTTTGTTTAAGACGATTTTGTATAAATAAACATATTAGAGATGTAATCAAGGCTTCTTCTGGCTGAATGTAAAAAGAGAGACTTCTTAATACAAATTATACATGAAAGACAAAGATTATACATTTCATTTCTTTGAGTTATGTGCTTTCTGTTTGTTGCTACTTCATCGTAATCCATTTTCTTCACTCTATGGTGCTTAAAGATTGAAGGATTACAATTTAGTAATACATCTACTATGGTCCATATAATTGGATGTCTGTTCAGCTACAACTTTTCCTTTGTTATTACTGTAAGTAAAACAAAACATGTATCTGTGTGGATCTCCTCATCTCAATTCCTTTTTAAGACACACTCTTTATGTTTCTTCTATTGCGAATAAGGTAATATTTATCAGCATTGGATACCTTACTTTGTTTGTCAATTTTGTTTACTACAATTCTACTTTCCATCTCTTTAATATTGATAAAACTCAAAAGAAGAGATATTGCCTCTGTGTTTTCTAAATCATTAAGATATTTGAAACTTTCCATCTCAAACTGAAGGTAGAAAAGCACTATAAAAACAAACTTATAAATTTTGGATGCCTAACATTGTTGTGTGAGCCTGCCTAACATTGTTGTGTGAGCCTAGAGTAAATCTCACGAACAACAGGTCACGAGTTGACCTCTTGCAAGTCGTGATTAGTCACAAACTACAGGAATGCAGGGCGCGACTAGGTCTGTTACACCCTAATTATGATTGGTTACAAAGATATTAGATCAAATTTCAGTTTTCTTGTAATACAACCTCAAGAAGTTTGTTATCTTTAGTGTCTAGATTTACCCCCCATCTTATCTCTATCATTCTATATATTGAGGGTCTCTCATGGGAAAAAGGGAGGAAAATAAAGAGTAATTCTATATTGTCGGATTGATCATAGAGCTCGGGCAAGGAGATTGGGAAGAGCTTCATCAAGTCATTTGATTGTAAGCTTCTTATTTTATTAATAGAAGATGCACATGACTTTCCCCTATATTTGGTCGTATGTGGTCATTATGATTCTTATAGAGAGTTAATATTTCCATGTTTTTATGTTATATTATTAGATATGTTATTAATTCATACATGTTATATTTTATCTTGTGAGAGGTATTTGTTTGTGTTTACATGTGTGTAGATCAACATTCATGAAAGCGAAGGACATCTTCGAAAGAGCAAACTGTTGAGACTTGGGTACCTTGGAAAGTGGTCCCCATGTGCTTATGAGTCTCTAAGTACAAAGGGGGAAGACTATTACCCTTGTACTTTACTTTATGATTCTAATTTCACTTTGACTTAGGAGTTTTAAGTCAAAAGTGAAATATGTCACTTAAGTCATAAAGTGACAATTAATTCACAATGTGGGTGAATTGGGTGAATTAATAGACATAAAGCAACTAAGGAAAGTGGGTTTCCTTAGTGAGATTATTGGAGTTAATCTCACCCATTGATTAGACTTGGCTAGATCTAATCTAGGCCATTGATCTTTTAGGGTTGGCATGAGGAGGATAAAGAGAGGGTAAAGCTATTTTTGAGGCTCATTCTTCACTTGAGAGTTTTGGAGAAGAGAAGAGGGGTGCAAATCTTGAGGAGAAGGAGGGCGCATTTCATGAGGGTTTGAGCAAAACCCTTTAGAGCTTGAGGAGGAGCTTGTGTTTGCTTGGATCTTGCATGGAGAGTATTTCCATGGAGTCTTAGCATTCTCTTTTTGGTCAGGAGCATTTTCATGGAGGAGGGGCGCATCTGAGAGAGGAGGGAGCACTTGGATCTTTCAGTTGCTCACTGGGAGAGGAGGACTTGTTAGATTCAGATGAGGTCTGATGCATGAGGAGGCTAGAGGGAGGGTGCATGCTTTCATGGTGAGAGATATCTAGCTTTAGTCTTTGTTTATTTATGGTAATCATTTCTTCTTGGAGGAGGGCGCACATGTTGAGAGGACTGGCAGCTACCTGGTAGCAAATCTACTTGGAGGATTCAAGCTCTGACAGTTTCAGTGGAGAGGCATCATAGGAGAGGACATTCCTATGGAGGGATTTCTTCATTGGGTTCCAGATGAGCTAGGGCGCTTCATTCCAGTGCAGAGGGCAACAAAGGGAGAGGGCGCACCACAGTTTGGGCACTTATTTCTATGGTTCTTGCGGCAAGGCTCGTGAGGAGTCTGTTATGTATACAGGTTCCATTGTATTTCATTATTGTTGTATATCTTGCTTTGATCATCATTAAATATAGACATATATCCCAAACTGGTTTTCCCGAGGGGGTTTATCCAGGGTCCTATTGACCAAAAATACCTATGTCAATTTTATGCATGTTTAGAAGTGTAGATCAACATTTTAAAGTTCAAGATCTAGAGGTAGTGTTATGTGTTTTAAGTTATATTGCATGTGCTAACATTGAGATAACAGAACACTTGCAAGGGCACCTTAAAAGAGCACCTAACTTGTAAAACATTGAGGAGAAAGTGAGATGATTGTTTGTTGTCCTAAAACAACAAAAGAAGATAGCCATACAGTTGAAACTTAGATCCATACTAAGGTCAAGGATAGACCTTAGATGGCAGCCTCATAGGACCTCAGATATTTCTACACAAGCAACCAAGGATCATGCAGGGACAACTGTCGAATTACCAAGTAGGCTTCTTATTCCATTATCTGAAAGATTTATTCATGTGTGATTCAAATCCAGGAAAGTCTATTATTTGTATCTCTATTGTGTCTTAGGTCTAGGAAGAGCCCAAGGGAGGTAACCCCTACGGGGTACAATTATCCTACAACAACGAGAACCCTCCAAAGTTCTTGTTTTCTTGGAGGTTGCATTTAGTGGTTGTTTTTACCCTCATTTCAAAACATGGTGCTAATGGTGACACCTTTTTTGGGAGGGATAAAATTACAACCTTTTGCAACCATGATCCTTAATGGTGCTAACAAAATGCTTAAAATCAACCCTTGAACTAAAAATTGGTGCTACTAGTAGCACCCCTTTTTCTTTTTTGATGTTAAATTTACAACTTGTTTAGAGATTGCTTGAGAATCTAGTCGTCTCATTGATCTGTATATTGTGACATAGATCCACATTTATACTTGGTCGTGGCTATGCTCTCACTTGTGATATGGATCCACAATGTATTATTCTGTGGCCATGATCTAGTCAGTTGTGTCATGCATGTAATCGCAGTGTACTGTTTTGGCAGCTATGCTTAGTTTCTATTATTGAGCATGGGTATGCCTACCTCAAGGATGTTATTATTGTGCAGGACTAATTATAGTTTCTTCCCATCTTCCTTCACCTAAAGCTCCATAATTATTGTTCGTAAAGTATTTCGACCATCGGACACCTTTTATGACCTCACACTTTAGGGGGCATCTGTTATACATTTATTTGTCACCTAATCACCTAATGGACATCATCTAGAGGTTAGCAAGCTAAGACATTGAGTTATGTCACTTTTCCTTTGAGTTTTCAACATCCTTTTGCCTGGTCGCAGGTTGTTCCTTTACAACCTATGACCCAAATTTGTTGGTCGCGAGTTGCCCTCTTGCAAGTCTCAATCAATCACAAACTATAGGAATGCAGGGCATGACTAGGTTTGTTAGACCCCAATTAGGATTGGTTACAAAGATACAAGATCAGATTTCGGTTTTCTCGTAATACGACCTCAAGAAGTTTGTTATCTTGAGTGTCTAGATTTATCCCCCATCTTATCTCTATCATCCTATATATTGAGGGTCTCTCATGGGAAAAAGGGAGGAAAAGAAAGAGTAATCTTATACTATCAGATTGATCATAGAGCTTGGGCAAGGAGATTGGGAAGAGCTTCATCAAGTCATTTGATTGTAAGCTTCTTATTTTATTAATAGAAGATTCACATGACTTTCCCCTCTATTTGGATGTATGTGGTTATTATGATTCTAAAGAGAGTTAATATTTCCACGTTTTCATGTTATATTATTATATTTGTTCTTAATTCATACATGCTATATTTGATCTTGTGATAGGTATTTGTCTTTGTTTACATGTTTGTGAATCCACATTCATGAAAACAAAGGACATCTTTGAAAGAGTGAACAACCAAGGAGCATGCAAGGACAACCGTCGAATTACCAAGTAGGCTTCTTATTCCATTATTTGAAAGATTTATTCTTGTGTGATTCAGATCCAAGAAAGTCTATTATTTGTATCTCTACTATGTCTTGGGTCTAGGAAGAGCCTAAGGGAGGTAACCCCTGTGAGGTACAATTATCCTACAACAACGAGAACCCTCCAGAGTTATTGTTTTCTTGGAGGTTGCATTTAGTTGTTGTTTTTAACCTCATTTCAGAACATGGTGCTAACGGTGACACCCTTTTTTGGGAGGGATGATATTACAACCTTTTGCAACCATGTTCCTTAATGGTGGTAACAAAATCCTTAAAATCAACCCTTGAACTAAAAACCGGTGCTATTAGTAACACCCTTTTTTCTTTTTCAATGTTAAAATTACAACTCGTTTGAAACCATGGACTTAACAATTGGTACCATTGCAACTAAAATATTAAATCAATCATCAAATAAAAAAGTGTTGTTACAAGTAGCACTCTTTTATTTTTTTCGAGGTCAAAATTACAACATGTTTGAAACCATGGTGTTAACAACTTGTACCATTGTAACCAGAATCTTAAAATCAACCATTGAATAAAAAAAAGTGCGAGCAATAACACCCTTTTTTTATTTTGGACTTAAAATTCTAGCATTTTTTAAACCACAATTTACAAAGTTGTCATTGTTGCAATCAAAATTGCCATACTCACAGCTACTTCACCATCATTCCGCTTTGAAATAATTAAAAAAAAAAAACCTAAAAAACTTAATTGTCTTTTAAAAACAAATTATTTAAAAAATAAATAAATCTAAATTGAACTTAAAAAATCAAATTAAAAAAACATAAAAACCATGTAGAAAAGGAAATTAAAACAAAATAAAAAAGAAAAAAGTTATTTAAAAAATTTAAAAATAATATTAAAAATAAAATCCATATCTATCGCAAAACAAAATTAAACAAATTTAAAGAAAAATTAAAATAAAAAACATTAACAGAACCAAGTTATATAAGAAAAAACTTAACATAAAAAGTAACCTCTTTCTTTAATGTATGTCTGAGAATCGTTCTCCCTTATTTATAACCCCTTTAACGTATCTTTGAGAATCATCCTCCCTTCTTTATAACCCCTTTAACATATGTTTGAGAATCATACCCCCCCCCTTTATAATTCATTTAGGGGTTGTAAAGGGGATAGGTCATTTTGAGAATTCCCCCTTCCCTTGTCTCATAAATAAGGGGTCTCATGCATCAATTTGGTAGACTGTACAATGTCTGACCGTCCTTCACAGTATATGTTTTCAGTTTCTTTATGATCGTCTGCCTCATTTGGTCCTGTGGCTTTCTGGGGCTTGTACTTCAATGAAGGCTTATCCCCAGGCAGGTGGCCTATTTTATCTCTTGCAACTAGAACAGATTGAGGCATGCTACTGGAATCATGTTTTCCAACAGCATCACTTTTGGCATCTTTCACCGAA
>JASDQU010100280.1:230569-240768 GCA_032191745.1 Picea mariana | reverse complement strand
AACTTTAGGCCATTAGTTGTAATTATACCTCCTAGTCTCCTATATATACCAAGGAGACATTTTCATTTTGAATCATCTTGTACTTGAACATTTAAGTGGGGTAAAAGGAGGTTGCCCCCTCGAAGAGGCTTATTGTCTGAAATTCTCTCTTTTTCAAGGCGTTGAGTACTTTTTCTGAAGATTTTCTATGTTATAAGTGATATTTGGTTCTTAACAACTTTTATGTAGAAATTGGTGTCTGCATTTCCCTTCCTGAATCCTTGTTGTTGTAGATACATATAAAATCTTGAATACCATGCTTTGGTGTCTTCTTTGAGTCCATACAATGCTTTCTTCAACCTGCAAACATAATCTTCCTTTTCTAATAGTATAAATCCTTCACATTGTTCAATGTAGACTTCTTCTTCTAATTCTCCATTTAGAAAGGTCAACTTTACATCCTTCTGATACACCTTGATTCTTTTGTAACATGCATAGGATAAGATCAATCTGATTGCTTCCATCCTGGCAACTGGGGCAAAGATCTCTTCAAATATATACCTACAATTTGAGTATATCCTTTGCATGCTAACCTTGCTTTGTTTCTGGTTACCTGTCTATCCTCGTTCAGTTTGTTTTTGAAAACCCACTTTGTACCAATCACGTTCTTTTTATTCAGCCTTGGAACTAGTTCCCATGTGTCATTCTTCTCTATCTCATCCAATTCTTCATCCATAGTATTGACCTAGTGTTCATCATTGTTGGCTACTTCAAAACTGTTTGGTTCAACTGCGGATAACAGTGCTAGATGCCTTTGTTCCGGTGAACGTAATCTTCTTTGAGTTTAAACTCATGCATATTTATTCCCAATAATCTGTTCCGATGAATGATTTTTCTGCACTGGTCAGCTAGGTATCTTGGGAGGTATTTGTTGCTCTACTTTTGGCTACTCTTCTTCTTCTACTTCTTCTTCTTTTAGACCTTCTTCATTATACTACTCTTCTAAAACTTTGTTTCTTTCTTCGGTCTCTCATTTACATGTTTCGTCAATTGTTACATTGATGATTTCCACTATTCTGTTGAGTCTTGGACTAAAGAATTTATATGTTTTTATTTTTCTTGAATACCCAACCAGTATGCCCTTATCAACTCAGGAGTCAAATTTTCCAATCCTGTTGTTGGAGCCACCTTTGTTTCTTCTAGCTTGTCTCGAATTCATATCTTAATGCTCGAAATCGAAAGATGGTTTTCGTATTTTCCATCTGTGGTTTCAAAATCTCTGAAGTCTTATCACGCGAGCAGCGATAGTTATTATACTCTCGAAGCGAGTTCTACTTTTCGTCAAATATTTCTCCCTCCTTTGTTCTACCTCGAAATTTTGTATGTCGGATACTATAGATCACATAGTTCACAAGTCTCGAACAATGAAACGGCGAAATCGTTTTAAAATTTTACCCAGGTCAGTAACGAGAGTAAAATTTTCCTAAATCACGATTAAACATCATCGGGTTTTTGCGTCTCGGCATTCACTAAAACCAAAAGTCTTATTGTCGTAACCCCGATAGCCGAAACCACGAGTTTCTTGTTTTAATAACCCGTGTCAAGGTTAAAGGTAAAATCTTAGCCATGGTTAAGTTCTGTCGGAAATTCGCAACTCAGCGTGTTCTCTTTTAAAAAGCTACATTGTCTAAGCCTCGAGTCACGAAGTCGCGATAAAGATATGAACATAATTAATTAAACATTTAATCCGATTTTATCCTCCCTTTTAATTAAAACATATCATCGTGATCTCGCAGTTTCGCGACTCGGCATGAAAACTTCCTGGAGTTTATACCTTCGAAGCTCTGAGTCGCGATATGGCGATATAAATAATTACGTAATTAATTAAGCGCTTAATCACAATTACATTTTTATTAACCAAAGTCAATCATCGCAATTTCGGGTGTTAGAGGTTCAAAGGGTTAAACAAAAAATTCCCGATACAACGAGTACCGAAAGATTAATTAACTTTGGTAAAACCGGATTAATTAAGCTAAATCAGTATCTCATGTGTTTTAATGCTTGCACAATTTACGAGGCAGTCTTAATTCTTCCTTACGCCAACTGACATTTCGAACCGCCAAAATTTATGGCATTAATTAGAAATAAGGCGAATCGACAAATAAAGATTGGGTTTTTATTGCTAAATTTATTTTTACACGTGATTTGATCGATCTGTTCTTAAAAAGTATCGAGTTTTCGAATATATAGAGTTGTTATTCGTTATAACAAATTCATTTCTATATTACGCAGAGCACACTTTCTCAGCGAGCTAACTTCTGTATGTATACATATTTTTATCGCAGAAGAGCTAAAGCCGGATCTCCCGTCATGGCCCCGCGAAAAGCATCTAAAGCCAACGTTGAGGTTTCAGGACAAGGTTCGGACAACGTCGTTGATACTTCACCTCGAAGTGTCGACTCTGTCCCGAACTGGTCATTCATTTCTGATGTTCTGCAGGCCGAATTAGTGGATTATTCTGAAGATTCCAGCGACAAAGAAAAAGACGACATAACCACCAAATATAAGATCGTCATTCAATTGGGAATGCATAAAGTAGCGGCCAGGCCACGACTATTCCGCTACTATGATATGGTCCAATGGGCATTAGACCATGTGGACATACCAACCAAAACCATCATCAATGAGCAGAAGGTCACCATTGGGACTTTTAGACCTAAACATCTGCAAGCTATGTACAAGTTGCCCATAGCGTCCGACCTTACATATGATGCTGAATTCTTGGAAAAGTTCAAATAGAAGGAATGTGTGCAGTATGACAAGACTATGTCTAGCTTAATAAGAGATTGGGTTTCGCACCCTGCGAAGTTCAGGGCAGACAGTAATGGTATATATTCAATAGCTTCCTTGGAACCACAGTTCAAGTATGTAGCTATGATGACATGTAGATTATATGGGAGAGAGGACACCTCACATTTCTTTCTTCAATGGGTGCCTCTAATACATCAAGTCGTCGAAGGTTGTTCCTTCGACTAGGCGAAAATGTTGTCTCATAGTTTGACCAGTCGAGTTACAGAGTATCGGGCGCAGAAAGAGAGCGGAAAGATTTCTTCATTTTTTATGTCTGCATACATTATGGACACCATGTGCTTTCTAACACCATTTCCCTTAATGAGCTGGAGTTGGATTCTAGCAGAGGCCGAGCCCATCCACATCTATCATTCGAAATTATGGGAAAACAAAGTGGCAGATTTCGTATATAAAATCTTCAACTGGGTAATGGTACCTCTGCATGTCACTATTTTCAGCCACCCACCACCCAGGATCTCGGGCAGTATAGTGATGAATTTGAGAAGTATAGTTGACTAGTATGTAGAAGCTGAATTCTCATATCTCAGAGTTTCCAGGGCTTCTGTTCCCCCACATGCATTGCCATTATTTATCCCCAACAAGCTGGCTTGTCGCGAAGTTTCTAGACAAACAGTAATCGGTGGCATAAGCAAGGAGCTTAAGGGATACTCAAAGAAGGTATAGCCACCTTTTCCTATTCATTTAAATTCATATTCTTTGTTAGATTTCGGGCATGCTAAAGCTGAGGCAACAGCCCTAGAAGACCTAAAATTGGTCCTTATTGAATTCAAGAAGCACGATCCGCAAAGGGTCGTGAGTAATCATTTGGCCAGTTGCGACTCAAGAGATTTGAACACGAAAATTCACCCTCGGATGACATTTTACGAGGTGCAAGATCTTATGCCAAGATTTTAGCTCGGATACAAACCTTGGCACCTGAAGAGAGGGCCGATGTTCTGAAATTCCAAGAACATCGACGCAGTTGTCTTCCCACAGTATTACAGGGTGAAAATCTGAGTACAACGGAGGTGAAACAAAAATATGTCGACGGCTCCAAAGATGAAACTCTCAGTCAAGAAAAACACTAGCACGGGGAAGAGCAAACTAAGAGCCTGAAAGCAGAGATAAAAACTCCCGACCCGCCAAAGAAGCAGACTCCGGTTACTACTCCGGGGCAATCAGCGAAGCAAATCGGAGATCCTATCGCATTTGTTACTCCCTTGCAGTCAACTCAGGGAAATATTGACGCAGGGTGGATCTTAAATGAAGAATTGAGGCCTATAAGGGTGGAAGAGCTCCCTCCAAATGAGTTCTTCTTTGATAAGAAGAGAAAGGCAGTGGTAAAGAGAGAATTCTATTAGGAAGGGGAATCGACAGCCAAGAAATACAAAGTTTTGATTGATGGGAAGGACAAGAAGAATGAACAGTTCACGACAAAAATAGCTGGGAAATTAGGGGCATATGCCACAGTGAATCAATTTTCAGTCGGGGTTTTGAAAAACCAGCTGAAACGAAAAAATTGCCTCATCAATACCCTAGAAACCAGACTAGCCACAGCAGCGAAGGCTGCCAAAGACCAGGCGAGTGTAGGGATAGAGCAAGCAAGGTTGGCCGATAAAAGTGGGATAGAGTTGCTCAAGACTAAGCTCGAACAAGTAGAGCTGGTGGTTTGGAATGGTCAGATACAAGCAGGCCAGCAAAAAGATTTGATCGAACAGCTACAGGCTAAAGTGGAAATTTCCAAAAGTAAAGTGATAAATATCGGGATGTTTCAGTCCCATGCGATGGAGATTCGGAGCAGAGTTTCTGCGGCCCAGTGAAATTTACTCGCCAAGGTAGAGGTGATTCGGAACAACTGCTTGCTTGTTAATCAAGTTTTGGAAAATTTATCTATTAGAGAAAGAGAAGCTGGAGCAGCACAGGTCGCCTTTCAAGAGGCTGTGATAGCTACAAACAACAAGGAATTAGGAAGTACTCCTAGGTTTACCATTTCAGAGAAAACCAGAGGAAATATTCTATTAAAAGAATGGGAACACAGCATCTCGGAAGGTAAGCTTCAAGCCAAGAGGGTAACGAAATCCTTAGAAGAGGCTTTTAGTTCTATAGATGGTAATCTGCTAGGCATTGATAGCGGAGGTAATGCCGAGGCATTGATTCAAATGAATATGGAAAAAATCTCACTTGATTTAAATGAAGAAGAGGAAATGGATTCAGTCGAGATCTCACAAGTGACTATGGCAGACATAGTCCAAATAGATAAATGTATGATTAAACCAAGTGTGAAATTGTGCGCTATCGACATCATAGACAGACAGATGGAAGACAGGTTGTCACAATTAGACCGAGATTGTTACTCTTTTGAAGCCAATTGTCAAGCAGAACCGTCAAGGCTGATATCTCGATTGGTGGAAAGGTGTGTCACTTGTACCGAGCATGCGCAAGGACAAGCTTCTGGCACCAAATAAAGACATAGAGAAAGAAATGGAATGATTGCTCTCCTCCTTATCATAACTGAAAAATTTTGCAACAATTGAGATTCCATCTTATTGTAAAACTATATAAATATACCATAGAAAGAAAGAAAAAACGTTGGACCTTTTTGTGTCGATTGTAATAGAGGTTTTACATTTTGAGAGTTAATATAACGCAAATCCGAAGATTCTCAATTCCATCACGACTGTGTTATGAGTTTGTTTTCTTGTATCTCATATTTCGTTTCATTTCATATTCGTATCTGATGAATGCTTCGCTATAATTTAGTGCAACCTCTACTATAGTGAATGAACTTTGGTTTTCTATGTTGTTTACTGTTTTCCTCTGTACCATCTATCAGCAGGTATAAGACCAGTGAACACTTTCATAATTATATATATATTTTATGCTTCATCGGGTTATTTCTTTACATTTTTTTCTTCTGTTTATACGTGAGATTCTCCCTTGATAGGAGCCTTACTCGATAGACAGCTAAATGTTTTCTCCCACCTCATACATTTTATTAAAATATAACCCAGTTATGGGAAAGAGCCTTTGATTTGCACCTCTTTTTTATTCCTGAAACCATAAACTCTCTTTTATACGACCGAATTGAGACAGCACTTAAATTCCCCTTGAGGTTTTCTTATTTTACTGTTCCTCCATGAATGTCCTTGTACCAACACAGCCCAATATCGAACCCGGATTATCAAATCAAACACACATTGCCTTAAACCTTTTCGATACTATTCTTAAAACAGCCACTACCTGGGTTGAACTCGAACGTTCATGGGCAGCGATTGAACAGGATATAAACATCCAGGAACAGTTGGACACTAGACAACGCCAACATAGAAATCATCCCTAGTTTCCCTTGCCGAAGGTTGACGTTTCTCTTTTCTCTACCCTTTACCCACTTTCGGATGCCTAGACACTGTACTTCTAAGCCTTAAGTACAGACTCTGGAACAACACCTGCCATCTTCTCTTTTGATATAGCATTTGCTTCCAAATTCTCTAAAATGCTTCACATTTTCCAGTGTTCCTTTCCATAATTCGTAGGGAGTCTTATCATTGTTACTTTTGAGCATTCCTTTGTTTAGAATATGAACTGTTGTATGTACTGCTTGTGCCCAAAATATGTCACTCAACTTGGAATCCTTGAACATGGTTCTATCCATTCCATGTATTGTTATGTTCTTCCTTTCAACAACTCCATTTTGTTGAAGTGTCATGGTTGTTGAGAACTATCTTTTTATTCCATGATCACCACAAAAAAACATGAATTCCTTTGATGTAAATTATCCTCCATTGTTTGATCTTAAACACTTGATTTCCAAATCCATCTCAGTTTCAACCATTTCTTTATATATCTTGAAGTGTTTAAATGCCTCTAACTTCTTCCTGAGAAAGCAAACTACATTCATTCTTGAGTAGTCATCAATCAATAGCATAAAATATTGTTCGCCATTTAATCTCATTTTTTTGGTAGGTCCACATAGGTCAGTGTGTAAAATCTCCAATGGTTTTTTCGTGGAGTAATCTTTTGATTTGAACTTGGTCCTAGCTTGTTTTCCTTGTAGACAATGCTCACATAGAGTAATTGTTGGCTTTCAAATCTCGGGAATTTCTTTCACTGCTTATTTTCTACTAATTTTGACAAGATTATCAAAGTTTACGTGACCCATTCTTCTGTGGTAGAGCCAACTTTCATTTTACTTTCATAAGCAACATCTTTCCTTTCCAATTTTATTCAGGACATATATGTTGTTTGGGATTCTTATAGTTGTAGCAACCAGCTTGTCTGATCCTTCTTTCCTTATCTCACATTTTTCTGAGTCAAACAAAATTTTGTGTCCTTGATCACTCATTTGACTTACACTTAGTATATTGTTCTTCATATCTTTGACCAGTAGAACATTTTATGCCTTGGGATATGTGATTCCAAGCTTGATTGTGCCTCTACCTATAATTATGGTTGAGTTATCATTTGCAAACAAAATTGATCCATCTTGTTCCTTCTTCAGGATTAGAAACGTGTTCTTGTCACATGTCATATGCTTCGAACAACCATTGTCAACATACCGCCCACTTTTATTGTGTTGAACTTATAGAGAAAGCGATCATTCTTCAGTGTTGAATTGATCTTGCTTCCTTCTCCATATCCTTTGTGGTTCATGTTTGATCTTTTTATTTGGCTCCCTTAGAGGAATAGTCAGTCTAAAATCTTTATCCATGTGTCCAAAATTGTTGCACTTGTAGCACTCTACTTCATTAATTAGTGAACCAAAATTGTTGTGATTTGTGTTATGTGCTTCACGTGACTTTCCAGGATAACTATTGTATGAATAGTCTTCATAGTTGCTTATGTTCTTGGCATAGGCTCTCCAATTTTCAGCTTTGTGTCCAAAATTGTTACAAGAATAACATAAACCAAGAAAAATAGTTTGATACTTGGATATAGGGGATCTTTTGAATGATTTTTCTCTCCCGAAGTCTTATTATTCTTGAGATGTTTTTGATTGTTGATTCTATGTTCTGAATCTTCTAGGTGGTCCAATTTCTATGTTATTTTCTTCTTGCGTCTTCCTATATTCATCTTTCTTGATAGTACCTCTGACTATTTCTGCATAGATGCTTTGTTCTACTTATTGTTCTTTCGTCTTGAAGCTCGACCCTTTCACAGTCTGCATCTGGTTGTATCCTAGCCCGAACTTGTCATAGTACGTCCTTTGACAACTAATGATTCCATCCAATATTTTGGTGTTATATATTCTGCTGCTTATCTTTCTTATGAAGATATCTTCTTAAAGTGACTATTTCTTCTTCCAAGATTTCAATCATATTCTCATTTTCTTCTAACTGACTTCTGAGTGTTTCTTCAATCCTTCTATCTTCTTCTACCTGAATTTTTAAATTTGTGATTATCTGTTCGATTTATTCTGAGTTGGAAATCTGAGATCCTTCTGTCATCTTTAAATATGCCTTGAGTGACTTGTTTTTCTTTCTTTCTTTCCTCGGTTCTTCTAAGGCATTGATTAATTCTGCTTTGAGATCGACTTTTCCTTATTCTTCATCATCATATACTACCATGAATATTACTCTTTCTGAATCACTATCACCATCATCATTCTCTTTCAATGAGGAGTTGTCTTCCTTTGAGTAGAAAATTTTCTTGAAGAATTTTTTTTTGTTCTTTCTCTTGTCTATTTTTTGAATTTTTTTTTCTTCTTAGGATCTTCTTCTTCATCGCTACCTTTATTCTTAGCATAAGTACATTTAGAATCAAAATGAACAATACCATCACAATTAAAACATTTCAATGGAAGCATACCTCTGTACTTGTCGGTTCCTCTTTTCAAATTTCTTACAAAGTTTGCCACTTCTTCATCTTCCTCTAAATCGTTGTTGCAACTAGAATCTGGTTTTCACTTTTGCTTGGTCTAATTCTTTGTCTTCTAGGATGCCTTGAACGTTGCTTCCTTTGTGACTAGGTTATCTTGTTTTATCCTCATTGCATAAGATGTGAATATTCCATGTAGCTTGTCCATGCTCAAACTATAAAGATATGTTCTTTCTTCCAGGGTTAATATCTTAGGATCAAATATCATAGGAAGAGATCTTAGAACCTTCTGAACGATCATCGATTCATCAAATTCTTCTCCCAATCCTCTATTAGTGTTTACTGTTTCATCAACTCGTAGAAAGTAGGTTGCAATGTCTTCATCTTCCTTCATCTTCAATTTCTCAAACTTAGCAGAGTTTGAAGCTTAACTCCTTTGACTTTGGCATATCCTTCATAAATATTTTGAAGTTTATCCCAAAGATTATTTGCAATGTTGCGATGCATAACCTTGACAAATATTGAATCATCTAGACTGCTCAGAATGGTGCCTTTAGCCTTTGAATTGATTTCATTGAGTTTCTTTCCATCTTTGTCAATTGGGGGAATATCTAGTACTGTATATCCATCTACTACTGACTTCCAAACATCAAATCCATGTGCCTGTAAAAATATTTTCATCATTTTATTCCAGAAGCCATAATTTTGACCATCAAACCTCCGTGATCCAATATTAGCATATTCCATTATCTCCTTCCAGTGGTTAAGTTGTTTCTTGAAGAACCCACTCTGATACCAATTGTTGGAATACTGAGAGGGGGGTTGAATCAGTATGAGCACTTTTACCACTTTTAACCACAATATATATTCTTCAACTTTATCAGTAGTGCTCAGCAGTTTCTCATTAGCATTCAATATATCATCGGCAGCATAAATCAACAGTGCATAATAAAAAATCACAAAGTACACCATAATTTACGTGGAAACCCAAATGGGAGAAAACCACAGAATGATTTTCTCATATATCAAAGAATACATTCATCGGAAGCACCAACTTCCCAATTTTACCACTGCAACTGGAAGAAGGCTACAACCCCCTATTTACAGGATCCAACCTTAAGGAAGCTACAACTCCCTGAATTCTCTAGCTCCAACCAGAAGGAAGATACAACCCCCTTATTCTGAGGCTCCAACTTGAAGGAATCTCCAACTCCCTGAGTTCTCTGGCATCAACCTGAAGGAGGCTACAACCCACTTTCCTTGCCCCATATTGCCACCCTGAAATACAAGTGTAGACCAAACTGTCATTGCCACAATCACTGACACTATCACTGTCACTATCACATCAACATGTAACCTATCAACCTATCATTGTATCCAACATGTTACTGTCACTGTACCATCAACTTTTAATTGATCATCAATATGTGTTATACCAACACTTATACTATACCATGCATCAATTGCGTACCAACAAATGTAGTATAACATGCATCAATTATGTACCATAATATATGCCTAATGTGGATACCATAACATCAATAATGAGTAGCTAA